>CM075185.1:31703373-31760873 GCA_037577475.1 Chaunax sp. Z400
AATAAAGCTTCATCAAAGATTCAATCAATCAAAGTGATTGGCTCAGATTCCAGAGGTTCCATTGGAGGATGAGGATGTTCAGATGATCCACTGAAGTTCCCTTTAAATTAAACTCAATCATACTGAAGAAAACATTCAGGATAAAGATCAAATCCACAAAATGAAGATCTAGGCCTACATATTGCATTAACATGACGTTTTTATTGCTATATGAAGCTCAGGGGTTAAATGTAACTGTAATTTCATGTACTGTACTTGTACTTTACGTGAGTATTTCCATTTCTCACTGTTTTATACAGACGCTGGTGCTGAAAAATCTGTGTTCCTGAAACAAAGAGGAGCTAGAGGCCAGCTTCATCACAGCAGGCTGGGACAGAAGGAAAGGATCACAGGTAGGAAGAGGTGGCAGTCAAACATCAGAGAAGCAGTAATGAGGATAGAACACAGTAAGCCCACATAGCTGCATACAGCTGCATGACTGAGATTCTCCATCCTTCTGCAGGTGTACGTCGTGTCTCTAGGTGGGATGTTAACCAGTCAGCCTGTTACCATCGCTGGTTCAGGCAAAGCTTTACAACAGCAGCCAGCATTCACCCATTCACACCAACATTCATACAGTCGTACCATACAAGGCTCCACCTGCTCATCAGGAGCAGGAACCATTCACACAATCACTCAACCACCAGTGGAACAGATACTGGGAGCAAACTGGGTTCAGTATCTTGCCCAAGGACACTTGGACATGTGGACTGCAGGGGCTGGGGATGGAACCACCGACCTTCTGATAAGTGGACGACCGCTCTACCACTGAGCCACAGCCGCCCCGCCCCAGTTCAGATTAAAGTTTATGTTCTTACATGTTCAATATCTGAGGATCTGCAGTGTTGCATGTACCTCTTTTAGAGAAGATTAAGGGAAAAATTAAATGAAATCAGCTGTTAGATCTGACTAAATGTTTCTGGTGACCCTGGACTTGCAGTTAGGAGCTGTATAAATATTACAAAATGAGTATCTGTGCTTTCACAACAACACCTTTCCCTCCTTTTTCTCCTGTCCTCCTCATCTGCCCTACATCTGCTTCATCCCTCTGTCCCTGTGCTCACAGCTCTTGCTCTGGTCATGGGCAGAGACAACGTCAGCAGGGGCGTGGCTCACCTGGTGGTCGTCACGGAAATGGGGGTGGAGCATGTGGTGGTACCTGCTGACAAGCTGCCCATGTTCCATGATGAGTGATGCCTTTGAAGAACCAATGAATTTAGTTTTTTTTCATTGATTGGAATCTACAGCCACTCTTTTAATGCTAATTTTCTGTCATACTGAATGAGGTAGTAAAAAACAACAATGAGGATTACCGGGTGCTCACGGTTATGAAAGTGTAAACTCCAGGTGAAGCCAGGTGCTCTAGAAGTTATAATGGTTACCTGTAGGAAAAGGAAAGCCTCTCGGCTTACTTCAGGCACACCAGCATCGAGACGAGGATTTAGTTCAAATGCCTTTATTAATTAGGGCATATCTAAGGAAAAATCTCACAGTGTCTCAAAATGAGGAAAACGCCGACCGGTTTCAACCCTCAACAGGTCTTCTTCAGGGCGTGACTGGAAAGAGGTGTAAACCTGAGTGGAAGGCAGAGGTTCCTTATATAGACATATGATAGTGAAGAACGCTCAGTCAGCATGTCATACAATAGATAAACAACAATACATGATGTGATATTGAGATCAATTATAAACACAGCTATAAATATGAAACATTTACAGTAACTCCCATCACTTATATCACTTCCTGGTTACACTTATAACAATAATAAAAGCCTCAATGACATCAGCAACAATGACAAGAATTCTTCAGTTTACAAAAACGCTGTGAAATCTGTGTGTTCATGAAAGCCTGGATACACCAGAGCATTGAATTTAAAAATCCAATAAGTCTCTCTGGAGTCATTTATTCAGACCATCACCCCTCTGACTGACTGCTCCACAAACTCCATGCCCTCCACTTTCAAAAGGCTCTCGTTACCCTTATGACACATATGGACGTGACGTGTCATAGGATGATCTACATGATTGTTTTTAATGCCATGTTTGTGTCTCCACTCTGTCTTTTAACCTCCTCTTGGTGCGTCCAATACAAAAACATTCACATGGTCCAGTGAGGCGGAATGCCATTTCCTAACAATCTGACACTTTAAGGGAGAATAAAAATGGAGGCTGCCTCATCAATGCAGCTCAGCTAAAGGCTGAGCAGGTTGTAGCGTTTCTGTTCATTTTCACATTTTAGTGGCCCCACTTTTCCTTCACCTTCCCATGATGCTCTGCTGGTTACACTTAAGTTTACAGTACATTCCTGTAAATAATGGCGTTCTCTTAAAGTGCTGTAATCCTGTATTATTTCTCCCAGACTGCATTGCAGTTTACTGCAGGTCACTGTATGACATAAACACAGAAGAATAGTGTTCAGATTTGACTGTAAATTGACATCAGTTTCACAGCACAGCTCACTCCTGCTGCTATGTGTAATTAATTATAGGCTGAATGTAAGTACTTCTTTTATTCTCATTGCAGACAAACATCATTGCCATCCAGTTTAATGGAGGGGTCGTGTTGGGGTCTGATTCCAGTGTCTGCAGGGTAAGTTAGTGCGAGCATGTGAGTCTTTATTAAGACCCCACTGATCCTTAAGCATCTCAAGTATCATCCTCTTTCTACCTCTGAAGATTTCCTTACAAACACTTTTCTCTTGGTATCATCTCCCTCCATCCAGGGACTCAGTGGTGAACAGGGTGATGAACAAGCTGTCTCACTCCATGACAGGATCTACTGCGCTCTGTCCGGCTCTGCAGCAGACGCTCAGAGCATCGCTGAGATTGTCACCTACCAGCTAGATGTTCACAGGTAAATGTAGGCCTTCAGACCATTTGATCAAATACCACATAATGGCAAAGTAGTCCAGATCTGATGGGAGGTGCCTGACTCCAACCATGAGTGCATAAAAACAGCCCATGACATGAAATAGGATTTATATTTGTCAAAATGTATGTGCTCATATCATTGGTCAGATAATATTGTTCCTTAATGGTGTAAAGGTTATTCCTGAAGTTCTCATCCAGCCACAAATAACTGAATGAAAGACCAAAAAATGTCCCTGAAATATTAACAGTGAGGGAAAGATTTCAACTTTAAGAGTCTAAAGATGTTTAACACTCATCACAAAGCTATTTCAGCCACTGGCAGCTGAAATCTAAACATATCAGTTTTGTATTGCCTTCAAAAGTGTCCATTCATCTAAAGCACAGAGCACAGCTTTTGTCTCTCTTTCTTTATATGGGAGACTCATGTTACATTTACAGCTGGATTTACTGGAAAACACTGACAAAAGTCCTCCCATCCACAACAACACAACATTCTCCAAGAAGATAAGCTTAACAAGTAAATACAAATAAATATTTATGAAAAATAGATGTGTAAAAACAGTCATAAATTAAAAAGTTAGAAGTTAAAATCAGAGGTGTGCAACTTTGTCATCATACTATTCTTCCTCTCTATAGATTCAGAATGAAGTTTCTGAATACTTTTCCATTTTAAGGCCATTATATGTTTGACATGTGACAGACAGAAATGTTGAAAAGGTTTGTTTCCTTCGATTTACTGAAATATCTCAATGGTATAGAGTTAAGGTCAGATTTACCCAAACATGATCCCAAAAAAGTTGTGACTCTGCGTGAAATCAAATCAAATAAGACAGAATGGGATCATTTGCTAATCCTTTTGACATATACTCAGCTGAAAACAGAATAAAGACAAAGTATTTCATGTTTTAAAAACATGCTTATTGTGAAGTTGATGCCAGCAACATGTTTCAAACCAGTTGGGACAGAATCAACAAAAGACTGGAGAAGTTGTTTAATGCTCCAAAACACCTGATTGGACCATTCCACAGGTAAAGAGGTTCATTGGTAGCAGGTGATAGGATCATGACTATGAAAGGGGCGTCGTCCAATGGCTCAGTCGTTCACAAGCAAAGATGAGACGTTCACTCTGTGAAACACATGATTGTATAAATCATGATATATAAATGATCTGGAAGACTTTGGAAAACTGTTGTCCATAAACACTGTTTGTTTGCAGATGATTGAATTCTGTCTTTATTGACATTTTACTTTAGTCCAAATCTGGGTTGTATGTAATAAACATATTTTGTCTTCTTCTGTCCGTATTGAGATCGGTGAGGACCCCCAGGTTCACTCAGCTGCCTCTGGTGAGGAACATCTCATGGTGGCTGGCTGGGACAGAAGAGAAGGAGGACAGGTCAGAGATCACTTGGAGTTGACTGCTGTCTCTAGGGAAGAGAACCAAGCTGTAAATGAGAAAGAAAACTGGGAAAAATAATGTCAGGACTATCAAAATGAATGTTTCTGCTACTTCTGCTGAGGTGACTTTCAGATTGCTTTATGCAGTAGGTTAGAAGCTGCTGGCGCTGTTTCTTATCGATGCTCTGAATGAAAGATCTGATCCAGCCAACACACTTGATCTTCTAGGTGATCATTGTGATTTGTCTTGTTCCTCTCTGGTCCTGTGCCCTTTGACCTCTCCCAGCTGTTTGCAACCCTGAATGGTCTCCTGACCAGACAACCTTTTGCAGTTGGTGGCTCTGGCAGCTCATATGTTTATGTGTTTGTTGATGCTGAGGATCACAGGGGGATGAGAGGAGCGACAGCAGCTTGTTCTTAATAGTAAGTTGAGTTGCCTCTCCTCCAAATGTGCAGAGGAGATAATCTACTGAAACACGGGGACTTTAGAGCTAAGCCACCATATGATGCAGTCAGCAACAGAACAGCAGGAACAAAAGTGAAGTTTAAGCTGAATCCAAGAGGGCAGCCAACCCAGTTCTTTGTTTGTGAGGTCTGAATGTGAGGTCTGAATTTTAATGTTTTAAGTTGTCTTATGTCTTCTATTTTATGAAACTTGAATTTGAGTTTGGGATGTTTTGCAAGTTCTTTTTATTTTTCCACTCTGAGATCTCTGGAGCTTATTGTTTGGACATTAGTACACATTTGCTTGGGTTAGCTGAGGCCTGGTTTCGCATGTGGTTTGTTTGAAGCCTGAAGTTTTTTTTTCTGGAACCAGCCTGATAGTGCATGACCCAGCACTGGACTGTTTGAACTGTCTGGATTGTTTTAGGCCTTGAACCTTTTTTGGAATGTTGCCTGGTGGTGTGTGCTAGCAGCAGCTGGCTTCCACTGCCTCTGCAGAAGCTGGCCTCCACTGGCCCTGCAGAAGCTAGCTTTCATTAGCCCTGCAGCAGCTAGCCTCCACTAGCCCTACAGAAGCTAGTTTCCACCAGCTCTACAGCCGCTAGCCACCACCAGCCCTGCAGCCGCTAGCCACCACCAGCCCTGCAGCCGCTAGCCACCACCAGCTCTACAGCCACTAGCCACCACCAGCCCTGCAGCAGCTAGCCTCCACCAGCCCTGCAGCAGCTAGCCTCCACCAGCTCTACAGCCACTAGCCACCACAGCTCTGCAGCAGCTAGCCGCCACCAGCCCTGCAGCAGCTAGCCACCACCAGCCCTGCAGCAGCTAGCCTCCACCAGCTCTGCAGCAGCTAGCCACCACCAGCCCAGCAGCAGCTAGCCACCACCAGCCCTGCAGCAGCTAGCCACCACCAGCCCTGCAGTAGCTTGCCTCCACTAGCCCTGCAGCAGCTAGCCTCCACTAGCCCTGCAGCAGCTAGCCTCCACTAGCCCTGCAGCAGCTAGCCTCCACTAGCCCTGCAGCAGCTAGCCTCAGATATTGTTTTTCATCATGGCAAATGTATTGCCTGCTCTTCTGGCTCTTTTCTTTCTGCCTACTATCAGCAAACTTGAAGTAGTTGGAAACAGTTTTCTTCCCATTGAACACGGGGAAGATTGCACTTTTTTTAATCATTGCTTGTTTCCCAGAAAAAGTACCACAGGCTGGGATACCATCTTTTTCAAGTTCTGTGTCACCAGGACTATGTATTGTACTGATGATGCCATTTTGCCTCACTTTGTTGTATTATTTAGTGCATTTGATTGGCTGTTATCACTTTACTCTTATCCCCCATGTCTGACCAGTCCAAGGAATAGGCATAGTTCTATCCAATCAGTATCTACACACTCTGTGAGGAAGAAATGTTTTATTTTTCTTTTGCTTTTACTGTCTGGTAACATTGAACTCAACCCTGGTCCAGATATAAACTGTCTGAGTACTCCAACTGATTTTAAATCCAGATCAGGGCTTGGTGTTGTGCACCTAAACGTTAGAAGTCTATTGCCAAAACTTGACCTAGTTAAAATCTGGACTAATTTGACTGATACTGACATTATTGTTCTATCTGAAACCTGGCTAAAGAAATCCATCACAGACAAAGACATTGCTATTAAAGGTTACAATGTTTATCGTTGTGACCGTCCCAAAAAAGGTGGTGGCATAGCAATATACAGTATGTCAAGCAGAAATTTCATGTTACTGTTCATTCATCTCTTTCCCTCAGCAGTCAATTTGAATTTCTCGCTCTGAAGTTGGAGCTTCTAAATGGCCACTTTCTCACCATTGTAGGTTGCTATAGACCGCCCTCTGCTAGTAGTGAGACTTTATCCTCATTGAATAAACAGCTTTTGACTTTAGACTTCAATGAGATTCTTCTCACAGGAGATCTGAACTGGGATTGGTTGTCTTCTGTTTCTGACAGTTTTAAATCTATATGTGATTCTTTTAACCTAACACAATTAGTTAACGGGTCAACACGTCCAAACCTTAAATGTCCAGAGAAATCCTCTCTACTTGATTTATTTTTAACTAATTCTCCTCATATATATTCAGATATTGGTATTTTTGCAAATGATATGAGCGATCATTGTGTTATAGCTACTATCAGACGAGCTAAGCTCCCAAAAGCAAGGCCACGTATTATTTTTAAACGTGATTATAAACATTTTTGTGAGCAGGGTTTTCATCATGATCTATGGCACTTTGATTGGTCCAGGATCTCACTTTTTAATGACGTAGAGCTGGCCTGGAAGTACTTTTATAATGCTTTTAGTATTGTTATAAATAAACATGCCCCTCTAAGTAAATTTAGAGTGTAGGGTAGAAATAATACTTGGTTCTCCCCTGAGTTGTCCAGTCTCCTTAAAGCAAGGGATGAAGCCTGGGCTAAGGCCAGAAAATCTAAACGCCAGGATGACTGGCTGATATTCAAACAGCTCAGAAATCGCTTTACTTCCCTTGTTAAAAAGGCTAAATCTGATTTTTATGTTGATAAAACTACCCGTAACCTGAATGATCCTAAGAAATTTTGGAAAGTAGTCAAATCTTCATTCGGGGATGAAACCAAAGACGAATTACCTGCTTGCATAGTAAAAGATGCACATATTTTAGCTGATAAACCAGCCATTCTTAATTATTTTAATGAGCACTTTGTTTCTTCAGGATCTCTATTTGAGTCCTCACATCCACATCAATCGAATGTGTTAGGGGTTTGCCCTCAATCACCACCTATAAATGCTATGGTTCCTGGATTTGATCTGATTCCTTTCGATGTAGCTGAGGTCCACAGGGCTCTACAGCAATTGGATTTAAGTAAATCTGCCGGACCTGATAATCTCGAGCCTTTCTTTTTGAGGTCAGCTGCAGACTTCATAGCAGAACCTCTGTGTCACATTTTCAATTTAACCATTTCTGAAAATAAGATTCCCAGAATATGGAAGTCTGCTTATGTTCTTCCCTTACTGAAAGGTGGTGATCCCTCCATAGTTAACAACTATAGGCCGATCTCTAAATTGTGTGTTCTCTCCAAAGTTTTAGAAAAATTGGTCAGTGACCAACTTAAATGCTTTTTAGATGCTCATGGTCTCCTCTCACAATATCAGTCAGGTTTTCGTAAACAGCACATTACAATAACTGCCGCTGTTAAAGTGGTAAACGACATCATAGAGGCACTAGATGGACGGAAATATTGTGCAGCTCTTTTTATAGACTTGTCAAAGGCATTTGACACAGTCGACCATGCCATCCTGGCAGATAGACTCCGCAAGATTGGCTTATCTAACCAGGCTGTAAACTGGTTTTCTAATTATTTATCAGATAGAATGCAGTGTGTCCAGGCCGCCGGGTCTTTGTCCTCTTTCCTTCCTGTTGTAAAGGGCGTGCCCCAAGGTTCCATATTAGGACCACTGTTGTTCACAATTTATGTGAATAATCTTTGTGATAGTTTGTCTGATGCTGTGTCCCATTTTTATGCTGACGATACAGTAATTTATTGCACTTCTTCTTCAGCTTTAAAATCACTTGAGTTGTTGCAGTCAGCCTTTGACACTGTTCAGTTCCGTTTGACACAGCTCAAGTTAGTGCTAAATGCAGTTAAATCAAAGACCATGCTATTTTCAAATGGCAAGCAGATTCCGTCTCACCTTCCTAAGTTGTTGACTGTTCACGGGGTTGAAATTGAAATGGTCACATCTTATAAATACTTAGGCATTCTAATTGATGAGCATCTGTCTTTTAAACTGCACATTGATAAACTTGTTTCTAAGCTGAAATTGAAATTGGGTTTCTTTTTTAGAAACAAATCATGTTTTTCACTTCAAGTCAGAAAACATTTGATTACCACAACGTTTTTACCCTTGTTGGACTATGGAGACCTGCTTTTTATGAATGCTCCTGATCAGTTTTTAAAGAAATTGGATTCTGTATACCACTGTGCTTTGCGTTTTATTACTGGCTGCAGTTATCGTGTACATCATTGTTCCTTATATGCCGTTGCACATTGTCCATCTTTGTATGTCCGCAGACTCTCTCACTGGCTGACTTTTATTTATAAATCCATTCTTGGACTTCTGCCTACATATTTGTGTTTACATACGTGTAGAAACCTCAGCCGACATGGCCTGCGTTCTCAGGACATCATACAGATGCAGGTCTCGAGAGTCAAAACTGAACTGGGCAAAAAGTCTTTTAAATTTTCCGCCCCGTCTACCTGGAACGATGTGCAGAAGGACTTGAAATTGACACACCTCATAGCTCTGGGGGAATTCAAGTCAATTATAAAAGCCAGAGAAATGAGTTCAATTGGTTCTTGTGATTGCACTGTGTGATCGTGAAATCCCATTCTTGTTTTCCTGTAGTGTGTGATCATATTTTACTTGTGTCTTATGTGTTTGGTGTAACTATTCTGCGTTTGTGCTGCCGTCTTGGCCAGGTCACTCTTGGAAAAGAGGTTTTAAATCTCAATGAGTTTTTTTACCTGGTTAAATAAAGAAAATGAAACCCACTGTGTTCTTTTCCTCTCCCTGCTCTGTCCATTATTTATCATCCTTATTATGTTTTCTGTGTATTTAATATTGTACTAAAACTACACTTAATGCAAAATATAAATCTGTTAAAATTCAACATATCATAGTTGTAGCCTATATCTAAAGAAATCCTCAGAATAAAGTTCAACACTTAATTCTACACAAACTGATCAAAGTCGTCTGTTTCATGTCCTAATAATTGATTTTTAACTGCTTCGGTTCAACAGTGAACAACAACTATCAACTACAAATTGTTATAAGAGGTGTTTGAGCCAAAGCGTCTGAACCACAAAGGTGACTGAAGGATCTAGAAGACTGGATGTCAGAGCCGGGGTTTCATGCTGCACTGGTTGATTGGTGATGAGCTCCAGGTGAGTGGAGCCACAGCTGCAGGTTGTCAGGCTGAGAGGGCAACCAGCCGGACAACCCAGTGTACACAAACACAGACCGACAAAAACACGAGGAGGGAGAGGCAGAACAGATATCCTAACACAAATAAAGTCCAACTTAACAGAAACTCTATCTGCTCACTAAATGAATGAATAGATCAGAGGAAGATAGAAACAATGGCTCCAGAATGAAATATAGAGCTGAAGACTTATTATTGAAAACTACAGTATGAACTGATGAGTAAAAGGTTCAGAAAAAATGAGACAAATTCCAAAGGAAACCACTTCAATGTAGACATTTAGTGATAAAGTCAGGTATTGATCAGCAGGAAGAGCCTTTGACAGCCAGAGTTCAAGCCTCAATGTCACAAACAACAGAAAGAGTCAAATAAAAGATGGGACACATGTTGCCTTGTTTGTGTCATAATCATGAATTATATTGTCTCAGCTGAAGAAGAGAAGTAAACATGTGAGTTTTATTCATTAAACATAAATTCTACAACCTTTTATAAAGTGCTTCACAAACAGAAACAGAATCGGCGTCACAGCAAGAGCAAAAAGAAGAAGAGCATCAGGTGTTCAAACATCAACAGTGGTGTTACGTTTCTGTTGGTCCAGCAGTTTTCAGCATCCACAGCTCCAGATCAGCTCAGAGACATTTCTCCTGAAGGACACAGCTGATCTGATCTGATGTTGGTGTTGAAGAAGCTCTCTGACTCTCTGTCTGCTTTGTCTCATTTATTGCTTCTTGGCTTCATGTCAGAGTCAAACACTGAGGTAGAATATTGTTAATGGAAACTATCTGCTGTTTTTTATATTGTCTGTCCTGATAGTCGGCCTCATTTGTGCCAAGACCAGTGAGTGGGCCTGAAGTGAACCGTGCTGACAGATCAATAAAATCCCTTAGTGGATATGGCCTTCACAGAGGATCTCAGATGTTCCCCTCCATCATCAGATGGTATGATTGCTCACAGATGTGTTTAAAGTAACACATGCTAACAGTCCACACTGAGAAACTGTACTGCTGCACATCAGCTGCAGGGTTGAAGCATCATGGAGCTCCTCATCACATTTACTCACTATGACATGAATGAAAGCACACTTTCATTTGTTGTTTGTCGCTGATGTTCTGATCACAACTAAAGAACAATAGAAGACACGACTGCATCCACACAAACTCCTGACAGTGACCTCTGACCTCCCAGAAAATGAAGACATTTCTGACATCACATCACATTAGGCCACAAAACATGATAGAAGATGTGAGCAGCAGAAGATTTAATCCTCCTTTCATATGAGGACAAAGTTGAGACACTAAAACAAAGGCCCACAATGTCTCCTATCCTGTGAAGCAGCTTCAAATGAGCTGATTTTACTTTCACTTTTCCTTCATCGCCTCAGCGTCACTTCTACCGAGTTACAAGTGACGTTGATGCTCAGGCTAAATTCCCATTGGCTCAGAAGGACGCGGAAGTCCGCTGCTCTCCGTGTTTTCTCCTCACTTCAGCCTCGATGGTCGGACTGGAAGCTTTATTTCTGAGTGTCCTGATAAAGAAACATGTCAGCTGTTCGTTTATCAAAGCTGCAGATGCGACAGTTCACAATGAACACCTTGATTTGTGTGTTTCTCCTGGGAATAGGTCTCCACGGTGCGGCGGCAGGTGAGTTCAGATGATTTCAAGCTGATCGGAAAAGAAAAAATGCTTCGTGTCTTTATAAAGCCTACTGTATGAACTGATGCTTCTTCTGATGGACCTCCTTACATATTAGGACTATAGAGATGTTCAAACGTGACCAACCTATAATCTTAAAGTTCTCCGTAGTAAATCCTGTCTGTGCAGCTCATCGATTGATTCCTATAAAGTTCCGTTTTATGTAGGAAGTCACTGTTGAACTGTTGCTCAGAAGGAAATCTTGTATTGGTGAAAATGTCAGAAAACGTTTCTTTTCTTCTGTTTTCTTTCTCATCTTTTATTGATCAAATCAGGACTGATAGGATCGATACGGTCTGATCGATCTTAATGCTAAAATGGCAGCAGAAGCAGCTCCAAACAGTCCAACACTCACTGAGAGAAATAAAGAAAACAGGAACAAACACCAAAACAAAGGCTTTCATGTCTAAATATATTTACTGTCTAGCAGGAAGTATTGTGCCATGAATCATTAGTTATTTTATGACGTCACTGTTTGATCAGTTATTAATCATTAGACATCAGCTGATGAACATATTGTTACAGTCTCCAAACACGTCACTACGTTTGATCTGAACTGTTCATATTAACACAATTCTGTGCACACAGAGAAAAACACAGTCAATGACAACCTGCTAACATAAATATTGACTTCATGTCGTCGTCGTTTCTTGTCTGACCTCCAATATTTGATGAAATCCTTTAATATGTAATGAATATTTGAATCCACAGAATCCCACAGTTTGACTCCACATAGTGAAACACATCTGCTTTAACGAAGTTCATCCACACTGAGTTTGGTTGGTTGGGTCTAATCACATCCCACTGGCAGTTCTTCCATTTCCTGTCTGTACAATAGATGCTGTTTAGTAGAGCTACATGATCAATCAGCCTCACATATATCTGCACACAGTAGCTTATTGTAGGTATGTTGGTATCTGTGATGTCAGCTGATGAGGAACAAGAAACTGGAGCACAGGCCAAACTGGTGTTGAGATGGTTTAGAAACTGTGTCTCCCTGATATAGATTGTCCACCAGAGAGCACTGACAAGTTTATTTTCTACCTGTGAAATGTCCTGATCAGTTTGTATCAGGGTCACCAAAAACCTCCTGAATATTGATCAGCATCGGCTGGACAGCGCTGTCTAGATATTTGATCCGTGAGGAGAAATTGTGAAACCATAGAAGAAGAAGTGCTGCTGAGTTTGAGCTTCAAGAACCTCACAGAGTTCAACTTTGTGATCAGAAGAAGAGACTTAAGTTGTCATCGCTCACAGTTTATAGCAGAAGATAGAGACCATAAAGTGATGTGATGTCATCAGATGGAAAAAGTTTGAATGTGTTGAATGTAGAAAATCAAATGAGAATCTCAGACAGCATTTGTGTTTTGCTCAGGTTTGTGATTTCACATTTCAAACTAATGGATAATGAGGAGTGTAAGCGACTAATGAAGCATCCTGAAGAAGAAATGACATGAGTTTCACTTCACACGGAGATATCAGGACTAGAAAACATGTTTTTACAAACTGTCTCTATCAATGAGAGTCAGGTTCACAGCTGGAACACCTCCATCTCTGACTAGTGTCACATTTGATTTCACCATAAATAACATTCATCCAGACAGAATCATCAGAAATATTCAGGTAGAGTTCAAACTCAGTTTCTATGAATGTATTGTTCTATTTATTGACTGAACCACAGACATTATCAGCATGTCCTGAATGGAATGGACTTCTTTTTGATTCTGTGTGCAGGAAAATCAAATTGTTCAGTGATTTATAAAAGTGAAATCATGACATTCATGTTTCTTACAGTGACTCACTCTCTGAAGTATTTCTGCACTGCATCTTCTGGAGTCTCAAACTTCCCAGAGTTTGTGACTGTTGGGTTGGTTGATGACGTTCCAATAAGTTACTATGACAGTAACACCAGGAGATTAGAACCCAAACAGGACTGGATGAAGAAAGTCACAGCAGATGATCCTCAGCACTGGATCTGGAGCACTGAGAACCTTGTGGATGGACAACAGGTGTTCAAAGACATGTTAAAGCAGCACGTCAACCAAACTGGAGGTTTGTTTATGTTTCTCTTCATAAATGTTGTTTATATTGTCATCCAGTGTTTAGTAAACAGATGTAAACACAAACACACCATTGTTCATCTGTCCAGTGTGTTTTACTGTCATAGATCAAACTGTCTGATGGAGGCTTCTCTTGGCTGACTCAGCAGAAACATTACTGACACTGAGACTACTGGATGCTGCTATGCTACACTGAGACAGTGTTTCTGTCCATCCCATAATAACCAGCAGAGATCATTAAGACTTGATCTCCTGTAGATCAGATCAGAATAAGTCCAGTGAACTGCCCACAGTGAGCTGGTCCATAATAAGTCCTCTGTAGGAACCTGCTGATCACAACAGTTTTACAGCACTCAGCCGATAGAGGAACATGACTGCTGGGTTTCTCAAACTACGGCACAGGACTGTAAATGGGACACAGGCTGCTCCTGCTGGGTCCCGTATGAGAGGAGTAGCAGTATGTTTGAATACACCTGTCTGACAGGACAACATGGTAAATGTCTGATTGAGACCAGAGGTTTCAAAAGTTCAACAGCACCACTCTACATACTGACCACACTGTGTCCATCCCATAATATACATGTAGAGAAGAACAACACATGAGATTAGATTCTCTTTACTTCACCACACTGTGCCCATCCCATAATATACATGTAGAGAAGAACAACACATGAGATTAGATTAGATTCTCTTTACTTCACCACACTGTGTCCATCCCATAATAACCATAGAAAGTACTGAAGCATTAGTCAATTAATCAATTGGTTGATCAACAGGAAATTGATTGATAGAAATGTAAATAATGAAATGTAAATATTTTGTTCCAGTAAAATGAGAAACACTTTGTAGTTGAATCAGGACACACAGACTGCCTCCCAGTGTCCATACTGGTCCTGATGGTGTGTGTCTTATTGGGACCAGTTGTAGTAACACACTGCTGAACTGGACACACTGTCCTGGTGGAGCAGGTGGAGTCTATGACTCATCCTGGACTCAAAGTGTCCTTCAGTGGAAGCTTCTAGAGCAGCTTCAGGACAGTCTAGTCTGTAGTTTGTCACAGGACCAGGATGTTGTTGGACTGGTCCACTGGCTGCAGAGTCTCAGTGGTGTAATGTTCAGTCCAGGATCAGGTTTAATGTGTGTCTGCTAGTCAGGACTCCACCTCAGTTTGTGTTCCTGCAGCTCACATGAAGCCACAACACCTGGAACAGTGGAGATAAAGTGTTGGTCTCAGTGGAGTCAGTGTGTCTCTGTGGTCAAACACAGGATATGAACTGTGTTTCCCAGCAGCCTCTCTGTCTCTCTAGAAGACGTCCACTCTGTCCAGATGATGATTGGCTGTGAGTGGCCTCCGTGGAGCCAATAAGAGCAGGAGGTGTAGGTCCTCTGTGTTGGTGTGTGTGGATCAGTGTGTCTCTGTGGTGAAGATGTGATATCAGCTGATGAGAGATGACTGGACTGAGATCTCACTCTGGTTTACTGTAGTCTCTGTCTCTGTCTCTCAGGTGTCCACATTTTCCAGTTCATGTTTGGCTGTGAGTGGGATAATGAGACTGAAGAGGTTACTGGTTTTAATCAGCTTGGTTATAATGGAGAAGACTTCATAGTACTGGACCTGAAGACAGAGACATGGATCCCTCCCATACCTCAGGCTGTCATCACCAAACACAAGTGGGATCATAACAGAGCGAGGATGAGATACATGAAGTATTACCTCACCCAGGAGTGTCCTGAGTGGCTGAAGAAGTATGTGAACTATGGGAGGAGCTCTCTGCTGAGAACAGGTAGAGTCACATGACCTGATGGAGTTTAATGGATACAACAATCTTCATATTTCTCTTGTGTTTCTAACCAACAGTAACATCACAATAAATATGAACCAACACACAGAGACCCACTTTGTGTCTGTTTACACACATTTCTCTTTGTCTCAGCTTCTCTCTCACCTCCTCATCTCTGCCTCTCTCTCTCTCTTTACCTCCATTTTCTCTCTTTTTCTCTGCTGTGTTTCTGTCTGTCTCACTTTCTCTCTCTCTCTCTCTGTCTTTGTCACACTCACTGTCCTCCTCCCCCTTCTAATCTATCTCACCCCTCACCTCTCTTCACCTGTCTTTTCCTCCTCTGTCCCTCCCTTCTTTTCTCAGTTACTCTCCACTGAGGTTTGTTGTCATTGCTTACATGTGTGTATCTAGTGTTTGTTACTCAAACATTTCAAAGTCCTTCCATCAAACAGGAGTGATAATAAACAGTGAATACTAATAAAGAAGCTCTAAAGTGTCTTTGTCTCTCCTCTCCAGAGCTTCCCTCAGTGTCTCTCCTCCAGAAGACTCCCTCCTCTCCAGTCAGCTGCCACGCTACAGGTTTCTACCCCCACAGAGCCGCACTCTTCTGGAGGAAAGATGGAGAGGAGCTTCATGAGGACGTGGAGCACGGAGAGATCCTCCCCAACCATGATGGGACCTTCCAGATGAGTGTTGACCTGGACCTTTCATCAGTGTCACCTGAAGACTGGAGGAGGTACGACTGTGTGTTTCAGCTCTCTGGTGTGGAGGACGACTTGGTCACCAGACTGGACAAAGAAGAGATCTGGACCAACTGGGGTAAGACTGGGATCAGAAGTGATGAACGTGGGAAGCACACATTTATTTCACTCTAATAGTCCTACAGTTCATGCATTTTTATGTGTGTTGGAGAGAAGTTTAGTTTGTGTTCTATTGTTTTGTGTTCAATTATTTCCTGTAGTTTTTCTGTCTAATTTTAGGGCTTAGATAATCAATAAACCAATCCACATGTCCACCTCTGGACCCTGACAGGTATCAGCAGGTCCCTGAAAAGATGTAAAGTGTTGGAATAAATGATTGTTGTCCAGCATTATTTCTTCTTTTTGTGGAGGCTGTCCAGTGTTTACTTAGCTTTGATTCCTACAGAACAATGTCAGTAATTAAGGACATAAAAGTTCATTTCCTCAGTCAAGGAGGTTCTGATTGGACCTGCATCTGTTTGTTTGTTTGTTTGTTTGTTAGCAGGATGATACAAACACTACTGAATGATGACCATGAAACCTGGAGGGGTGGACATGGGTCAGATATCAACTCCTTCAGTTAGATGGGCAGATACATTCATTTTTAGAACACTCCTTTGTGTTGTGAAATCAGCGTTTGTCACCATTTTCCTTCATTTGTCCATAAATTGTGATGTAAAAAGTCTCATATTTATGATGTTGATCATTTATGTTATCAGACCACTTCCCTTTTCTTTTCTTCCTCCATTATAAGAGTTAGACAGACGTGTGTAGGATTGTTCAGCCATGGCAGAGGGATGCACCTTTCCAACTGTTTGGTAGTTTGAAATCAAACTGGAGTTTTCAGATCTTTGTCAGACCCACTGTAACCATTTTAACATGTAACAACAGATGAGACATTTTAGGGACTATTAGTTTGAAGATGAGTCGATTTAGTAGAATGATTTAATCACTGGATGAATGTATGGATCTGTACATCAGTCACAATACAGTTTATGGGCCAAGTATTGTGCCAGTCTAAAAGGAATTAGAATATGATCGTCAGAAGCTCTGACTGAGCCACGAACCAACATAAGGGACAGAAACCAACATGACATGGAGCTAAACAAAGACAACAAAGCTCGACCAGGATAAAGCAGCAGAGATAGAGTCATGATGTCCAGACAAGTAGAGCTAAAAACATGAACAGAATGTCATCATATAATGTTAGAATATAATATACAGAATAATAATGACAGGAACATAACAGCAACCATCAAACATGTAGTGTCTGTATTCAGGATTGTTCTGCTGGGAATATGGATGTTCTTCTCTGAGCGGCTTCATCTGTGCAGGTTGTGACTTTTTGTTGTTGTTTTCTGCTCAACAGAGGAGCCCATTAACGTGACCTTCATCATCATCATCATCATCGCAGTGGTTCTTGCTCTCGTCCTCATCGCTGCCATTGGATTGAAGGTTTACAAAAAGAAGACAGGTGAGGGACCCAAACACAAACGGTCTCTTTTTCCTGGCTGTGATTTTAGACTTGGACCTGATGCTTTTATTCAACCTGAAGCAAACTTCAGTTCCCAGAGCATCAAAGTGTGTTCAAACAACAGGAAGTGGTGTCAGGCTCAGAGTCACAGTGTCATGATGACATGATAAGGTCACAGAGGAACAACAGCTTTCACCACATTGCTTTGTGTATGCTCCAAGATGAAAAGGTAATGATGAAAACATTATCTACATGTGTGACCTTTGCATATGTAGCTTTATTCAGAGCACCTCAACAACAAAATCCCTCTTTAAGACCCCTAAGACTAAATAGAGTCAAGTTGGGTGGAAGGCAGAATTATTTTTCCTCCTACCTGCCACTTGTGTTGCGGAGGATCACTAGGGCATCAGGGAAGCCGTCCAGGTTGTAGTCCCCGATGTGCAGGGTTAGGGGTTGGTCAAGTTTCCCTGGTATGAAGCTCCAAAGTGTTTCCCTCTGCTGGAAATTGGACAGCACTGACACCCACTGCAACAACGTTACAAAACAAAAACAAGGAAAAAAACAGAATTTATCAATACTACAACAAGATTACACTGTCGAACCCATTTTCTAAAGTTTGCCTTTTTGCCATTGTCATGTAAACAAATGGCCAACTCGCAACACAAGTTTACCATTTTAGGATAAAACAGTGTAAACGGCCCCTTAGATAGAGTGTCATAGTTTGTCCATGACAAATTACTATACAAAGTTGATTCAACTGTAAAATGGCTCCCATAATATGTATATTGTTCACTAAGGGATCCATATCATATATAGTTCTTCAGTTAACGTTCCAAAAAATAAAAAAAATAAAAACAATATCAGCTGATATTTCACAATCAGATTTCTTTTGAACTCACAAATATCTACATTTCAGTGGCCAGTATTGGTAGGACCTATATTTCGGGTAGTATTATAATAACAATGGATTTGTATTGCATGAGAAAAGACTAACTCTCAACTGGAGTATTTTACTGTGGGCTCTGGTTTTCTAGATTTAAAGAAAAAATATTTTTTTTAAACTATAAAGAAAGCTAAATAACCAGTTTGAATTCCTTTGTGTGTGTGCGTGTCTGTGTGTGTGTGTGTCTGTGTGTGTGTGTGTGTGTGTATCTCAGAAATGTGTGGGGCCAGATGCTGGAGGTTTAAACTATTCATGAATGTTAAACAGAGAGAGCAGGTGCAGGGGATAGTCACCAGAGACACAGTCATCTGAACTGGTACTAATAGCTCTTAATATGATGAGCATGTCTCAGAAACTACATCCACATCCTATTATCTATTAGTTTGAAATTCATTGTGATATTACTGATTTAGGTTCTCTCCAAACCAGCTGTGCACTCTAAGTGAACACAGGTACTGATCCAGAGGTAACACACTGTGCTCTGTTTGTAAAGGTGGCAGATGATGTGTCAGCAAAACCAAATCACAGGATAATTAGGGACACCAGCGTATGTGACAAGACCAACACATTTAAACATCTTTCATTCAGCTTTATGGAGCTTTAAGTGCAAGCACAATCTAATACAATAGAATATGAAACAAAGCACAGCACTAACGCCTCTCCTATTGACATTCATTTTTGGGTGAAACAATTGAAGACTGTCATTTCATTTGCCTCATCGCATTTTGTTTGACACATTCTCCGAATGAAAAGTTCATTATTATTCAGTCCTTATCATGTTTCAGTTCAATGTTCATTATTATTCTATGTTGATGTCCTGTTCTTCATAGACTCTGTTTAACAGCAGTTTACTCTGACCAAACCCACTTCTGTTTTATTTCAGTGTGTTACTGGTAAAACACTCACATACATTCATGTCACTGGAAGCCTGACTGACAGTTTGATGACATGAACAAATACTTTAAGGTAGTTAGTGGCTCACAGGCAGAGAGAGCAGTCACACCGTTTTCTGACTGTGTTGTAGATCATATTAAATACCTTAAAGGGGGGGTTTTCTATTGGAATCATCTTTGTTTCCCTTTATTTCTTGTGAAGGAGCATAAAGGTCAAACTGTGAAGAAGGAATTGTCAGCAGTGAAATGATTTGTCTTTGTTTTCCAGCTGAATGTCCTCCATCTCCTGACGACAGCTCTGAGCTCTCTGAGAGACTGAAGCCAGAGGCCTGATGACAAACACACCACCCTGAACACAGTGAGTGGCTTCATATGGGACAGGAACACCTGGTGGTAAACAAAGCCATCTTAAACGATGTGTAGAAGAACCTTCTGAGATGGTGTGTTTATTCACTGGAAAAAAGAAAACCTTTGCCTTTCAGTTGGTTTTCCACAACAAAGGTGAAGCTGTTTAATCTGAAGTGAAGTGAGATTATTAAGAGAAAGACACAGATGCTTTCAGAAACCTTCACATCAGCAGGTCACAGAGGGTCATATTAAAAAGTCTCATATTAACCTGATAAAAACAGTGAGAACAATTGATGAAACTGTGTTGAACCAAATTCAAACCAACGACTTCAGAGTCACAGCAGGTCAACACTTGTTTTAGAAAATGTTCACATTCAATGACTCTATCTGGGAGATTTAAGGTCCAAACGTTCTGTAAATATGTGTTTTTTATGGTCAATGATTTAGTTTCCTGTTTGATGTCATCTTTTTCTTTTTGTCTCTTTAGGTTTATGGATTCATTTTGCTCTGGAACAAGGACTGGTGTCACCACATTGTCCTGTTTGAACTGGGAATTCACTGGTCATTCATCCCAATATGAACTGATTAAATACATCAGGGTTGAGAATCTAGTGATAGATTATTGATTGGATTATAAAGACAAAGTTAACAAATATATAACAAACATTATCAAACTTAAATGGTGACATTAACATATTTTGAGGATCATTTTTCTCACCTGGAGACGTAAAACAGGATATTTCAAAGAATGAATCCATCACAGCTGTGTTCATACAGACATAATCAGTTTAAATATGAGCTGATCTAAAACAGATCCACCATAATTCAAGCTGAATACTTCCGCTGTTGGCTTGATTCTTTGTTTTTGCATTCCCATTCTCATATTTGTCCTCCTAGGCTCTGGTGATTCGATGCTACCTGGAGATAAGAGATATGTGACGACCACTAGAGAGTCGTCTCTACTGATTCTACTCAGAAAGCCTTTCTTTGCTTCTCTAATCAGCCACATCCTAAAAGCTGCTGAATAACGTGGACACTAAATAGTTTGTAGCTGTCAGTGTCAGTGTTTGTCTGTCTGTGTGACTCCAGCTGATGAACTGGACTCCACCTTTCTCCCACTGCTTACTGGCTTTGACTCCAGTCCCCTGTGACTCTCAGCAGGAGAAGCAGGACAGGACCTGGATGGGTGGACTTTTGTATCACTGTGGTGAATTACCTGGATTGTAATTCATTGGACACATGTTTCCATCTGGTTACAGCTACGTCTCTAAACGATCAGCTGATTTATTTCCACTAAATGTACAGCAGTGATAGGTTGTATCAGTGAGGACCAACACTATGCAAACATACACAACATTTAAACAGCCAACAAAATTCATTTGACAGTTGTGTAAATAGTTTGTTTGTTTATTTCTTTAAAAGGGGTGAAAAGATTGAGTTTTGATTCCAACCTGGTTGAAGTAAATAATGAGTATTTTCTTTATTAATCAGGAGTTTGTTGATTTTTCTTCATGATATCCATATTTTTATCTGTGGTGAAACATGATCTTTTCCTTTCCTTCAATGGTTGTGGGCTGTTTTATGCTTCTCAGCACACTGATAGAACATATGTCCTGCTGGTATTTAGGGATGAGGGACGTTTCTGTCTTAGTTTCACAGATGAAACTGAACAGTGATGCACAAAATCACTTCTTGTGTCGCTTCACTAGATGAATGTTGAATGAAGTTGTTCTGCTGCTTCATTTCTTTTCAGATGACATTTTGCAATAAAGTCAGACTTTTTCCAAAGGTTGGTTTCTTTTCTGATTCCTCCATGTACAGTCTATGTTTACAGATCTATGACAGAAGCTACAGTTCATGAATGTTCCTGAGTTCTCTCTTTAGTCACAGACACTAAATGAACATGACTGACCTCTAGATGTCAAACTGAGGAGAAGGAAGAACAACATTATCTGGTCCAACCTGCAGTTCTTTTACTTTTCACATGGCCACAAAATGAATGTGATGATGATGATGTTAATAAGATGGATCTTAAAATGTTATTACTGTATGTAGTTTCTCTAAGGAGACAAAAATAATCATTTTAAACCTCCTTATTCATGTTTTTATGTCTCATCAACATGGACAAGAGAAATCCATCCACTTCCTGCTGCACAGAACCAGTGTCAGTGTGGGGATCTGGTTTTCCCCTAAAAAAAACCTGCTCCTCTGAAATCGTCCTGGCAACTGATGACATCAAATCTTTGCAGAAATACTGTACTGTGGCTCCTCCTACTTCTCAAACAAGAATAATACATAAATAAAATAAAGCCTAGACATGAACTCACCTACTTTATATCATGTAAATATCGGTGACGTTTTGTCTACATTTTACCAGGCGTGTCCAAACACATCCTTTGCTTTTTAATGTGTTTTTAAAGTCATTTTGTTAACTATAGTCTTCTTTGAGCTTCACAGTGTAACCATGTCTGACAAATCCAACACATCCTCAAACACCTTTGAAATGAAGATGACTGACCTGCTTTCTTCATAGTGAACATCAACACCTTGCTGGTGTCAAACCTGTGTGCTGGACTTCTGCATGGAAACAGATGTCATTGCAGCTGTTGTCACTACAGTCACTTTATTTTCACCGTGTGACAAAAATGATGTTCATTTTTGTTGCATTACCACATGCATCAGTTCAGGTTCATCGTTCAGGAGATGAACAGCGGTGTTTATTTGGAGCTGTAAGATAACAGGATGTCTGGTTAACACAAAGCACAAATGAAGCAGCGTTAAAATGTGCAGCACCAACGTTACACAATACAAAAAACACCAACCAAACAAAGATGTTAACAAGCTGACAATGACAGTTTTATCTGTCACTGTTAGGTTCATATGTAGGAGAGAAATAGCTCTGCAGCATTTCATGACCCGACTGATTGTCACAATTCAACACTTCCTCTGGAAACTGCTGTGACACAAAGAAGCCTCATTCATTTCAAAAGTGAGACGTCAACTATTTCAACATGCCTCTGAGAAAATGTGTTAAATGAGTTGATCATTTAGTAAAGACACACATGATTGGAGCGTATTCAGAGAGGGTGATCTGTGTTTAGGGCTCAGACTCAGAACATTCCCTTCCTGTAACGGTGGATCAACTCTGATACGTCTTCCTTACACACCTTTATCCAGCCATCATCCTGCATGTGGTGCACTAGACAAACACAAACAGAAGCACAAACATGAGCACACAGACACGCACATATTCCCACAAATGTTCACACTCAGAAAAAATGACCGTTGAACCTTTTCAAGGGCTGAGACTACAGCTTTATTCATTTCAGGATGAGGCAACATTCAGTCTGTCAGTTTATTTCTGTTTGCACATGTGGTGCTTTTATTTTGTAGGTAATGTTGGAGACGTGACAGGACATGAGTGGGAGAGAGAGAGAATAACATGCAACAGAGCTCCAGCTGGACATGAACCTGTAGGGCAGGTTAGTTTTGAAGCAGACGCTGGACTTTCAACCAAACCTCCTTTTGATTGGCAGTGATCAATTCTTTTAGTTTTAGTTCAGTGTCTGTGGTTTGGGGTTGACAGAGCCCTTATGTGTGCTGGTATTACTGGACGTTGATAGTTTAGTGCTGATGACTTCATTTTATCGTCATTACTGTCATTTATGTATTTGTTTTTGGTGTTATGTGTGTTCATTTCAATGTTGTCTTCATCTCAGGACCCCTTTAAAACAAGACGATGCATCTGAAGAGGTTTATTCCCCAAACTTTATCATGAATAATTAATGGCCACTAAACACAAAGTGCAGCTGAGGATAATGAAAATGTGGTTAGTTTAGAAGGTTTGATGATGGTGAAAGATGAACGGTCAGAGGATCAACAATTCATCCTGAAGGGACACCAGTGAAAGATTTCAGTGGAGATGGAAGTGAACCGACAAAGATTGTCTTCAGTCCTATGAATTCAGTCATTATCTTCTCCCCCTCATGTCCAAAGGGAAGTCGGCTGAAGTTTGTTGACTGATTGAACTGATCTGAGACTGATCTAAAAACCATTATTCACACAGACCCATTGACGCCCATGTACATGCAGCCAAATGAACAAGAGCTGTCAGTCTGTGCGTATGTCAGTGTTTCCCTGCCACATGGATGTTGTGTCCCAGACAATAAACACAGGTATGTAGATATAACCACATCAACATAAAGTCACATGAACACGTGTTCAAGCTTGTGAAGGTTTCAGTCAAGATTTCAGCTTAAAAAGCTTGTAATTAACATCTTTTCAAATCCATTTAGGATGTCGGGGCTTCTGGAGACTTGGATTCCACCATAAGAATATTATGGAGTCATTTAATGTTTGTTTCAATATCTTATTCTATTTTAAAACCAGTGCCTGTCATCTGCAGTGTTTTTAGAGGAACGCTGGTGTGAAGCTCCAGAAATGTTTGGTGGACTTTGAAACTTCAGCTGACTTTCCATTGGCATGAGGGTGAGACTGAATTCTCATGTTTGGGTAAACTGTTCCTTTACATTGAGATTCAGGACTTACTTCAATGGAACAAAACTAACTTTTGCATCATTCTCAGAGTGGACTCACTGCTGACAGCCCCTCCAGAGTAAGCATCCCTGTGGGCGACGCCCCGAAGGCCCAGTTCATCCGCCTCCTCTACTGTAACCGCTGTCCAGCACACCGAAGGCTAACTGTTACCACATCCGCTGGAGAACATCCGGACAGACACACGTGTCCCATTGTCATCCACTAGTACAGACCAGGGCCCTGAAGAGCACACAGTCTATGATATATTCATCAGGACGATGACGAGTTTATATAGAGGCCACTATTTATGATCACAATTCAACATTACCTCCAAACACAGAAGTGAAACAGTTACATTATTAGAGTGTTTTTGAGTTATGTTTCACATTTAATGAGCTGCTCCATCAATGATGTCTTCAATAAACATGTAAGTTATATCTTCTCATTTTCTCAGGATTGTATACCTGTTAAAGATTCATTATACTTAATGCATACATTTCAAGATGTGAGCCAGCTGGTGGTTTTTGGGGCCATACAGTACCTGTTAATAGGGGCTTCAGAAAATATTGATCTACCTGAGTATTGTGATGTTCTATTGGGTGATACTGTATTGATGATCAAAAACACGGGATAGATTTCTAACTGATCGTTAACATGAACATATTTGTGACTGTGGTTCATTTTGGGTTGTGTTTAAAGCCCAAACTGCTGAATATCAGTGTTGTCATCTAACTGCAGCCATTTGACTCTTCCACTCCAACGTAACGTCACCTGAGACAGGAAGAGGAAAAACACATCACTGAGTCAAAGAGCTGCTGACAGCACTGCAGTATCGTTACCCCTGTATCATGATCCGTATCGTATCGGCAGGTTCTGGTCAAAACACAACTCTACCTGTTATGTGTCAGATTGATATGGACTCAGTTTTTAAATGGAGTAAATCCTAATAAATATGGTTTGTTCCAGATGTGACATCATGTAAACCACTCAGACACTTTTTACAGGGTTTACTATCACTATCAGTTGATTGGTTGCTATGTAAATATGCTAAGTGCAGCCTGTTCCATTCATTTTATACCAGTGTCTTGTCTATATGTCCATATATAAATGGTTTTTACAGTGATGAAGACCATGAATAAAGTGTCTTTGTCTCCTATTGTAACTGATAATTAATATAAATAATGCATCAGTCTGACTTTTTATAAGTCACACTAACAGAAACAGGAAACATCCCAGCTCCACCCTCCAATCCCCTGGTTTGTACTGTAAAGCACATTATGAACTGTAGCAGTAAATAGAGGCTCTGCATCACAGGAAGAGATCCAAAGGTTCTCATGTTTCAGTCTCTGAGCCGTGTGGACTGTAAGACTCACAAACAGCTGACCTCTTTGTCCCATCCACACAAGGCGTTTTCCACTCTAGTGTTATCACTGACAACCTGAGACACGGGACGCAGTTCATCCTGCAGGTAGAAACACCTGGCTGACATGTCCAAACCTCGACAAACATGTCTTTACCTGCTGCTGTATCAAGTAAATCTCTCATTATATTCAGGATTCAAATTCTCTCATTGATAACAGATTTTCATTCATTTCTTTTTTTGTGTCATCACTGTCATTTGAAACATTTTACATGTGCTGTGTGAATTCAAAGTAGAACCAAATTAATCTCTCACTTTATTATTGATTCTTTCATCTATTGATATTTTTGGACATCAACACTTTCTACTTTCTAATACACTGTAATGTTCCTGAAGATAATATGTCCTGTGTCAGACTTCTTTTATTTTGCTCTTGTTTAATCATTTTATACCATTTTGATTGTTTTTATGCTCGTTGTTCATGTTTTATTGTGGGCTGATATAAACCCCATCAACCTTTATTAATCAGCATTTTAACTTACTAGTCTGTCTGACATTTAGAAAATATTGCAGTCATCAGGATTATTCTCTATGTTTCATAAAGTGTTTTCAGATCAATCAAACGCTGCTCCTTTGGATTTCAAGGTGTGGTAATGTCAGTCAGTTTGTGTGCTAAAAGTGTTTATTACGTCACCCAAAAACAGGGAAACCAGGTGAAGTTGACATCAAATGCACAACCCCGTTTCCAAAACAGCTGGGACGCTGTGTAAAATGTAAACACAAACAGAATGTGATGATTACTAATCATTAAAGCCCATATGGAACTGAAAAAAGCACAAAGAGAACATTTGAAATGTTGAAACAGACAAATGGAATTGTTTTTAAAATGATATCCTCATTTAGAATTTGATGCCAGCAACAGGTTTCCATAAAGTTGGACAGGGTCATGTTTCCCACTGTGTTGCATCACCTCTTCTTTTAATAACGCTCTGTCAGCGTTTGGGAACTGAGGAGACCGACTGCTGTCATTTTGAAAGTGGAATGTTTTCCATTCTATCCTGATAGGATTTCAGCTGCCCCCATCCCATAATGGTAAAGAATTAGCCTCAAACAATCTGGATCCAGATGATGATCCAGATCACCACCAAAATCTAATGGATTGTTCCTTGGGTCAAACCCTACCTCTCCAAAAATATGATCACAATCTGCTCTGAACTTTTTGTGTAATCCTGCTAAAAACAGACAAACAAACCAACAAAAATAACCTCCTTGGAGGTAATAAAGCTTCATCAAAGAATAAAACATCTTTCCCTGTTGTGTTCACTGATACTCCAGAATATGGGATTTCACAGTTGTTTAATAAACAGAAACTTTTTAAAGCAGTAAAAAGCTAAACACACAGTATGTTTTTGTGATGTTCATGTTGGTCTTATAGTTTGTCTTCTGGACTTGAAAGCTGCTTCATGGAGAGTCTGTGCTCAACCATACAAGATAAGAATTTGATTTTAAAAATCAACTTTGTATTTATATCAGAAATAATGGTTGGTTGGAGGGTAAAAAATCAACCTGCTATGGATTCCAGTCTATAATTGATGGACTGAAACATAGAGAGTCTCTGTTTTGGTCCATTCATGTTTTGGCTTTAAACAGCTTCAGACTGGCCTTGAACACAACTCCTGCTATGGTGGTGCCTGTTTTCACAGGTTTAGGTGTCTGTGCTCCTTCAAGGAGAGCCTCTAATGCAGCGTTCCTAGAGTGAGGGAGGGAGGAGGGGAACAGAGGAGGGTCAGCTGATGAATCTCTATGACAGAACAGCTGTAAATCACTATATTGTTTCATTGATTAAAATGAGGAGCAGGAAAAGAAGTTGCTTTGGCTTTTGATCCTGGTGAGAGCTCAGCGTAACCGATAGTTTCATCTCATCTTCTGTCATTATTGTTACAGTCTGCTGCCCCGGAGACAGAAGAAGAAGCTCAGATCTGCTGTGTTGTCCAAATTAACCCCAGCTGCAGGGTTTGGAGGACATTTGATAGGAGCATACTGGATCTGACTGCAGCTTCTCTCTGCACGTCTCAGTGCGCCTGAGGTCGCTGTTCTGAGCGTCACCTCTCCTCCTTCTCTTTCTCTTTCGGTTTGGGAGTGAAAATGGAGAAAACCCTGGCATGAATGAACACGGAGCCAAGATAAATAAGTATATCTGTGATGCTGTGCAACCCAGTGTGACAGATCCTCTGACCGAGGTTGAAGCCCAAAGTTTGGCAGAGGAGGTTGGGTCATACCGATTTCTCATTTGCACAGTACTATGGTATGACATTCTAAACCATGTGAACCATGTTAGCAAGCTCCTGCAGTCTGCCACAATGCAGCTTGATGTGGCAGTTGACCTCCTCACTAAGGCAAAAACATCTCTGACTATTTACAGAGAAACTGGCTTTGCTTCAGCTCAGGCCTCTGCTAAAGACATGTGTGAGGAAATGAATGTGGAGGCTGTGCTGAAAGAGAAGAGACTAAGAAGCACAAAAAAGCACTTTGCCTATGAAGCCCCAGAAGAGCCAATCGCAGATGCCGTGAAAGGCTGGAAATAACATTCTTTAATGTGGTTGTTGACACAGCCATTGAATCCTTAAAGGATAGGTTTGAAACACTGGGTGAAGTGAGAGCCAGATTTGGAGTGCTGCTCAATTTCTAAAAACTGGATGATGTGGAATTGTGCAACCAGTGTGACAACCTCTGCAGGACATTAAGCACTGGAGATGTGACATTGATGGAAAGGAGCTGGCTGTGGAGATAAAAAAAACTTGCCAAGCTTGCCTTCTGATGACATGACTGCTCTAGAG
Source organism: Chaunax sp. Z400 (assembly GCA_037577475.1). Classification (NCBI taxonomy): domain Eukaryota; kingdom Metazoa; phylum Chordata; class Actinopteri; order Lophiiformes; family Chaunacidae; genus Chaunax; species Chaunax sp. Z400. Next base: position 31,731,759 of record CM075185.1, read on the forward strand.
CTTCTCACTTTCATCCACAAAAAACATTTGGAGGAACTGTATCCCAATCTGTGGATTGCCCTGAGAATCACCTGCACTCTGCCTGTGACTGTGGCCTCAGCAGAGAGGAGCTGAATTTACAAGATGTAAATTTACTTGGAATGAAGTGTTTTTGGCGGGGAAAATAAGGTACAAGGGTAATTTTTATCATACTCTAGACTCCTGGGCGGGGATAGCCACATATAAAGGAGGCTGCCTCAGGCCCGGAGGGCTGTGTGTGGTTGGATACAGAGCAGGTAACAGCATATCGAGTATTGGAAATTGTTATAGCACCTGGTAAATAAACTGCACCAAAGATATTCTTTGACTATGCCATCGTTTTTGCCTCTTTGGAGGAGTTTTGAAAGAGAACCCCGCGACAGCCCCCACAAAGCTAGAAACGGCCCTGTTCTGAACAATAGTGTTTAGATTTCTAATTTGTTGAACTGAATTTAAACTTTGATCATTTTGACGAGTAGCAGGTATTGTTGAATGATTGAACTGACTGATGGATTGGACACAAAATGAAGCAGCTTGATGAGCTGGGATTTTGTCATGTTTGGCATGTGGGCATACAGTTGGAGAAACAGGAAGAACTGAACACATTAGAAACCTTAAACATGTATTAATGTATGTGAATGAAACAGGTTGTCTGTGTATGTTTGAGTATCACTGGAAAAACCAAGCTGGAAACACGACTAAAGATATTCTTTTTGTTGAAACAATTTTAAAGTCACACATCAATAAGATCTTAAAGGATAATCATACATTTATTTATTTAAAATGTTTATATTGTGATAAGAGATAAAAACAATGAGATACCACACCCCTCCTAAATGCACTGATTTGATCGCATCTATAAAGTATTTAAAATATGAACAGTATATATTTTCAATAAGCATACAATGCAGTTGTAATTTAAATGCATATCACTATGAAATATTCAAGATAATATGATGATGCAGACGGCAGTAAAAATGGTCAGAAATGTTCATTTATGCACAAATTGTGAATCTTGTAATTTAAAGATAAGAACTATTGTGATTTGGGTTGCGATGGTTTGTCATTTTAATAATGTGGGGTCCCAGAAAAAAAGTTTGGGAACCACTGGTGTAAAGCATAAAAGTTGAGCTAAAAAAAGTCCATTGCTGCAGTAACTACATAACCATGTCTCCAGGGCTCTATTCCAAACACTCCTTTGTTCAATGGCCTTGCTTTTGTATTAGACAATGGAGAGAGACAGGAATAAGCATCACTCACTGTGAGCTATGAATACAATAAATACACTACAAAGGAAGGACTAGAGGAGCTGCTGCAGGAAAACATAGCTAATAATTCCTGCAAATTTTCTTCTGTACTTTTTACAGTCATACTATACACATACGCACAATATGCTTGCATATACATGCAACTGTTTCCGATACACAACTGCATTCTAATGAGAGACTGTTTAAACCTCCATCTTTTTCAGTTTGTGATAAGAGCTAAACGTTAACACCTTGCTAAAAGGTATTTGCTGTATTTGAAAGTCCACTTCAGACCCAGACTGGCACTAACAAAGGGGACAAGGGCAGGGAGAAATAGGACAAATCAATAACATTTCACTTTAGATGTGTTAAAATAGGGCTGCTGACTACGTATCTGACATAACTGTGTCTGTTGAGTTCAAACAGTCAACATCAACAGGATCATGTTTTCAACATCTCAAGCAGAAAAAACACAAAGTTGCAGTCAGTTCAGCCACTTCCTCCTCTGATACAGATAACAGTTGATCATTACACAATAAATACAGATGATACCCAAATGTTTTGGCAGGAAAAACTCAGCTGTGTTTACAACAACCCTATCTCTTTGCTAATTTGGTCCCTCCCTCCTCCTCCCTACATGTTTTTCTTCATTCTTTTCTAATTTGCTATTTCAGTCGCCTCTTATCCTCAGCATCATTTCTCTCCAATCAACATTGCACTCTCAACTTGCAGTGAATGAGCACAACTATAGCCATGCGTACTACCACACTCGTTGCATATAACAGAACAGTGACTGAATGCTCACATTCCTATGGACGCACAAGACGGAGTAACCTGGCAAACATCCAAACATGATGCAAAAGTCCAGCAACATTCAACAATGAGGAATATCCAGAAGTCCAGAAGCTGCAGAGATGAATGATGCGCTCTTCTCCCTCGGCTCTGACTGAAGACTCGTGCCGTTTAATTGATGGGCAAGTGAACAGAGAGTTCTGATTGGTGCAGAGCAGATACAATGAATGCATGACACAAAGTATCTCTTCACGTCAATGTTATGGTTTAAGTTTTTAACCGACTGGACCCGAAAGCAAGATACTGACAGAGATGCAGATTTAACGGTTTTAATGAATACTGTTCAAAATAATACAAAGCTCCATATCGTGTGAAGCCACTGGAGGGGCGGACGGGTTCAGATCTGAGGAGTCCTGTGGTGGAAATGAGATCCGTTAGAAGGATGGCAGATAGGTGGTGAAAAGAACAATAGGAATCCAGGATTGAGATGTAAATATACTGACTTCAGTGGTGGAGGCTGCGAGCTGTAGCTGGAGGCTGAGGAACAAAGGGCTGTGAGGGTAGCAGGCCTGTGTCTGGAGTTGAGGAGGGTCGGGCAGGCTGGCAATCCAAAAGGCTCTAGGAGAGACAAAAAACATTCACTAGAAATCCAAAAGTCAGGAAGGTTTAGAGGAAGTCAGGGTACAATACAGCGAAGGAGACTGAACGATCTGACCAACAGTGGATGTCTGGGCTGGGGTTAAATACTGCCGCTTGATGAAAATGGAACACAGGTGAGTTGATAGGCAGCCTGTGAAAACAATTAACCTCAACGAGGAACACGCCCACCAGAGACAGGGATGGGATGAGGAAGAAACTAGTCACAGGGATGCCATGACAGTGAATCCCACACACAATGCCAGAGACTCGAAACTGTGTGCGAGCCGGGCAGAGGCAACTGTGACGAGTGGGTGATCTTCTGAAGTGAAATGTTTATTAACGCGACACTTTCAGGGAGCAAAGCCGGCCATTTACCTGCTCTAGAGAATTAGTTATGTGCTGTCATAATGTCCTCACCTGTCACTGAAAAGAAACAGCACAGTTTCAGTGGCAGTGAAGACCTGATGATTTTAAGCATTAAACCTATGAGAGGAGGCTCTGTCTTTTGGTTCGTTGGAACCAGTGCCTTTAACATTGTAAAATGTCAACAAGACTGTATGTTCCTGAATTTCCACTCGGCGTCTGCCACGGGCAGACTTTAAATATTCAATTGATGTAATGATTCTTTGACTTCACTTGATGATCTAATACTCTTCCCACCACTGACTACAGCTTTACCTTGAATTAATGTTTTGGTGTTTCTTTAACTTGGTTAATTTCTGTGACTGGACTATACAGTAAAATCACATCTGTGTTTCTCCTTATCAACAGTATTGACTGCATTGTGACGGCTGATGATGGAGACACTGGTGTCCAGGACCCGTCATCCACCCCTGATGTTCCAGCCTCAGAAAGAACAGAGACTCCTGAAGTCGAGGCAGCTGCTGAAGAACTTCCTGCTGACTCACATGAGTCCAGGAGCTCCAGCCCAGTAGCTCATGATGAAGATTCACAGGAGAGAACCTGGAGTCTCACAGAGCTTCTAGCCTGTCTTGGGTAAGCACCTGCAAAGAAACTCACACATAAAGTTCTGCACAGTTTATTGCTATAAATCATCTGTAATTCAAGAAATATAATTCAAGGGCAGACTTTTAATATTCAATGGTATAAAGATTCTTTGATTTTAATTAATGACCTGAGTCACGAAGCACATAATGAACATTTTGCTGGAAATTATTCTGTATGTTTTTACAAAGTTAAGTTTTAGTTTACAAAGTTTACTTGTAACAGATTACTTTTACAATATAGTATTGGTACTTAAGCTCAAGTGTCCAGGATCTGGATACTCTTTCCACCTCTGACTACAGCTTTCCTTTTACTTGGTATTATTTCTGTGACTGGATTATACAGTAAAATCACATCTGTGTTTCTCCTTATCAACAGAATCGACTGTATTGTGATGGCTGATGGTTTAGACACTGGTGTCATGGACTCTGTATCCACTGATCTGCAGGACTCGTCATCCAGCTGGGACTTCCCAATTTCACCACTGTGTTAGTCAACAGTGGGAATATATATTTTAAATTTTTACTAAAGCTTTTCAAAAACAAAAGAATCTTGAGGAATGTCTATTTTCTTTTATCGAGGTTTGGTTTAGGCATCAACATGATTTGGTTTAGATGGTGGCTTGGATTAAAATGACTGCTTTGTTAAGAGACAAGGTGACTTAGTAGCCAGAGTCGGTTTATAGAAAAAGACTCTTGCTTGTTGTGGATTTGATATTTTTACTAAAGTAAAGGGTCTGAGTGTTTCTTCCACTGGTTATTGCAAGTTAACGTTAGTGAAACACATTCAACATGAAGCAGATTTTGAGTCTTTCTAATGAGTCACACGTCTCCATGATGAGACAGAGTCAAAGACAGTGAGACCTGCCTGAGAAGCTCAAAGCAGGATGTCACTGAGTAAAATCATGCAGCCACAGAGTTTTGAGTGTGTTTGGTTGTTTAACATATTATAATAGAATCAGGGAAAAGAAATCTTGCAGTTAATTTCAGTCAGTATAGAACTATGTATATAAATGATTCATCTATGCATGAGACACAGGCCTCTCTCTGTGACTAACACACCCAACTGGTGCAGTGAATATACTGAGGGATGAATATGTTCATCATCCAATCTCTGCTTTTGTTGGTGAGATAAAGAGTCAAATAGGGAGACAGAACTGACTGTTTGCTCCATCCTCTGGTTGATGTTGCTATTCATGCAAATCATATGCAGTTTAAAATGCTATTGGGCTGATTTATGTCTCATAATTCCTCATATTTCTTGAAACAATGGGTCCTTCATTTTAGAAAGAGGGAGACAAAAGCAGACTTCTCCTTTCAGGCAGTGATTGTTAAATTTGTCTGCTAACTGCAAAGTTTTCTTAGCTATAATTATCTAGGTGTAATTGGTTAAAGCTAAATCTGAGTATCTAAAAACTCCAGATCACAGTTTAGCTCATTTAAAGGAGCTGAAACTGCTTCTGTCTGTGCATTTTTATCATCCACTCCTAAAATCACAGCTAGTTATCGTCCTTTTCTCAAGCGTCTTTTCTTTTTGTTTTTTCTCAGTTCTGTTCCAGATTTTGTCTCCTGAAGCCTCTCCTTATGCTGGACCTCTCAATGCCTATGAAACAGAACAGGAATAAAAAACCTGCATGTGTAGCGCTTCAATCCAATTACCACATAAACTGAGAAGGACTAACGTACGTAAGGCTGCTGGCCCTGATGGCATCCCTGGACGTGTACTCAGGTCCTGTGCTGAACAGCTGACTGAGGTCCTCACTGACATCTTCAACCTGTCACTGGCCCAGGCAGCTGTCCCCACGTGTTTCAAGACCACCTCCATCGTGCCTGTGCCAAAACACCCAACCGCGACGAGGCTTAATGACTTCTGCCCCGTGGCACTGACCTCCACCATCATGAAGTGCTTTGAAAGGCTGGTCATGGCTCACCTCAAACCCACCCTGCCCCCTATGCTGGACCCCCTCCAGTTCACCTACAGACAGAACAGGTGTACTGAGGACACCATCTCCACAGCGTTACACTCCACCCTCTCACAACAATAACACCTACGCCAGAATGCTGTTCATAGACTTCAGCTCAGCATTCAACACCATCATCCCCTCCAAACTCATCACCAAACTCCATGACCTGGGCATCAACACCGCCCTCTGCAACTGGATACTGGACTTCTTAACTAACAGACCCCAGTCTGTTTGGATAAACAACCAAACCTCCTCTACCCTCATCCTGGACACTGGCGTCCCACAGGGCTGTGTGCTGAGCCCTCTGCTCTACTCCCTCTTCACTCACGACTGCACACCTGTACATGGTTCCAATACCATTATCAAGTTTGCAGATGACACCATGGTGGTCGACCTCATCAGTGACAACGATGAGTCAGCCTATAGGGAGGAGGTCCAGCACCTAGCAGCGTGGTGCGCTGACAACAACCTGGCACTGAACACCAGTAAAACCAAAGAGCTCATTGTGGACTTCAGGAAGACCAAAGGTGGCACATTCACATCAACGGGGCTGAGGTAGAACGTGTCGCCAGCTTTAAGTTCCTGGGAGTCCACATCTCTAAGGATCTTTCCTGGACACACAACACCTTGACCCTGGTCAGGAAGGCCCACCAGCATCTCTTCTTCCTGAGGAGACTGAGGAAAGCCCATCTGTCTCCTCTGATCCTGGTGAACTTCTCCCGCTGCACTGTTGAGAGCATCCTCACCAACTGCATCAAACAAAGCACTGCAAAAGGTGGTGAAAACCGCCCAGCGCATCACCGGCTCCTCACTCCCCACCATTGAGGACATCCATCACAAGCGTTGTCTGAGGAGAGCACATAACATCGTCAGGGACAGCTCTCACCCCGGCCACAGACTGTTCACCCTCCTTCCCTCTGGGAGATGCTACAGGTCTCTACGCAGAAGGACCAGCAGGTTCAGGAACAGCTTCTACCCTGTGGCTGTTACCCTGCTGAACCGTGCTCCATAACCCCACCCTCCCCACCCCAGACCACACCCCTGAATCATTTGCACTGGACATTTGCACTACCTGCATATACTGTACATATTGTATCCTGTTTATAGTATAGTGTAAATATGTATAGTGTAAACATAATGTACTGTACATACATCCTATCTATATTGTATCCATATCCACTTATCTATCTCTCATGGTTCATCCATATCTCAATATCATATTATACCCATATCAGCCCTGTATTTATGTGTACATATTAACACTGTATATATGTATGTTACAGGTCTCAAACATAAGACCATGCAAACAGTGCTGATAGATATAAGGAATAAGCAGGACAGGACAACGTTAGGCTGTTGCTGCGTTGGCTCCTCCTGCCAATCTGACATGGAAAGCAACAGGAGCACACAGCGGAGTTCCGGCCAGTAGTTCAATGTCCCGCTGCCCCCTCTTGACCTTTTTTGGTATTACATCAAAACTAAGTCCTTAAAGACTGAATTAAAGTTATCTCAAACATTGGACAGATCCACATACAGATCAGAAAATATATGTTCATAATCGGAATTTGTGCCAGATCTGTATTAAAATAATTAACATATGAATGTGACCACATCTTTTGTGTGCATCACATGTACATTAAGCAACTTTCTCTGCACTTTACTGCTTCTATTGCACTTCTGGATTGATGCCAACTGCATTTCGTTGTCACTGTACTGAACTTGTACTATGATCACTGACAATAAAGTGGAATCTGATGTGATCTGATCTGACATAAGCCCCTCAAATCCCTGGACTGAACAAGAGTGCAGCAGATTCTGCACCAAACACCTAAATTCCCATCTCATCCCTGTCTCATGTTTATTCCTAAAGATATCCCAGAGCAATATTATCATAATGTTATGCAGATCAGAGGCAGCTTTGTTTCAGGATGAGTGGAACCAATCTGAGGTCACAGTCTTGGTTCATTGTGTCATCTTCAAATTAAGCATGTTCTGCTCACACAAGGTCGGATTATTCCAGTCAAGAAGTGTCGATCCAGGTTGTCTCATTTTAGCACCAAAGCGCCAAACAAGGACACATCAGAGACGTGACGACTGTCCAGCTGTGTCACACAGACAACATGGTTTAAGGTCAGTAAATGTCTCCATGTCTGACAACAGCCACTAGAGGGCAGAGTGGTTCACCATGAATGAGAGAATGAAGAAATGAATGAATGAGAGACATTCTTTGGATTGAATTATGAGCTATAAATACATACACAAAATTCTCAGACAGAGATCTGGGTGTGTCTTGATTGATTGATTTTTCCCTCTTCATCAATGCTGTATTTGACCTGGGAGGGAATAATGATTGATGAATAATGATTGATTACTAATTAATGAACCTTTCCCACTGAAGGCCAGTTACTATTTGGTGTCAGCAGGTCTGTTTGTCCACTTTGAAAGGAGTATCCTGCTCAGATATTTGTTTGCCTCGGACATTTGTCTCCTGTCAGGTTGATAAAAACACTCTTACTCTGTTTCACAGTGATGGTGCTTACACTAAAAAACAAACTCGATGGAGTAACGTAATATAATAACGCCGCCTATATTCCATCTAAACAAATGAAGTTAAGTCAGGCTATCTTGATTGTGTCATTTCAACACCACATAGTTAGTCTAATGAAATTAATTTAAGTTTAGTTTTCACTGGTCAAATACTTCAGTGCAACAAACTTCAGCCTTGTTGTATGAACTACGATAATGGTGCCAACATGAAAGGGAGGAACAGAGGAGTTCAAGCTATGCTTCTTGAGAAGAATCCTCGTGCACTTTATGTTCCATGTGGGGCACATTCACTAAACTTGGTGGTGGCTGATGCAGCAAAAGCTTCAACAGATGCCATCAGCTACTTTGGCAATGTACAGAAACTGTCCAGCCTTTTTTCAGCAGCCCCACAAAGATGGACAATCCTAAAGGAACACGTGATTGTTGCACTGAAGACTTGGAGTGACACACGGTGTATTAACAGCATAGAGGCTGTGCAGTACCAGGCCTCTAACATAAGGGAAGCCTTGTTGGAGGTCAGGGAAAAAGTGACAGATTCTCTGACCAAGGTTGAAGCCCACTCCTTCACTGTTACAGGAGATGTTATTGGTGTAGACAGAGAAGAGAATGAGGGATAAAACACGACCCTGGGGGAGCCCTGTGTTTAAAACCAACTTACTGGATTTAAAACCATTTAAAAGCACCTGTTGTGGTCTGTCCTTTAAATAACTGTTTATCCATAAAATCAGTGTTGGGTGAACCTGAAGGTCAGAGAGGCAGTGCAAGGTGTTTGTGTGTACAGTATTAAAAGCAGAAGAGAAGTCCATGAATACAATCCTAGTGTGTGGGTGTGCAGAGTCCATGTGCTTGGTGACAGTGTCTAAAAGCATGAGACTTGCATCTTCTACACCACGTTTTGCCGTCGAACTGAAGTGGATCCGGTTTGACAGCATGTCGGCCAAGTGGTCACACACTACCCTCTCCATGCATTTACACAGGACAGATGTCAGGGCCACTGGCCTGAAGTCCTTCAGGTCCTTAGCATGTGTCTTTTAAGGGACAGGGATTATAGTGGATTCCTTGCACTGGTTGGGGACACATCCGGAGTCCAGAAGCTGCTGGAACAGCCTGGTGAGGACCCCCCCTAGCTGTGTGGAGCAGTCTGTGAGCACCCTGCCTCTGAGTCTGTCAGGGCCAGAGGCCTTGTGTGGGTTCACCCTGTGCAGGATGGAGGTCACCAGCTGTTCATCAACAGTGAGGGTTTCGTGGGGGGAGCTGGGGGTTGGGCATATCCAGTTGGTGGTCGTGCTGCGGCTGTTAAAACGGCTCACGTGTGTCTTTTGTTGTACTGTCAAGATATTTCAGCAAAATTCTCTCCATAGATTTCATAATCACTGATGTAAGGGCTATAGGTCTAAAATCCTTATGTTCTTTAGGTAAAGGTTTTATATGTGAAGTTGTCCATAGCAGAGGGACAGTGTGTGTCTATAGAAGCCTGACAAAGTTCTTTAGAAGATAAGGACTGTATTCATCTGGCCCAGCCGCTTTCTTGGTGTTAGTATGTTTAAATGTTTTCCTGATATCTTCAACTGTGACAATAATTCTGTTTGAAGTAGCAGGTGTAACAGTTTTAAGTTTAAGAAAGATTAGGTTTCAGAAAGACATCCAAAAAATCAAGTAGCAAAAATCTTCAGAGGTGTTTGAGCCAAAGCGTCTGAACCACAAAGGTGACTGAAGGATCTAGAAGACTGGATGTCAGAGCCGGGGTTTCATGCTGCACTGGTTGATTGGTGATGAGCTCCAGGTGAGTGGAGCCACAGCTGCAGGTTGTCAGGCTGAGAGGGCAACCAGCCGGACAACCCAGTGTACACAAACACAGACCGACAAAAACACGAGGAGGGAGAGGCAGAACAGATATCCTAACACAAATAAAGTCCAACTTAACAGAAACTCTATCTGCTCACTAAATGAATGAATAGATCAGAGGAAGATAGAAACAATGGCTCCAGAATGAAATATAGAGCTGAAGACTTATTATTGAAAACTACAGTATGAACTGATGAGTAAAAGGTTCAGAAGAAATGAGACAAATTCCAAAGGAAACCACTTCAATGTAGACATTTAGTGATAAAGTCAGGTATTGATCAGCAGGAAGAGCCTTTGACAGCCAGAGTTCAAGCCTCAATGTCACAAACAACAGAAAGAGTCAAATAAAAGATGGGACACATGTTGCCTTGTTTGTGTCATAATCATGAATTATATTGTCTCAGCTGAAGAAGAGAAGTAAACATGTGAGTTTTATTCATTAAACATAAATTCTACAACCTTTTATAAAGTGCTTCACAAACAGAAACAGAATCGGCGTCACAGCAAGAGCAAAAAGAAGAAGAGCATCAGGTGTTCAAACATCAACAGTGGTGTTACGTTTCTGTTGGTCCAGCAGTTTTCAGCGTCCACAGCTCCAGATCAGCTCAGAGACATTTCTCCTGAAGGACAGAGCTGATCTGATCTGATGTTGGTGTTGAAGAAGCTCTCTGACTCTCTGTCTGCTTTGTCTCATTTATTGCTTCTTGGCTTCATGTCAGAGTCAAACACTGAGGTAGAATATTGTTAATGGAAACTATCTGCTGTTTTTTATATTGTCTGTCCTGATAGTCGGCCTCATTTGTGCCAAGACCAGTGAGTGGGCCTGAAGTGAACCGTGCTGACAGATCAATAAAATCCCTTAGTGGATATGGCCTTCACAGAGGATCTCAGATGTTCCCCTCCATCATCAGATGGTATGATTGCTCACAGATGTGTTTAAAGTAACACATGCTAACAGTCCACACTGAGAAACTGTACTGCTGCACATCAGCTGCAGGGTTGAAGCATCATGGAGCTCCTCACCACATTTATTCACTATGACATGAATGAAAGCACACTTTCATTTGTTGTTTGTCGCTGATGTTCTGATCACAACTAAAGAACAATAGAAGACACGACTGCATCCACACAAACTCCTGACAGTGACCTCTGACCTCCCAGAAAATGAAGACATTTCTGACATCACATCACATTAGGCCACAAAACATGATAGAAGATGTGAGCAGCAGAAGATTTAATCCTCCTTTCATATGAGGACAAAGTTGAGACACTAAAACAAAGGCCCACAATGTCTCCTATCCTGTGACGCAGCTTCAAATGAGCTGATTTTACTTTCACTTTTCCTTCATCGCCTCAGCGTCACTTCTACCGAGTTACAAGTGACGTTGATGCTCAGGCTAAATTCCCATTGGCTCAGAAGGACGCGGAAGTCCGCTGCTCTCCGTGTTTTCTCCTCACTTCAGCCTCGATGGTCGGACTGGAAGCTTTATTTCTGAGTGTCCTGATAAAGAAACATGTCAGCTGTTCGTTTATCAAAGCTGCAGATGTGACAGTTCACAATGAACACCTTGATTTGTGTGTTTCTCCTGGGAATAGGTCTCCACGGTGCGGCGGCAGGTGAGTTCAGATGATTTCAAGCTGATCGGAAAAGAAAAAATGCTTCGTGTCTTTATAAAGCCTACTGTATGAACTGATGCTTCTTCTGATGGACCTCCTTACATATTAGGACTATAGAGATGTTCAAACGTGACCAACCTATAATCTTAAAGTTCTCCGTAGTAAATCCTGTCTGTGCAGCTCATCGATTGATTCCTATAAAGTTCCGTTTTATGTAGGAAGTCACTGTTGAACTGTTGCTCAGAAGGAAATCTTGTGTTGGTGAAAATGTCAGAAAAAGTTTGTCTCTTCTTCTGTTTTCTTTCTCATCTTTTGTTGATCAAATCAGGACTGATAGGATCGATACGGTCTGATCGATCTTAATGCTAAAATGGCAGCAGAAGCAGCTCCAAACAGTCCAACACTCACTGAGAGAAATAAAGAAAACAGGAACAAACACCAAAACAAAGGCTTTCATGTCTAAATATATTTACTGTCTAGTAGGAAGTATTGTGCCATGAATCATTAGTTATTTTATGACGTCACTGTTTGATCAGTTATTGATCATTAGACATCGGCTGATGAACATATTGTTACAGTCTCCAAACACGTCACTACGTTTGATCTGAACTGTTCATATTAACACAGTTATGAGCACACAGAGAAACACAGTCAATGACAACCTGCTAACATAAATATTGACTTCATGTCGTCGTCGTTTCTTGTCTGACCTCCATATATTTGATGAAATCCTTTAATATGTAATGAATATTTGAATCCACAGAATTCCACAGTTTGACTCCACATAGTGAAACACATCTGCTTTAACGAAGTTCATCCACACTGAGTTTGGTTGGTTGGGTCTAATCACATCCCACTGGCAGTTCTTCCATTTCCTGTTTGTACAATAGATGCTGTTTAGTAGAGCTACATGATCAATCAGCCTCACATATATCTGCACACAGTAGCTTATTGTAGGTATGTTGGTATCTGTGATGTCAGCTGATGAGGAACAAGAAACTGGAGCACAGGCCAAACTGGTGTTGAGATGGTTTAGAAACTGTGTCTCCCTGATATAGATTGTCCACCAGAGAGCACTGACAAGTTTATTTTCTACCTGTGAAATGTCCTGATCAGTTTGTATCAGGGTCACCAAAAACCTCCTGAATATTGATCAGCATCGGCTGGACAGCGCTGTCTAGATATTTGATCCGTGAGGAGAAATTGTGAAACCATAGAAGAAGAAGTGCTGCTGAGTTTGAGCTTCAAGAACCTCACAGAGTTCAACTTTGTGATCAGAAGAAGAGACTTAAGTTGTCATCGCTCACAGTTTATAGCAGAAGATAGAGACCATAAAGTGATGTGATGTCATCAGATGGAAAAAGTTTGAATGTGTTGAATGTAGAAAATCAAATGAGAATCTCAGACAGCGTTTGTGTTTTGCTCAGGTTTGTGATTTCACATTTCAAACTAATGGATAATGAGGAGTGTAAGCGACTAATGAAGCATCCTGAAGAAGAAATGACATGAGTTTCACTTCACACGGAGATATCAGGACTAGAAAACATGTTTTTACAAACTGTCTCTATCAATGAGAGTCAGGTTCACAGCTGGAACACCTCCATCTCTGACTAGTGTCACATTTGATTTCACCATAAATAACATTCATCCAGACAGAATCATCAGAAATATTCAGGTAGAGTTCAAACTCAGTTTCTATGAATGTATTGTTCTATTTATTGACTGAACCACAGACATTATCAGCATGTCCTGAATGGAATGGACTTCTTTTTGATTCTGTGTGCAGGAAAATCAAATTGTTCAGTGATTTATAAAAGTGAAATCATGACATTCATGTTTCTTACAGTGACTCACTCTATGAAGTATTTCTACACTGGATCTTCTGGAGTCTCAAACTTCCCAGAGTTTGTGGCTGTTGGGTTGGTTGATGACGTTCCAATAAGTTACTATGACAGTAACACCAGGAGAGAAGAACCCAAACAGGACTGGATGAAGAAAGTCATAGCAGATGATCCTAAGTTCTGGATCAGCCAAACTGATATCTTTGTGGGTCAACAACAGGTGTTCAAAGACAGCATTGACATTTTCAAGCAGCTCTTCAACCAAACTGGAGGTTTGTTTATGTTTCTCTTCATAAAATGTTGTTTATATTGTCATCCAGTGTTTAGTAAACAGATGTAAACACAAACACACCATTGTTCATCTGTCCAGTGTGTTTTACTGTCGTAGATCAAACTGTCTGATGGAGGCTTCTCTTGGCTGACTCAGCAGAAACATTACTGACACTGAGACTACTGGATGCTGCTATGCTACACTGAGACAGTGTTTCTGTCCATCCCATAATAACCAGCAGAGATCATTAAGACTTGATCTCCTGTAGATCAGATCAGAATAAGTCCAGTGAACTGCCCACAGTGAGCTGGTCCATAATAAGTCCTCTGTAGGAACCTGTTGATCACAACAGTTTTACAGCACTCAGCTGATAGAGGAACATGACTGCTGGGTTTCTCAAACTACGGTGCAGGACTGTAAATGGGACACAGGCTGCTCCTGCTGGGTCCCGTATGAGAGGAGTAGCAGTATGTTTGAATACACCTGTCTGACAGGACAACATGGTAAATGTCTGATTGAGACCAGAGGTTTCAAAAGTTCAACAGCACCACTCTACATACTGACCACACTGTGTCCATCCCATAATATACATGTAGAGAAGAACAACACATGAGATTAGATTCTCTTTACTTCACCACACTGTGTCCATCCCATAATATACATGTAGAGAAGAACAACACATGAGATTAGATTAGATTCTCTTTACTTCACCACACTGTGTCCATCCCATAATATACATGTAGAGAAGAACAACACATGAGATTAGATTAGATTCTCTTTACTTCACCACACTGTGTCCATCCCATAATAACCATAGAAAGTACTGAAGCATTAGTCAATTAATCAATTGGTTGATCAACAGGAAATTGATTGATAGAAATGTAAATAATGAAATGTAAATATTTTGTTCCAGTAAAATGAGAAACACTTTGTAGTTGAATCAGGACACACAGACTGCCTCCCAGTGTCCATACTGGTCCTGATGGTGTGTCTTATTGGGACCAGTTGTAGTAACACACTGCTGAACTGGACACACTGTCCTGGTGGAGCAGGTGGAGTCTATGACTCATCCTGGACTCAAAGTGTCCTTCAGTGGAAGCTTCTAGAGCAGCTTCAGGACAGTCTAGTCTGTAGTTTGTCACAGGACCAGGATGTTGTTGGACTGGTCCACTGGCTGCAGAGTCTCAGTGGTGTAATGTTCAGTCCAGGATCAGGTTTAATGTGTGTCTGCTAGTCAGGACTCCACCTCAGTTTGTGTTCCTGCAGCTCACATGAAGCCACAACACCTGGAACAGTGGAGATAAAGTGTTGGTCTCAGTGGAGTCAGTGTGTCTCTGTGGTCAAACACAGGATATGAACTGTGTTTCCCAGCAGCCTCTCTGTCTCTCTAGAAGACATCCACTCTGTCCAGATGATGATTGGCTGTGAGTGGCCTCCGTGGAGCCAATAAGAGCAGGAGGTGTAGGTCCTCTGTGTTGGTGTGTGTGGATCAGTGTGTCTCTGTGGTGAAGATGTGATATCAGCTGATGAGAGATGACTGGACTGAGATCTCACTCTGGTTTACTGTAGTCTCTGTCTCTGTCTCTCAGGTGTTCACATTTACCAGATGATGTATGGCTGTGAGTGGGATGATGAGACTGGAGAGGTTACTGGTTTTAATCAGCATGGTTATGATGGAGAAGACTTCATAGTACTGGACCTGAAGACAGAGACATGGATCGCTCCCAAACCTCAGGCTGTCATCACCAAACACAGGTGGGATCATAACAGAGCTGAGATGACATACCTGAAGTATTATTACACCCAGCTCTGTCCTGAGTGGCTGAAGAAGTATTTGGACTATGGGAGGAGCTCTCTGCTGAGAACAGGTAGAGTCACATGACCTGATGGAGTTTAATGGATACAACAATCTTCATGTTTCTCTTGTGTTTCTAACCAACAGTAACATCACAATAAATATGAACCAACACACAGAGACCCACTTTGTGTCTGTTTACACACATTTCTCTTTGTCTCAGCTTCTCTCTCACCTCTTCATCTCTTCCTCTCTCTCTCTCTCTCTTTACCTCCATTTTCTCTCTTTTTCTCTGCTGTGTTTCTGTCTGTCTCACTTTCTCTCTCTCTCTCTCTGTCTTTGTCACACTCACTGTCCTCCTCCCCCTTCTAACCTATCTCACCCCCTCACCTCTCTTCATCTCTGCCTCTCTCTCTCTCTCTCTTTACCTCCATTTTCTCTCTTTTTCTCTGCTGTGTTTCTGTCTGTCTCACTTTCTCTCTCTCTCTCTCTGTCTTTGTCACACTCACTGTCCTCCTCCCCCTTTCTAATCTATCTCACCCCCTCACCTCTCTTCACCTGTCTTTTCCTCCTCTGTCCCTCCCTTCTTTTCTCAGTTACTCTCCACTGAGGTTTGTTGTCATTGCTTATATGTGTGTATCTAGTGTTTGTTACTCAAACATTTCAAAGTCCTTCCATCAAACAGGAGTGATAATAAACAGTGAATACTAATAAAGAAGCTCTAAAGTGTCTTTGTCTCTCCTCTCCAGAGCTTCCCTCAGTGTCTCTCCTCCAGAAGACTCCCTCCTCTCCAGTCAGCTGCCACGCTACAGGTTTCTACCCCCACAGAGCCGCACTCTTCTGGAGGAAAGATGGAGTGGAGCTTCATGAGGACGTGGAGCACGGAGAGATCCTCCCCAACCATGATGGGACCTTCCAGATGAGTGTTGACCTGAACCTTTCATCAGTGTCACCTAAAGACTGGAGGAGGTACGACTGTGTGTTTCAGCTCTTTGGTGTGGAGGACGACTTGGTCACCAGACTGGACAAAGAAGAGATCTGGACCAACTGGGGTAAGACTGGGATCAGAAGTGATGAACGTGGGAAACACACATTTATTTCACTCTAATAGTCCTACAGTTCATGCATTTTTATGTGTGTTGGAGAGAAGTTTAGTTTGTGTTCTATTGTTTTGTGTTCAATTATTTCCTGTAGTTTTTCTGTCTAATTTTAGGGCTTAGATAATCAATAAACCAATCCACATGTCCACCTCTGGACCCTGACAAAGGTATCAGCAGGTCCCTGAAAAGATGTAAAGTGTTGGAATAAATGATTGTTGTCCAGCATTATTTCTTCTTTTTGTGGAGGCTGTCCAGTGTTTACTTAGCTTTGATTCCTACAGAACAATGTCAGTAATTAAGGACATAAAAGTTCATTTCCTCAGTCAAGGAGGTTCTGATTGGACCTGCATCTGTTTGTTTGTTTGTTTGTTTGTTAGCAGGATGATACAAACACTACTGAATGATGACCATGAAACCTGGAGGGGTGGACATGGGTCAGATATCAACTCCTTCAGTTAGATGGGCAGATACATTCATTTTTAGAACACTCCTTTGTGTTGTGAAATCAGCGTTTGTCACCATTTTCCTTCATTTGTCCATAAATTGTGATGTAAAAAGTCTCATATTTATGATGTTGATCATTTATGTTATCAGACCACTTCCCTTTTCTTTTCTTCCTCCATTATAAGAGTTAGACAGACGTGTGTAGGATTGTTCAGCCTTGGCAGAGGGATGCACCTTTCCAACTGTTTGGTAGTTTGAAATCAAACTGGAGTTTTCAGATCTTTGTCAGACCCACTGAAACCATTTTAACATGTAACAACAGATGAGACATTTTAGGGACTATTAGTTTGAAGATGAGTCGATTTAGTAGAATGATTTAATCACTGGATGAATGTATGGATCTGTACATCAGTCACAATACAGCTTATGGGCCAAGTATGGTGCCAGTCTAAAAGGAATTAGAATATGATCGTCAGAAGCTCTGACTGAGCCACGAACCAACATAAGGGACAGAAACCAACATGACATGGAGCTAAACAAAGACAACAAAGCTCGACCAGGATAAAGCAGCAGAGATAGAGTCATGATGTCCAGACAAGTAGAGCTAAAAACATGAACAGAATGTCATCATATAATGTTAGAATATAATACACAGAATAATAATGACAGGAACATAACAGCAACCATCAAACATGTAGTGTCTGTATTCAGGATTGTTCTGCTGGGAATATGGATGTTCTTCTCTGAGCGGCTTCATCTGTGCAGGTTGTGACTTTTTGTTGTTGTTTTCTGCTCAACAGAGGAGCCCATTAACGTGACCTTCATCATCATCATCGCCGCAGTGGTTCTTGCTCTCGTCCTCGTCGCTGCCATTGGATTGAAGGTTTACAAAAAGAAGACAGGTGAGGGACCCAAACAGAAACGGTCTCTTTTTCCTGGCTGTGATTTTAGACTTGGACCTGATGCTTTTATTCAACCTGAAGCAAACTTCAGTTCCCAGAGCATCAAAGTGTGTTCAAACAACAGGAAGTGGTGTCAGGCTCAGAGTCACAGTGTCATGATGACATGACTACAGAAGACAAAGTCATGTTTCAGTTCAATGTTCATTATTATTCTATGTTGATGTCCTGTTCTTCATAGACTCTGTTTAACAGCAGTTTACTCTGACCAAACCCACTTCTGTTTTATTTCAGTGTGTTACTGGTAAAACACTCACATACATTCATGTCACTGGAAGCCTGACTGACAGTTTGATGACATGAACAAATACTTTAAGGTAGTTAGTGGCTCACAGGCAGAGAGAGCAGTCACACCGTTTTCTGACTGTGTTGTAGATCATATTAAATACATTAAAGGTGGGGTTTTCTATTGGAATCATCTTTGTTTCCCTTTATTTCTTGTGAAGGAGCATAAAGGTCAAACTGTGAAGAAGGAATTGTCAGCAGTGAAATGATTTGTCTTTGTTTTCCAGCTGAATGTCCTCCATCTCCTGACGACAGCTCTGAGCTCTCTGAGAGACTGAAGCCAGAGGCCTGATGACAAACACACCACCCTGAACACAGTGAGTGGCTTCATATGGGACAGGAACACCTGGTGGTAAACAAAGCCATCTTAAACGATGTGTAGAAGAACCTTCTGAGATGGTGTGTTTATTCACTGGAAAAAAGAAAACCTTTGCCTTTCAGTTGGTTTTCCACAACAAAGGTGAAGCTGTTTAATCTGAAGTGAAGTGAGATTATTAAGAGAAAGACACAGATGCTTTCAGAAACCTTCACATCAGCAGGTCACAGAGGGTCATATTAAAAAGTCTCATATTAACCTGATAAAAACAGTGAGAACAATTGATGAAACTGTGTTGAACCAAATTCAAACCAACGACTTCAGAGTCACAGCAGGTCAACACTTGTTTTAGAAAATGTTCACATTCAATGACTCTATCTGGGAGATTTAAGGTCCAAACGTTCTGTAAATATGTGTTTTTTATGGTCAATGATTTAGTTTTCTGTTTGATGTCATCTTTTTCTTTTTGTCTCTTTAGGTTTATGGATTCATTTTGCTCTGGAACAAGGACTGGTGTCACCACATTGTCCTGTTTGAACTGGGAATTCACTGGTCATTCATCCCAATATGAACTGATTAAATACATCAGGGTTGAGAATCTAGTGATAGATTATTGATTGGATTATAAAGACAAAGTTAACAAATATTTAACAAACATTATCAAACTTAAATGGTGACATTCAAATATGAGGATCATTTTTCTCACCTGGAGACGTAAAACAGGATATTTCAAAGAATGAATCCATCACAGCTTCTT
This sequence comes from Chaunax sp. Z400, assembly GCA_037577475.1. Classification (NCBI taxonomy): domain Eukaryota; kingdom Metazoa; phylum Chordata; class Actinopteri; order Lophiiformes; family Chaunacidae; genus Chaunax; species Chaunax sp. Z400. The sequence continues at coordinate 31,751,200 of CM075185.1, forward strand.
CATACAGACATAATCAGTTTAAATATGAGCTGATCTAAAACAGATCCACCATAATTCAAGCTGAATACTTCTGCTGTTGGCTTGTTTCTTTGTTTTTGCATTCCCATTCTCATATTTGTCCTCCTAGGCTCTGGTGATTCGATGCTACCTGGAGATAAGAGATATGTGACGACCACTAGAGAGTCGTCTCTACTGATTCTACTCAGAAAGCCTTTCTTTGCTTCTCTAATCAGCCACATCCTAAAAGCTGCTGAATAACGTGGACACTAAATAGTTTGTAGCTGTCGGTGTCAGTGTTTGTCTGTCTGTGTGACTCCAGCTGATGAACTGGACTCCACCTTTCTCCCACTGCTTACTGGCTTTGACTCCAGTCCCCTGTGACTCTCAGCAGGAGAAGCAGGACAGGACCTGGATGGGTGGACTTTTGTATCACTGTGGTGAATTATCTGGATTGTAATTCATTGGACACATGTTTCCATCTGGTTACAGCTACGTCTCTAAATGATCAGCTGATTTATTTCCACTAAATGTACAGCAGTGATAGGTTGTATCAGTGAGGACCAACACTATGCAAACATACACAACATTTAAACAGCCAACAAAATTCATTTGACAGTTGTGTAAATAGTTTGTTTGTTTATTTCTTTAAAAGGGGTGAAAAGATTGAGTTTTGATTCCAACCTGGTTGAAGTAAATAATGAGTATTTTCTTTATTAATCAGGAGTTTGTTGATTTTTCTTCATGATATCCATATTTGTATCTGTTGTGAAACATGATCTTTTCCTTTCCTTCAATGGTTGTGGGCTGTTTTATGTTTCTCAGCACACTGATAGAACATATGTCCTGCTTGTATTTAGGGATGAGGGATGTTTTCTGTCTTAGTTTCACAGATGAAACTGAACAGTGATGCACAAAATCACTTCTTGTGTCGCTTCACTAGATGGATGTTGAATGAAGTTGTTCTGCTGCTTCATTTCTTTTCAGATGACATTTTGCAATAAAGTCAGACTTTTTCCAAAGGTTGGTTTCTTTTCTGATTCCTCCATGTACAGTCTATGTTTACAGATCTATGACAGAAGCTACAGTTCATGAATGTTCCTGAGTTCTCTCTTTAGTCACAGACACTAAATGAACATGACTGACCTCTAGATGTCAAACTGAGGAGAAGGAAGAACAACATTATCTGGTCCAACCTGCAGTTCTTTTACTTTTCACATGGCCACAAAATGAATGTGATGATGATGATGTTAATAAGATGGATCTTAAAATGTTATTACTGTATGTAGTTTCTCTAAGGAGACAAAAATAATCATTTTAAACCTGCTTATTCATGTTTTTATGTCTCATCAACATGGACAAGAGAAATCCATCCACTTCCTGCTGCCCATTGTCCTGCTGGCTCTTTTTGTTTCATCCACATGTCTCACCACAGGGTGGCGCCCCAGCTCCAAGTACTCCAACATGTGTGTGTCTGTCAGGGCTGATCCTGTGCTGTGTGGTGATGTTTGTCATCACCTGGTGGGCAGCTCTGGTCACTCTGCTCATCATCCTCACTCTCTACATCTATGTCAGCTACAAGAAACCTGCTCAGAAACAGTCATCTCTATTCTGTCTGTTAGAACTGCTCAGAAGTTCTGAGTCCTTCAAATGAATTTCATGCGTCAGTGAAAGGAAAGAAGTTCTATGTCGACAAAAACAGACCTGATCTGTCATTATGGAAAATCACATTCATGTTGATGATTCTGACAACGACGGATGATAAACACATGATTCCAAATGCTAGGTGTAGGTTTAGGGTCGAGGTTTTAGGTGATGTTACTTCAAGGCATGAAGCAGATCTGAGTAAAGTGACATCATCATGATGACATCATCATGTTGTGTAATATCTCCTGACAGGATTTTGTTTTGACATATCTATGAAACTATTTTCCAGTAGTTGCGGTGATGGTGACAGTTGTAATGACAGAGGTGTTTGTTCTCTGAGTGCTTTCTGCTTTCTTTTTAATACTGTATCCATTCTCAACAATCACTCTATTGATTTTTAATTCATAACCTGTATTCAAATGTGTGTCTGTGGTTCATTTTGTGTTGTGTTCGATGCCCCTAACAACTAGACAGCAGTGTTGTAATATATCTTCAGCTCCATCTGTCATCATCAGCTGACACAGGAAGAATTGAACCACGTGATGCTGACGTAAACAGGAAGAAGACAATATATTGCCTCGCTCACAGTATCACAATAAATCAAATGATATTGAATCCTAACCTGTGGATCATGATTTGTCTCATCACCAGGTTCCTGTCAGGTAACATTTGGTTAAAGATACTAAAAACATTTTATAATGACGTTAACAAAGAAAGTCGATACCTGTGATGCCGATCTACCAGATCTAATCAGTACATTCCACATGTTGAAGTGAAGCAGTGTGTAATAAACTGCACATTGGCTCTGGTTGTATCTGTCAATGAGCTGTGAGCTGTTCAACCAGAGAGTGAAGTCTCTCTGCCTGAGTTTCATTCAGAAGTGAAGCGCTAAAACGATGCAGTGTTTCACACTAAAATAGAGATCAGAGAAAAGGCAGAAAACTGAAGGATGCTTTATTTGTATTTATAGTGCAGTTCTGTTTAGAACCTCTGCTCAAACCTACTCTACTATGTCCTGCTGTTGTTATTCAGCTTCATACACACTGAACATCACCACCTGATTCCACTCACACTGCACACTGCTCTAACTGGGTTGGGTGCTGTTTCCTGTAGATGTGAACTGGGGTTGGTCCAATCAGGCTCTGATCTACAACCAGGCTCTGACTCCCTGTCTGAACCTCACTGGAGTCCAGGACCACGTTAAGAAGTTCAGGTCAGCTCCAGGGTTAGATTCAGGCTCTGTTCTCAGAGTCTGACCTACTGAAGCTGTTTTATGGTACTTTAGATCCAAACATTCAGTTGTTATAGTATATACTTTTAGCAGTTGTTATGCAAGAAATCAATGAACTGAGATTTTTGTACTAACAGGAAATGATGCAATATTAGCACAGATAGACATCAAACAGTAACTTTGGAAGGTCAATGGAAATTTAAGTCAAGTCCAGTCTGGTGACCCATAAAGAAACAGACCTGAAACTACAGAACAATCTTACATGTGTTTAGCTTGCTGACCCATGAACCACACCTCCACAAAGCTTTTAGAAATCACTTTAGTTTCTGTGCAATTAGGGAAAATGTTTTGTTTTTAATAAAAGCCTTACAATGTTAAAATAGATTTTTTTTAAATCCACTCTGACCCTTTTAGAATCCAAACTTAACGGGTTCTTTCCTGACCTGAAGTTTAAATTGATAGAGTAGTTTGTGGACAACTGAGGCAAATGTTACCAACCTTCCTTAACATTAATGCAATGTTAAGGAAGTTTGTAAAGAATTCCTGAGTCCTGATTCCTGAGATCCAGATCCATTGCAAAACTTCATGGGTTCTTCTCTGGCACTACTTCAGCCAACCTTCATTGGTTGAGTGGTTTTTGTGTAATCTTGCTAACTAACTAGGGCTACAAGGAGGTTTCATGTGTACTACTCATCAATCTGCCCTGCAGTTCACATTAGTTCTTCCAGTTCACTGCACCGATGCACAAGATGAGTCATCCAAAAGATTAGTGGGATTACACAACAACTACTCAACGGATTTCAACAACTTTGGTGGAAGGATCGGACATGGGCCAAAGAAGACCCAGGTAATGGATCAGAGGCATTTTTTCCCATTTGTCAGGGAAGAATCTGTAATCAGTTTAAATACATAACACAAACATCAAAACTACATTGACATTCAGCTGGTCCAGACAGGTTCTCTGACTGTTAATCCAGGAATTCAATGGACATGAAGGCTTTGAGTCGACCACATTTTGGATTGTTTCATTTTGCTCTCATTTGTTTTGGGTTCTTCTTTTGAAAAGTTCTACATGCAAGCAGTTCTTCCACAGGTCTAAACCCCGACCCAAAGAACTCTGCTACCACTAACAATGAGCCAGAAAGATACGGTGACATTTGGGGGGCACTGTGTCTAATCAGGCACAGGAAGAAGGTTCATAGTTCACCACCCAGTACAGGCTTTCCACAGAACTGGAAATACTGTGCTTTGGGTCTATTTAATACACTGGTGACCACGAGAGGCTTTTAAATAGTAAATGTGTAGTACTTAATGCTTGTATACTCACTCGTAACAGCAAATGGTGACGAGTGATGAGATGCAGCTGGATGAACGCTAAAAGCACAATAAAGCTGACACACTATGCTAACTGCAGTCTATGCAGGAAACAATACAGATGAGAAAACAAAGGACTCATGTATGCTACCTCCTAGCGGTCGAGTTCAATAGTATACAGTACATTCAACGAACCCAAGAATCGTGTCCCATTCCTCTGGTGAAACTGCATTCAGTAAATAACATGAAAATACAGGCTAAGTTCTAAACCTGCCTGTTTCTGGGGAACGTTACAAATTAAGAGAACCCTGTTTATTCCATGAGTTTTTAATGATAACCAAGACACAATGAGCTATACAGTCATTGTCAATCAACTACACAACCTCTTCAAATGAAATGAGTCATTTATGCAGGCACTACTTGAGCCGACCTTAAGGTGTGTTCAGACTGAACACTAATGTTTCACATATATTATCCTTACAAATTGGACTGCTTAACTGTGTCATATCATTCACTCATAGTGACTGTACAGACATTAGCTGTTCATTAGCTAGCAACTCCCAGTAGCCTCCTTTTCATTTTCAAAAGACTCATCGTGTGTTTTTTCTTTCCTCACTTTGTGGGATTGGTGATAAGCCTGTTGTTTTCTACTTTTTGTGTGAATTTATATCCATTTGTCTTTGCATACATGTCCTAAGAAACAGGAGCGCTTCTAAAATTCAGTTTGGATTCCGTCCGAACACTTCTTTAGATCACTCAACCACTCCAAACAGGAGCAAGTTGCCACTTCATCACCAGCCTAGATTGAAGTTACATCACAGCTGTGTGGTTATGTGGACAATAATATGACTAAGACCAGCAGTCATCATACATCCAGACACACAAGAAGACAGGAGCGCTAAACTCAACACTACTCCTATCTGTGGACTGATCACTTCACCAGGCCAACAGTAAGCACTGTGACAGGCGAGAGCAGGTGACCTATGGGAAGAAAACAGCTGCATTTACAGTACAGATGACAACTGTGCTGAAACAAACAACTAATGGATCGCTATCCTCATTGACCCTCAGACCGTCCAGCCAGGATGGCTTATAAGAGAAAGGAACCCATGACAATCGTTAGATCGATCATTAAGGCAAGATTTAACCAGCTTGTTGGGTACAGCTGTTTATTTTAGGAACTAAACAAGCAGACACAAAAACAGTTGTTGAAAGAAACCATTTAGTCAATCAGCAGCTCAATGGGAGAGACATTCTTTCCAAAGCTCGTTCACATCTTTTCTGACAAACTCCATCTTAAATTTAAGACCTATACAAACAGTTTTTAGGCGATGTGCCTAAAAGATCAAATGTGTTTTGTGTCGAGTAGCTGAGGCTATCGGAAATATTCAACAGCTTTAAAAAGAAAGACTTTAAAAGTGAATAGAATGAATAAAAACATCGATTAGGGTCAAAGAGAAACAAAGTCTTCATGCAATTAAGTGGACACCCTTCAATAAATTCATGCAATCCACTCACATAAATATTCCAACTAAGAAAAAACAATCACGTTTAAAACTCAATGACACTAACAATTATGATCAATATATACCAATAATATAGGTAATATTGTAAATCTAGATAGAGATTATAATTATTTAATCTGATTCAACTTGAAGGCACATCTATAAGGCTTCAGATGGTGTTGCAAAGCTTTCTGTGTGGTTCTCTCCCAATATTTCAGGAAAATAACAGGGTGATTATTCCTGCATCACAAACAAAACAACTGGTCCAAAAACTGAACAAGTGTGACATCAAGACTTTCCATGTCATGAGAACATTGTGGACATTGTGCACAACTGCTTTAGAGCCTGAGAGAAATAATCATCTTTGACAAAAAAAATTCCATTTTCATGAGGAAATGAGAAGAAACTAGAGCTACGAGAGAAAAACAGGGACATGTTGGAATAGACAGACAGAAAGGAGCAGAGTGGGCTACAAGCAGCCCTCCACCCAACCCTGACATCCCTCCATCACTTGTAGGGCTTTAACACATCTCAACCAATATCACTTCCTTCATGATTACTCATATTACCAGCATTACTAATAGTGTATGTGGTGCAGCTCCAGGTTTGTGTGAGTGAGTTTACACCCAGAAGCAGGAGTGGATGTGAGACTTTCCAAACGGAAACTTTCTTCTCCGTGTGTTTAAGAGTAGAAGGTGAGGACACTCTGGTGGTTTCTGCGCACCAGGAGGATGGGAGGCAGGTCCTTAGACAACGCCTCCAGCCAGGCCATGTACAGAGCGCTGGACACAGCCCCCTTTCTGGCCAATGGCAGACTCCTGCAGAGGAGGAGGCCAGACAAAGAGAGGATAATATTAATAAGAACTAATATCATTTAAATTCACTAACTACCACCAATACTACTTTAGAGGTCTATTGGCTCTTTCAGGACTGTATTTTTCAGTGCATGTGACTATTTGCTTTATTTTAGTCTCTGGTTTCGTGAAGCCGTTTTCTTCCTCTGTTATAATTATCATTTGTCAGACCGGCAGCCCTCCTCATTTCAACTGTTCAAACCAGCTATAAATAAAGTCTAAAATGATTCATTCCTTACAAACTGAGCTATAACAGAGCAAATAATCGGATTCAAATGACTATTTTATTATATTTCAATAGATATCACAGAAAATAAAATATTGAAATAAGATTGTGCAGCCCTGATTTTATCTACCTTTCTCTGTGAACTAAGACGTTATAAAATGCCGACTCAATGAGGTCGACTGTGAGAAAGCTCCAAAAGCAACACTGTGGTTGTTCAAATGAGCACACCGTCTGCATCCCTGCTGAATATGTGGATATATAATTAGTTCTGATTAAGTTCAAATGTGAACTTTACAGCGAGAGGAAACTGCTACTGTCTGCTTTCCATCAGAACTTTAAGGACAAAGTTGAAACCAGAGCTGATGAAGCAGTTAGTTGGACTTCCTGTTGCTTTGGGCCTCCATGAGCCTTAAGTGTGTCTGTTAGCTTCCAGGTTAGCATCACTAGAACCAGCACAAATTTTATGTTTTGATGTAAGAAATATGGAGTTGAAGTGAACCCTGAGGTAGTAAGAGCAATTAAAAGAGAGTTTTAAATGATTTTACACCCACTCTCAACATTCCTTCAATACACACCCATCATAAAATCTGAAAGCAACCAAAATAACCCCAAACCTAAACTGGGATTTCATGAAAATCATTGTAGATATCCAAATGTCATTTATACCATATCAATATTTAATCACACATCTTTGTTAAGGTATTGTGAACAACTTGGCCCTAAAGAGTCTTTGTTTGAGTTCTGTTCATGTCAATTTATAATGATTTTTTATGGGACAATTTTTTGCATTTTTTTGTGATTTTCATTCAAACTGTTGTGAAAATAGCAAAATGTTCAATGTTTGACATGTTTTTTGGAATGAGGGTTGTATAATCAACGTCTACAGAGGAGTCATTATCTGTCAAAAACAAACAACAAACAAGCAGTTTACTCTCATTCCAGTCCGACCACAACCCACATTCATTGGGACTCTGTGTAAAATGTCAACAGAAACAATGAAATAGGTACAATCGACATGTTGAAATAGAAACACACACAGACACACACAGGCAGCCTTCATGACAATGAGGTTGGCTGTGCTCGAGTTCTCCTTCAGCAGCTCATTGAGTCTGATCTGACGATTGGTCTGAAGAACAAAACAGTTTCCAACATTCAGGTATCAACTGAACAGAAGTATCACAAGCTGATGCAGTACAGCGGTAACACACTTGGCTGACATACACAGATCAGTACACTGTAGTGAGTCACAGTGAATCACAGCAGGCTGACCTTGGAGCGATACAGCTCCAGCTCGTTGTCAGCGATCCTCCAGGGTTCGCTGTTCTTCAGCCTCTCAGCTGCTTCCTGCTCCACGTCGTCTTCCTTCAGCCGGTGAGGCTCGATCATCTCCTCCGAGGCAGACGTGCTGCTCGACAACAACAGCTCCAGGGTTAATAGTCTTATACGAGCCACACATCCCAAAGACTTACACTGCCTTCAGTATCGATATGGATACAAGCAGAGAACGAGTGAACTGCTGTTACAATCTGTTGTCAATTATATAGTGAAAGTGATTTAAAGCATAACTCCTGTTTATTCTAACTTCAGTCTTGGAACATGTTCAGACCTGGTTTTTTCAAACTATTATTATATTATTATTATCATTATTATTAAAATGTGTCTCAGTCACCACTTGTGACTGAATCTCACTTCCACAATCTAAATGCAAATAAACACACACATAACTGGGAAAGACAACATTTTTCACACAAAGACATCATTTCATGTATAAAATCTGCCAAATTTAGAAGGTGGCCCAAAGAATTTCTCACAGACAGCGTTTCACAAAGTTTATAATGTTTCTCTTAACAACTCATAAAACAGGTGTTTTAAGAAGGGAGCCTACATGATTGACTCTTACTATGTTTGTATAATATGACATGTTAACCACCAATAAAACGTTGTTTTCTTTGATAAACTTGGTGGAAATGGTGAGATCAGTTGAAACAGTGTTCAAACAGCCTCTGCATGTTGTCAGGCTTCAACACTTTCTACATCTTCATGTGTTGCTGCTGGTGAACAGCTTTGGAAGAAGACCTACTGCTCTTTCTTGGGCTTGGTGTTCGTGTCTCCGAGCACGGCGATGTCTGAGAAGTCCATCCTGAACTTGCTCAACAGAGTGGCCATCCTGCACAGAGAAAGCAAACACAAAGAGCTTTGAGATAAATACTGGAATCCAGCTGCAGACAGGGATAAGAACATGGAGCCATCCTCAGGCCAGAGGAAGCTGCTCTGAACAGCTGTTTGAACCTGTGTCTGAGAGGGTGGACAGGCTTTACTATGAGCTCTGTGGCACGTCTGTGGAAACGTGTCATTTCCTTTGGCTGAAACACAATACAACTGAATCTTATGCTGCTCTGATCATTTTTCTAAATGAATAGTTGTTTAAATCAACATGTTTAATGTGGACGTTTTCAAATGCCAGTTTTAGCAGTTATTAATAATTCAATATCACGATACCATCAAGAAATGAACAAATCAAACAAACAAACAAACAAACACGAATGACCTCACATTAAACTCAGAGTAGTAAACAACATCTAAATCTGTGACTGAATATCCAACTCAAATAAATCAACAATTATGACAATGATCAAACCATGTTGGCCCTGCCAACAACACGTATCTGAGATAATGCAGATCCAGAGTTTTTCAGATGGACTTTATGTATTTATGAAAGGTGAGAAGTTCAATCTACATGAAAACATCCTGATACACATTTGTGTGATAGCTCATAAACTATTGATGATCAACACATGATTTCAAACACAAGGAGTAGGAATTATGTGTTATTGTTATACTGACTGATTCTCCTCAGTGACACAAAATGGAATGATGTATTGTTGATCCTTCAAACTGAA
>CM075185.1:31768373-31805873 GCA_037577475.1 Chaunax sp. Z400
CAACCAGTCAATGAACAAACCTGCAGAGATGACAGAGGAGCAGAAACCTGACCTCACAGACCAAGACGGGTCCAGCAGTGAAGGTAAATGACCCTGAAGTCTGTAAGATAGCATGGGTACCATAAACTGTACAACTGGTTTCATACTCAGGTGTTAGACACAACAAAAATCTCACTGTTTTAGTCAACTAAATATCGTAGTGTTGCGTGTAGCTAGACGGACAACGGAGAAAGAATGACGTGGAGAAAGAATCACGGTTGAAAGCTAAATAGCCCCGATTTATTAACCTGGCCGGAGCACAGCTAACCCCCGAGGTTGAGGTGTCCCCGGGAAAACAATTCCCTGTCACATTTGTGTTGTAATTACTGTATATTACTTATTTGAAAATCAACTTTTCCACGTCTTATTCACCAACAGATGAGCTCAGCAAAATGGACAATGAAATAAACAGTTTGGTGACCAAATTGATGACCTACCTGAAAGTGGCTGAAGCACAGGGTGAAAACCCTAAAAGGTAACAGGCTCATTTTCTACTACTCGAATAATTGTCCAAGTGTGTGTCCTTCATTACAGATTTTAGCAATGACGTATCAGTATTTTTAAAAGGCATTCACCCATTTAGTCAAACTCATCATCTACATGTTAGCCCTGCACACAGTTATCAGGGGAGCCTCCAGACTTTTTTCATAGGGGTGCTGTAACTGAGTTTCAGGAATTCTCTTATGTGGTTGTGGTATACAGGCTAGTAAAGTGAAACTTTGTCATTATGAGAGATAAGCAATACTGATATACTATGATTTCTAACGTGACAGTTAATGTAACGCTACACTTTAAATGAAATACGTTTCCTCTTTTTCAACTATTATTTTATTTTTTCCACATTATGTTCACATTGACAGTTATTCAGATTGATAGATGACAACACTAATTCTCTCAGTGAAAGTGGATGAGAAGTGGTTTTGATTTGCATTTTCATTGCTCTGACATTGTCCTTCTGTCCAGCTTCAACTCCACTGACGTTTTTCTGAAGAAAGTTGGTGAAGGCCGCTTTTGTGATGTGTTCGAGTGTCGTGATAAGACAACAAAAAAGGAAGTGGCAGTGAAGGTCTTCAAGGACACCTGTAAAAAGGAGGACATAGAGAGAGAGGTAGATTTTTGAACTCCATCTGATTCTTTTGACAGACACTACATTCCTTTATTTGATTTTAACCACATGTGTCTGTGTGTCTCTTTCTCACCAGGTGTCCATGTTAGAGGAGATTTCTCTCGGGAATCCATTCAACAAATTCAATGTCAAATTCCTTAAGCAGTGTGAGCACGATGGACGGACCTGTCTCGTATTTGAGAAGCTGGAGCTGAACCTTATAGTGTGGGGAGGAGGGGAGGACGTGCGTTTGATTTACATTAGATCAATGGCAATACAGGTTCGTATAATTACCTCCAACATGGAGCTGATGTTTTCACTGACATTGTCTGTCTGTCTGTCTGTTAGCAGGATTACACAAAAACTACACAGATTTTGATGAAACTTGGTGGGAAGGTTGGGGGGGTGTGGCAGGAAGAACACATTAAGTTTTGGAGTGGATCTGGATAAAGGGGCAGATCCACGATTTTTAAAAAACTTTTATTGCAAGATGGGCTTTTTAAAAATCATTTCCATCTATGATGTCTTTGTGACATGTGACTATAGAGAAACCGAGGCCCCGTTCACAATGCAACAGTTTTGTTAAAAACAGAAAAGCTTTTCCTTTGCATTTCAAAAAAGTTGCGTGTTTATATGACAGTGGTGTGAAAACAGTCATCATGTACACAGATCTGCAAAAATGGCTGAAAATGTGTTGTATGCAAGCCAGACCAGTAGTTGTGTGTGTAACCTTTCAAATCAACACCCCAGAATATCAGCATGGCTATTGGGCTGGAAATGTAATAGCCATGCACAGTGTTGCCATGTCATCACAGTTTTCATTGGAATTGTGTTTTTCCAGTTTACACAGTGATGACATTTTCAAAAGAATGATTTTCAGTCTGCCAAAATGCTGTTGTTGTGTAACTGAACAAACAGCAATTACAGTTTACCGTTATATGCAAGACCAATTTTCATCTATTTTCACACTATTTTCTATTGTGAGCCCTTCTACTTTGAACCAATGTATTGTTCTACGTACTGTATCTGCTGCTCATCAATGAAAACCCGAACCTGAACCCTAGAACTGAATCCCAAACTTGTCCCATCTTGTTTGTTCCTGCAGCTGTTTCTGGCTTTGGATGAACTCAAGGCTGTTAATATCCTGCATGCTGACATCCATCCAGGAAATATCGCGCATGTCAATAGGATGGAAAACCCCTACTACCTAAAATTAATAGACTTTGGCATGGCCATGAAAGCTTCAGATGCCCAGCCTGGAATGGAACTTCAGACACTTGAGTACAGGTACTTTCATCCTGCCACACTCATCCATTAGGCTAAAACAGCTTATATCATTTTAAACATCCACCTTGTTGTCTTGATCTTCATAGCTTGCCACCCATTTCTCACCTTTGGCTCTTGTCTTCCCTCCTCAGGGCTCCAGAGATTTTTCTTGGCCTGCCCTTCACTGAGGCCATCGATGTGTGGGGAGTCGGCTGCATCCTGGCCTACTTCTACCTGGGTCACAACCTCTTCTCTGCTTCCTCTGAGGAACAGATGGTAGGTCAACTACTTCAGATTAATGCACACAGCCAAGTGAGGACTTTCTGCCCAATGTCAAATGATGTGACTCTTTTATCTGCAGGTAGAGCGTATTGTTGAGCTGCTGGGTCAGCCGGAGGACCACCTGCTCCGTTCTGGCAAATATACCCAGCGTTATTTCATGGAAGATGAAGCTGCTGATGGTCCTACATGGAGGCTAAGGGTTGAGTAACCATGTTCTCCTTTTTTTGAATTGATTGTTTTATTTAAACTCTTTTAAAATGGCTCTCATACATGTTTTGTCTCTTTAGAATCCAGGAAAGCAGAATAACTCCACTGACCAGTTCAACTGTCTGGACGACCTGGTTCATGTAAGCACTTCCTGTTGTATCAGTTAAGATTGGAACAGTAGGAAGGGACTGAGCTAACAGAACTGATTCTGTTTCCAAATCCAGATGAATGAAATTACACGTGATGTAGAATATGAGGACAAGATGGCTTTGGTGGACTTACTGAAACAGCTGCTGCATGTCGACGCGAATCAGAGAATCTCTGCCCGTCAAGCTCTGAAGCATCCATTCCTCACAATGGACCACCTGATCAGTCACTTTGATGAGAATTACTAGTAAGTGACTGTGTGTCTGCTAGTGGACATCACATATTGTTGGATGGACTAATTGCTTTATTGATTGATTGATCCACTAACTGATTGTCATACTTATTCCAGTTTGACCAAGTCTACAGACACCCTGAAGGACTGCCAAGTGTTGTCAGAATACTTAAAGGACAAGTCAGAAAATAGGACACCTTTCCAGGAGTTCCATGGTATGTTTTATGTATAGTGAAATATACTGTATTTACCTCATTTAATCAGGACACCACACAACTTTATATTGGGAATATTCATTTAAATAATCAATTGATTATTCAGTTAATATCAGTAATAGTCCAATGTCTACAAATCAAAAGTTCTCATCCACATCGACCTTAGTTTCTCAGTTGACTTGTTAAAAAATAAACTATACAAAAAATAGCATTTCAAAGATGAGGTAAATTAGGTGCAAGAGCTTCGATTAAAACAGAATAAACATAAAACAAAAGAGAAAGAGAGAAAAACCCGAGGCCTGGGATAGGAGAGGGCCTGAGTGAGGGGGGAGGGTGGAAGAGCTGCAGAGATGTGGCTGGATAGAGAGGAAAGCACGAAAAACCAAGACAAAGGAATTCAGCCCAGTTTATAACCTCTGGGGGTGTTGGAACGTAGAGGTGGAGACAGTCTCTTCACCTTTCATCCTCCTTTCATTTTCTGAAGAGATAAGGACTTTATTTAGTTGGAATTAGTCAATTTGATGTGTATTTTTTGAACACACAACATCTCTTAACATCTTCCATCATGGCCCACAAGCAACATAACAGTGATGTAAGGGTATTGCAAGATTTTATATGGAGAAACATTTACTTATTTATATATGTCCGGCTATAGGCTACCCTCTGCTGCCAATAATGACATTTTGGAAAATATTGGAAATATTGTTTAAAATGTAGAAGTTACTCAAAAACAGTGTTGGTCATTTTATCACAACCATTTTAAATCTCTTTTTAAATCCACTAATCTAAGTGAATGGAAAAGGTCAGAAAATCATCAGTATTTAATACATTCTTGTTCCTGTGGTCTTAAAATGACACGTTAACACTGAGACACAAGGACATTATTCATGTTTATGTTTTAGTTCATCTTGTGTTGATTCAATGAGTCTGACAGACTGAACACAGACTGAACACACAGACTGAACACAGACTGAACACAGACTGAACACAGACTGAACACAGACTGAACACACAGACTGAACACAGACTGAACACAGACTGAACACAGACTGAACACACAGACTGAACACAGACTGAACACAGACTGAACACAGACTGAACACAGACTGAACACACAGACTGAACACACAGACTGAACACAGACTGAACACACAGACTGAACACACAGACTGAACACAGACTGAACACACAGACTGAACACACAGACTGAACACAGACTGAACACACAGACTGAACACAGACTGAACACACAGACTGAACACACAGACTGAACACACAGACTGAACACACAGACTTAACACAGACTGAACACAGACTGAACACACAGACTGAACACAGACTGAACACAGACTGAACACACAGACTTAACACAGACTGAACACACAGACTGAACACACAGACTGAACACAGACTGAACACACAGACTGAACACAGACTGAACACAGACTGAACACACAGACTGAACACAGACTGAACACACAGACTGAACACACAGACTGAACACAGACTGAACACACAGACTGAACACAGACTGAACACACAGACTGAACACAGACTGAACACAGACTGAACACACAGACTGAACACAGACTGAACACACAGACTGAACACAGACTGAACACACAGACTGAACACAGACTGAACACAGACTGAACACACAGACTGAACACAGACTGAACACACAGACTGAACACAGACTGAACACAGACTGAACACACAGACTGAACACAGACTGAACACACAGACTGAACACAGACTGAACACAGACTGAACACACAGACTGAACACAGACTGAACACACAGATTGAACACAGACTGAATACACAGACTGAACACAGACTGAACACAGACTGAACACAGACTGAACACACAGACTGAACACAGACTGAACACAGACTGAACACACAGACTGAACACAGACTGAACACAGACTGAACACAGACTGAACACACAGACTGAACACAGACTGAACACAGACTGAACACACAGACTGAACACAGACTGAACACAGACTCAACACACAGACTGAACACACAGACTGAACACACAGACTGAACACACAGACTCAACACAGACTGAACACAGACTGAACACAGACTGAACACACAGACTGAACACAGACTGAACACAGACTGAACAAACAGACTGAACACACAGACTGAACACACAGACTGAACACACAGACTGAACACACAAACTGAACACAGACTGAACACAGACTGAACACACAGACTGAACACACAGACTGAACACACAGACTGAACACAGAGACTGAACACAGACTGAACACAGACTGAACACAGACTGAACACAGACTGAACACACAGACTGAACACAGACTGAACACACAGACTGAACACAGACTGAACACACAGACTGAACACAGACTGAATACACAGACTGAATACACAGACTGAACACACAGACTGAACACAGACTGAACACAGACTGAACACACAGACTGAACACAGACTGAACACACAGACTGAACACAGACTGAACACAGACTGAACACACAGACTGAACACACAGACTGAACACACAGATTGAACACAGACTGAATACACAGACTGAACACAGACTGAACACAGACTGAACACACAGACTGAACACAGACTGAACACAGACTGAACACACAGACTGAACACAGACTGAACACAGACTGAACACAGACTGAACACACAGACTGAACACAGACTGAACACAGACTGAACACACAGACTGAACACAGACTGAACACAGACTCAACACACAGACTGAACACACAGACTGAATACACAGACTGAACACACAGACTGAACACACAGACTGAACACAGACTGAACACAGACTGAACACAGACTGAACACACAGACTGAACACAGACTGAACACAGACTGAACAAACAGACTGAACACACAGACTGAACACACAGACTGAACACACAGACTGAACACAGACTGAACACAGACTGAACACACAGACTGAACACACAGACTGAACACACAGACTGAACACAGACTGAACACAGACTGAACACACAGACTGAACACAGACTGAACACACAGACTGAACACAGACTGAACACACAGACTGAACACAGACTGAATACACAGACTGAATACACAGACTGAACACACAGACTGAACACACAGACTGAACACACAGACTGAACACAGACTGAACACACAGACTGAACACAGACTGAACACACAGACTGAACACAGACTGAATACACAGACTGAACACAGACTGAACACACAGACTGAACACAGACTGAACACAGACTGAACACAAAGACTTCACGTTTTCGACACATTGGGACCAGGAAGGTAGAATTATATTGCATGGCAGCTCTTGTAACTACACTATCCTGAAGAAGCTTGGTGAAGGCTTCTATAATTATGTGGTCAGGTGCCAAAACAACACAACAAAAGAGGAAGTGGCAGTGAAGATCCCCATATTGAATAATGACAATAAGATGCCCCCAGAGTCAGAGGTAGATTTTTGGACTCTATCTGATTCTTATGACATACAGTAGATTCCTTTTATTTGATTTTGTATACTGAACCACAGTTTGTACTTTGTAATGTGTCATCTCTCTCTTTCCTCCACCCAGTTGGCCATCATGAAAGAGATTAATGCCAGGAATCCAGACAGCAATTACATAATCAAGTTCTTAGACCTGTGTGAGTACCGTGGACGGACCAGTCTCGTATTTGAGATGCTGGACACGAGCATCCTCGATGACATATACGACCATGGGAAATTGACTCTGCGTTCTATTAGGCCTATTGCAAAGCAGGTTTGTGTAATTTTAATATGGAACCAATGTATTGCTCTATGTACTGTATCTGCTGCTCATCAACGAAGACTCAAACTCTAACCCTAATCCTAAACATCAGCAAATGGAAAACTGAATCCCAAACTTGTCCTGTCTTGTTTGTTCCTGCAGCTGTTCCTGGCTTTGGGTGAACTCAAGGCTATAAATATCCGACATTATGACATCCATGAGGGAAATATCATGTTTGTCAACAAGCAGAACCAGCCCCACAGGGTAAAATTAATAGACTTTGGCTCGGCCTCTAAAGATAAGAAGAACTTAGATGAGGCTGTGGATGAGGCCGTGGATGAGGCTGTGGATGAGGCTGTGGATGAGGCTGTGCATGAGGCTGTGGATGAGGCCAAGCCTTCAGTCAACGATGAGTACGTCCGTAGGCCCGTCTATACGACCACTGATATGTCAAAGGTCGGCTGCGTCCTAGCCTTCCTCTACCTGGAAGAAGTTGTTCGCGCTGATATTTTTGATATTGACTTTAAACTAGGCCTACGTGAGGTAAGTGAGGAAAGTGAGGAATGGGTATGGGAAGGTGAAAGTGAGGAAAGTGAAAGTGAAAGTGTACACAGCCAAGTGGAAACTGTTTCCCAAACGTCAGAGAATAACTCCACTGACCAGCCCAGCTGTCTGGAAGACGTGGTTCATGTAAGCACTTTCTGTTGTATCTGTTTGAAACAGCACTTGTTAATAATTACCTGTTTCTGAAAGGAAAGGACTGGATTAATTTATCTGAATCTGTTTCCAGGTGAATTCAAGAGACAATGATGCTGAATCTGGGGACCTGGTTCATGTAAGCACTTTCTGTTGTATCCGTTTAAAACAGCACTTGTTAATAATTACCTGTCTGAGAGGAAGGGACTGGATTAATATATCTGAATCTGTTTCTAGGATAATTCAACAGGCAATGATGCTGAATCTGAGGACCTGGTTCATGTAAGCACTTTCTATTGTATCCGTTTGAAACAGCACTTGTTAATAATTACCTGTCTGAGAGGAAGGGACTGGACTAATTTATCTGAATCTGTTTCCAGGTGAATTCAAGGGACAGTGATGCTCAATCTGAGGACCTGGATCATGTAAGCACTTTCTGTTGTATCCGTTTGAAACAGCACTAATTAATAATTACCTGTCTGAGAGGAAGGGACTGGACTAATTTATCTGTATCTATTTCCAGGGTAACTCAACAGACAGTGATGCTGAATCTGAGGACCTGGATCATGTAAGCACTTTCTGTTGTATCCGTTTGAAACAGCACTTGTTAATAATTGCCTGTCTCTGAAGGGAAGAGACTGGATTAATTTATCTGAATCTGTTTCCAGGTGAACTCAACAGACAGGGATGCTGAACCTGAGGAACTGATGGCCATTGAAGAACGTGAGGACAGGATTGCTTTTGCAGACCTACTGAAACAGATGATGCATTTCGATGAGAATCAGAGAATCTCTCACTGTCAAGCTCTGCAGCATCCATTCATCACAATGGACCACCTGATCAATCGCTTTGAGACCAATGATTAGTAAGTGACTGTGTGTCTGCTAGTGGACCTCACATATTGTTGAATGGATTAATGGTTTTATCGATTGATTGATTGATTGACTAACTGATTGTCATACTTATTCCAGTCTGGAAGCCTCCCAAGCTATCATGAATGAGTGCCCAGTGTTTTCAACAGACACAGTGAAGAGCTCCTCAGGTTGTCCCCCAGACCAAAAGTCCTCTGGCCCCAGAAAATTGCTGCAAAGGATTCACAGATTCTTTTGTAGAGTCAAGAAGTCTGATGTAAAAATACCCACCGTCCCAGATAAAAACAATCCAGAAGTCTGTCCTTCTAATGGAGAAATACCCGTCTCAGATCAAGACAATTCAGAAGTCTGCTTATCTGGTGGAGGACTACGTCAATGCTTCAATGATGACGATTTAACTGCCAGGTCTTCTGAAGGAGCTAAACCAACAGACTTCACTCCTGACGTCTCAGCCTCGTCTGGAGGCCTCAGGAAATTGCTGAAGAGGATCTCCAGAGTCAAGAATTACCTTTGCTGCTGCTTGCATCCCGATGTGGAGGACTAATTATATTGTCAGATATAATCAGATTGACTAAAGCAAATGTGTAATTAATGACTTGGGGCAAGAGCTTCTGAAGTTGATAACATGGCATTTTAAAGTTCAATAAATGACATTCAGCCTGTGTAACATTGTCCTGTAAATGTCTGCTGTTTTTCAATCCTAGTCCTTTTAAGGCTCCGCATGCTTTGTATGCACAATGCTCTGTTCTCAGAGTCTAATCCAAGAGTACGCAATACTTAGAATCTCTCTCAAGCAAAAAATGTGGAAACGTGGCAACGAGAGAGGGCAGGACTCACAGCAAAGGGTCCTAGTCTGCTGCCAAAGACTCAGCCTCGATACATGGGGCCCAGGCTCCATCTGGTCAAGAGATTTCACTCACAATTATGAAGAATACTAACTATTGCTCTCATAAAACACTTTTACCCCTCAACACCAGTCATGTCAACACATTTTTAATACAGAACTATTAATAAAACTACTCAATAAAATATTTTGTCTGTAAATGTATGTGATTCAACATGGCACAGTACACAGATAATGTTTTAATTAAGAGCATGGCAGCACAGTCTGACACTGCACTGAGAGTCATGTCACACAAGCAATGTATGTGGAATATTGTCAATTCATAACTGTAGTAAAAATGCATTTTCAAATACATGTTCACTTTCTCTGATTTTGACAGCAAAAAGTCAGCTGGTGTACGTTATGCTAGTAGTTGACATCAAAAAAGTTGCAATATACAAAGTGTTACACAAATATAAGTACAGAAAAATAAGTAAAGGTTAATGCAAAGTTTTTTGTATAAAATATAAATATTTGGTCTGCAAATTTCATACAGTGTACATCAAATATTAGACCATTAATGGACCATCAGGTAATCATTTCAAAGCTGATTCCAACTCTTTATATGTGGTGGAGGTCAGTGGTTCCGTTCTCTAGGCTTTGGTCTTCAGCATAATTTCCTCCGGCACCGTCGCCACAATGCAAAAACAGTTCTGATACTCAAATGCCTGGGAGAGGACAGAACAAACCTCTTAGTACTAATATGATTGTTTTTCATTTCTACCTTAAATGGTGTAAATAAATGTAGGGACAAAAGGTTAAATGATGAACCGTGAAAAGAAAAAGGGATGTGTCTCACTGAGGCAGGCAGACAGAAGACAGACTGCTCCGTAACCATCCGTTCAGTAAAGTCTACATCGTTCTTAAAATCTGGAAAATGTTCCATGTCAATCCCCACCTGGATACATTTACACAAATGCCATCTTATTAGCAGGTCAAGTTAAATTTAAAGTGTGAAAAAAAACTATTAAATCAGTAACAATAATGAGTGACTCATATATAGGTATACAGAGAGTGCTTAGACTCTGCAGACGTGTTGTAAAAAGACGATTTACTACTGAGGCTGTTATGGAGGAGAGGGACCGGGGAGAACGGCTCATGGCTGAGCCTTACTTGTCTGGGCTCTGGGCTATCATCATTGGAGTCAAGGGCAGCTACACCTAACTTTACCTGAGCAAATTAAAATGATAGGTGCCAACCTGCCCACTCAGGAGGCACCACCTGTAGCAGATGACAAAACACTGCTTGACTGCAGTGAGGGAGGAGAGAGAGACGTCACACATTACAAGAAACAATAACATATATTATGACCTAGGAGTCATAACAGAAGATAGTCACAATTTGTGACCTTGGCGTTTTGTATCTTTTAAATTTCCAATACCAATAATTTGACAATTTATACAGATATCTTCACCAGATTAAGGAAAATGCATGCAAACTCCACCACCCTGACCTCCCTCACTTTCTACTTTGCTCCATAAAGGACACACCGCCGCTGGTACTGGATGTAAATCTTAACAATATGCACCTAATTCTTAGAAATATTTGGTTTGATACACAATGTCTTACTAAGATGTTGAGCCACCAGAACAGCTACTGTATGATGTTGCTTCTGACTCCCTCAATTGTTGATGATTCACATCATTTTATTCATCAAATCTCTTTTAAATGGTTGAACACAACCATCAATCTCTTCAGTGACGCTCATGTTCTCCAGGGAATCGTCTGCATTCTGATTTTTTTCTCTAATTTCTCGGTAGACGATTAGACATTTGAATAAGGACAGTACTATTGTTTTCTTTGCCAGCATCTGACAGCACAGTAATTCATGTACATGATGCATATCGCCAGTTTATCGCAGGGCCACATAGAAAGACAAACAACAATTCACACTCACACTCACATTCACACCTACAGGCAATTTTAGAGTCACCAATTCAACTATATTGCACATTTTTGGTGGTGGGAG
Organism: Chaunax sp. Z400; assembly: GCA_037577475.1. NCBI lineage: Eukaryota > Metazoa > Chordata > Actinopteri > Lophiiformes > Chaunacidae > Chaunax > Chaunax sp. Z400. The sequence continues at coordinate 31,780,059 of CM075185.1, forward strand.
GAAGCCTGAGAACCTGGAGGGAACCCACACAGACACAGGGAGAACATGCAAACTCCACACAAAAAAGTCCCAGGTCCCAAGGTGGATTTGAACCCAGGACCTTCTTGCTGTGAGGTAGCAGCGCTACCCACTGCGCCACTGGGATCAATTTCCTGTCACATTAATGATGTCTGTGAATTCAGACACCTGCATCCACAGCAAAGTCTTTACACCGATTAACTTTAACTTTTGAAGGCTAGCTCTAAGTTCTCCTGCGTTCACCTTTCCACAAAAAAAATCATCGAAATCTGATGGAACCCTGTTGAGTTATCCTGCTTACAAACACACTCACAGACAAACAAGCAGCAGCGATCATAAAACGACCTCCTAACAAATATGACCCAGCCATCCAAACAAGATGCCGGCTCCAAAAATTAAGATGTCAATGTTTTAAATGAATTGATGTATTTGTCTAAAACAATCTGCGCCAACAAATTCATAGTAGAATGGTTTCATTTTTATGGAGATATGAGGAAAAAAATACCCACAAGCTGTAGCAGGTGAATAATAATGAAATAATATCTCTGCACTGAAAATATGTTAGAAAAATAGAATTAGAATAGAATAGAATTTAAAACAAAAACGCTGTAATCAGGCATAAAAATAAAAAATGGCGGTCTGCGTTTGTGTTTCCATGGATACACAGGCGTCATAAGACGCAGTAAGGACTGAAACCATAAATGCGCTCTTACGTCATAGGTTCCAACATCGTAAAAAAGTTGTCTCCCGTCATAGGGGAACAATTGTGTATATAAGTCCGTTTGTCCAACAAGATTCATTGTTTGAACAAACATCACAGAGCGCTAGCTTTAGCTTAGCATTCATGGATAATTGTTCATTTACTCCATACTGAACCCGGATCAACGTTTTCACCAGCGATGTATACACAAGGATACACAACCATCATGGTAAGTTCAGCCAAAGCACACAAAAGGATTAAGAAGTTAAATGTTTGACATGTTGAACTTCGGTAAAGTTGGGCAGATATTCACAGCTTCACACTTACAAACAAACGACGTCCCTGTCTTACCGTAGTGAGGTAGACAACCTAGTTTTTCTTACCGTAGTGAGGTAGACAACCTAGTTTCTCTTACCGTAGTGAGGTAGACAACGAGCTGCAGCCTCATGTTGATTAAACCGATCTGTCCTCTCAGCTGGACGAACACCGTCAGTCTCAATGCACAGCTGACAGAGCGGACAGGGACCGTCTACAAACTGCGATACTGAGAGTAGAGAGTATCAGAAAAATGCAATAACTTAACTGATATGCAGCCTAACCAAAATCATTCCACACATCAGTGCAATACTGTCGTTGTTATACTACAGTAATCTTTTGGGAAAAATATGCTTTTGTATACTTTTTAGAATTTCTATTGTATGATGCTTCTATCGTTGTCTGATGATATGATGGACTGTCCTCAGGTGGTTCAGAGGCTGAGATCATGTTTAGTACATTTGATTGATACTTGATTTCTTACTTTAGATGCAGGGAGAAGGTTACGTCACTTCTCTTCACCGAGAAAGCAGCCATGGAGCAGCCATGACTGTCCAAAACCAGCTCACATTTGATGGTGAACAGGACAAAGAGGCGCTCAAACAGAAAGATGAGGAGATTGTCCAGCTTGAGTGCAGCCTTTACGATGTGCTCCACGAACAAGTGTGGCTGGAGAAACAGCTCTCCAAACAAGAGAAGGTGTCCGAGCTGTGGGCAACCTGGCAGACGAGGGCACGTATGCTAGAGGAGGGACAGAAAGAGGTGCAAGACCTTCTCAAGAAGAAGGAAAAGGCTCAGGAATTGGAGAAAACCAAGCTACAGGTAAGATGCCTCAGCTCATACTTTACTTGCTAACTTATTTCAGAAGACCTCAGAACATAGTCAAGTCAAGTCAAGTCACATTTATTTGTATAGCACATTAAAAGTCTGCATTGAGTTGACCAAAGTGCTTCACAGTAAATAACAAAATAAAAACCATAAGTTTTATAAGACATAAAATCATATTAAGAAAACACTTAAGAAAACAGATAAAACAATTAACCACATTTAGACTGATACATATTACAAGTGGTCATTACTGGTAAAAAGGGGTGAAATAATTAAGTGTGGCCAGGAAAAGCTCAGCCTAGGTGCAGTTTGAACTTGAAGCTTGGTTTCTACTAAACTAACCAGAATGTCTAACTTTGTGACACACAGAAAGCTCTGCAGGAGAGCAAGTCAGCAAGCAGCTGGCTGAGAAAGAGGAGCGTCATCAACTTGAGCTCTCCGAGACAGCGGAGAAATTCAGGAGGCAACTCGCTGATCAGGCGGAGAAGTTCCGACAGGAATTCTCCGCGAGAGAAGAGATCTTCCTGAAGAAAGTCTCCGAGAAGGAGGACAGCTTACAAAAGATGATCGCTGAGAACATCGAGCTGTCTGAGCGTCAGTGCAACGAGGGAGGGAATATTCAGCCACAGGTAAGATCCCCTCAGATCATATTTTATTATAGAGCAAGAAATGATAAGTGAACCAACAGCGAGACGTTTGGATGTGAAATTAAACATGCTGTCTTTTTCTTTTTAGGAGCTCCGAACTGAAAAGGAGACCAAAAAGAAGAAGAGCTTCTGGAGGCGCTTATTCCAGAGGAAAAAGAGGACTGCTGAACCCAGCCCCAACTAAAGCCTCTGGGCCTTCATTTAACTTGTTTTAAATAGTAGTTTGAGGGTATCTAACAATATTTTACATTATCTTTTTTATGACTTTCTATATGTTTAATGAGAAATAAATCTCTTATATTATCAGACCAATTCCCATTTTCTTTATTGTTTTTAATTATAAGAGCTAACAGACATGTAAGATTGTTCATCCTTGGCGGAGGCATGGAAGCTACTGAGTACCATTCTAGCCTTTAGTTTTTCATGGCGTGGTTTGTACCTGCTGCTGTGATTCCATCTTGAAATGTCTGAAATGCATTAGATGCATTTAGCTTTCCAATGGTAAGTCACATGAGCATCTGCTTATGCATGTCACCTGACTGTGTTGCGTTGCTCTGCTTATTTTCCAGCCGCCCACAGGCAGGCCTTTGGATTGAGATGAGACGTGTTTGTGAAAAGGAGGAGTTATCACTTCCTTGACATTGTTTAAAGCTATCAACAATCTCCACAGGTTTCAGACACTTGTAGAGGAAGATACTAGAAGTGTTACATCCCTGTAGGGGGAACCTGAACGTAGCATGTTTTTTTCTGTGTGCGGCTCTTCCCACTCCCGATAAGGGCCCAAAGAACGACAGGTCAAAATGCTTAGCAGTTCATTCCTATATTTATTTGTTCGTGACAGGATAGAGCCCAAAACAACAAACAAAAGATCTTTAACTCCTAATGTAAATGACCGTCTGAGTGCCTTGTGAATGCTGTTTCCGGGGTTCAGAGCTGTTCGCCCCTGAACATGCATAATAGTGATGGGAATTCCGGCTCTTTTTAGAGCCGGTTCTTTTGGCTCAGCTCACTAAAAAGAGCCGGCTCTTTCGGCTCCCAAGTGGCTCCTCAGATTTTTTGTTGCTTAAATTAATTTATTACCAAAAATAATGTAAAATTATGCGTAAAATAAACAGTAACAGTAACAGTGTCAGTGACAATGACAGTGACAGTGACAATGACAGTGACAGTGACAATGACAGTGAGAGGACAGTGACAGTGAGAGGACAGTGACAGGACAGTGACAATGACAGTGAGAGGACAGTGACAGTGAGAGGACAGTGACAGGACAGACAATGACAGTGAGAGGACAGTGACAGTGAGAGGACAGTGACAGGACAGTGACAGTGACAATGACAGGACAGTGACAATGACGGTGACAGTGACAGTGACAATGACAGTGAGAGGACAGTGACAGTGAGAGGACAGTGACAGGACAGTGACAGGACAGTGACAGTGAGAATGACAGGACAGTGACAATGACGGTGACAGTGACAGTGACAATGATAGTGACTGTGATAGGACAGTGACAATGATAGTGACTGTGACAGGACAGTGACAATGACGGTGACAGGACAGTGACAGTGACAATGACAGGACAGTGACAATGACGGTGACAGTGTCAGTGACAATGACGGTGACAGTGACAGTGACAATGACAGTGACAGTGACAATGACAGTGAGAGGACAATGACAGTGAGAGGACAGTGACAGTGAGAGGACAGTGACAGGACAGTGACAGTGACAGTGACAATGACAGGACAGTGACAATGATGGTGACAGTGACAGTGACAATGACAGTGACAGGACAGTGACAGTGACAATGACGGTAACAGTGACAGTGTCAGTGACAATGACAGTAACAGTGACAGGACAGCGTCAGTGACAGTGACAGTATCAGTGACAGTGACAGTATCAGTGACAGTGACAGTGTCAGTGACAGTGACAGGACAGTGAGAGTGACAATGACGGTGACGGTGACAATGACGGTGACAGTGACAGTGACAGTGACAATGACAGTGAGAGGACAGTGACAGTGAGAGGACAGTGACAGGACAGTGACAGTGACAATGACAGGACAGTGACAATGACGGTGACAGTGACAGTGACAATGACAGTGAGAGGACAGTGACAGTGAGAGGACAGTGACAGGACAGTGACAGTGACAGTGACAATGACAGGACAGTGACAATGACAGTGACAGTGACAGTGACAATGACAGTGACAATGACAGTGAGAGGACAGTGACAGTGAGAGGACAGTGACAGGACAGTGACAGTGACAATGACAGGACAGTGACAATGACGGTGACAGTGACAGTGACAATGACAGTGACAATGACAGTGAGAGGACAGTGACAGTGAGAGGACAGTGACAGGACAGTGACAGTGACAATGACAGGACAGTGACAATGATGGTGACAGTGACAGTGACAGGACAGTGACAGTGACAATGACGGTAACAGTGACAATGACAGTAACAGTGACAGTGACGCCACCTACTGCCATCATGTAAGCCTTTAGAGACAAACATCATTTGATATACATGACATATTCATGTTGTGCTCTTCATATAGTGGAAGAGGATGTACAGTTGCTGTGTGTGTTCTCTAGTGCCACATGTAAAGCACGCAAATTCAGAGCTGTGTTTGCCTGCAGGTGTCATGGTTCTGTATTTAGGTTGCCATTTCCTGTTTTATTTTGAAAGTCTATTTCCATGTCATGTTCTATGTTTCTTGTGATCTGTTGTAATCCTTATGTTTCCTCTTTAGTCTTCTATGTTTGAGTTCCATTTCTCTCTCTTTCGCTCTGTGTTTATGTTTCCTCTGTCTTAGATTAGTTTATTATTTTATCCTCATGTTTTCCCCTTTAAGTTTCCCCTCTTCATTTTCCCTCCACTGATTGTCTGATCATTCTCTGGTTGTCTCTGGTCATCTCCTCCTCCCTGTTCCACCTGTTCCCCCATCTCCTCTGTTACCTGTCTGTATGTAGTCTGTGTTTCTTTCCTTCTTTGTTGGTCTGTTTTACCCTTTGTTCTGCCTTGTCCTGCTTCTCCCTGCTTTGCACCCTGTGTGCTCCATGATCCCTGTTTGGCTTCATGTTTTTTTGCCTTACCTCTCTGGATCTTAGTGTTTTGACTTGTTGGATGTTGGATTCTGATGTTGGACTTTTGCCTTTTCTTGTTTTGTACTTTCAGTCATCACCGTTTTTGACTCTGTTTCCCTGTTAAATTAGATTTTTGATTTATTGAAATATTGAACTGCACTTCTGTCGTCACCCGCTCTTGTCTGTCTGCAGTCGGTTCCTGTTTTGTCAACCTCACCATAACAGCAGGTGTCTGATAGCGAAGCTGCTGCTTGTGCATTATATGATTGGTGCAGTTTGTTTGTTTGTGTGTGTGTTTGTATGTTTGTAAGCAGGACAGCCAGACAGTTTTGAATGTATTTAAATGAAACTTTAAAGGAAGGTAAGTCCTGTGGAGTTGATTCGATTTTGAGGCTTATCCAGAAAACATGATCACGGGCAGAGTCTGGTGGGTCATGGTGTCACCATAGTAGGAGTCACTTGGTGGAGGTATGAACCCTCTGATTAGCTATTTTACCCAGTCAGCTGATGAGATAGAAACATGTTGTCTTTGGATCCATTTAAATGTAAGTTCCTTAAGAGTAGCTAAATACAAAGCAAAAACTGTTAGCCTTGCTGTCAGCATGTTTTCTGTATCAATAAACAACATACATGTTCATTTACAGGAAAAAAGGGCCAGAAAAGAAATGTTTCTACATTTGTGTAAATTTAATAAAATACAAGAGACATCTATTGTGTTGTTGGAAACTGTTTGGGCATCCTAAACAAAAACAATCTGTTCTTCTTCTGTTCCCTCACAATATGATGTCTGTGTTCGATAGTCAGGAGGGTTTATTTGACCCTTGGCATCCCATCATTTTTAGCTCATCTTTCCTCTACATTAACTCGACAGCCAATGCAGACACTCTGATTTAAAACAGGAACAGCAGTGGACTGAGATGATTTTGTATAGGCTGACTGCTCAGTGAACTTCCTGTAGTGACTTCCTGTGCCAACCAGATGCAGACAGTTTTAGAAATGGCTGAATTTGACTCATCATGATGTCTGAAGCTGGTTCATTTCCTCTGCAGCTAAATGGAACATATCAAACATGGATGCACCAGTAAGAGGCCAGCATCATGTCTGATCCACAGTGACTCACACTGAGGTCCACAGAAACCACTTCCACAGAGAATCTCAACACATGAATCACCAGAAATGATTCATGGAGCATGAAGGTGGTTTGGCATAGTTTGGCATATGTCATATAAACATGCCATCAGTATTGTGATCCTCAAGCATCCGGGCATACATGATGAAGAGCTCTCCATACTCATCACCACTTGATAACATAGTAGAGAGACATTGTGCAGATCGCTGATTTGCACAAGGAACAAGAATAAAGGGTAAAACACACTTGTTTTCTGTATGTGTCACACGTAAAGTGTAATGATGATCAGATGGCTTTCACTGCTAACATGCTGCTACAGATCATGTCTTCAGGTTTCTGTCCAAATCTAATGTAGATATTAGGAGCTGCTTCATGGAAACAGTGGTGGCTCTAATCCTCCAGTCAGGTACACCAGTGCAGAGAAAAGGCCAAAATGAGACATCAGCTGTGCTTTAAGTAAAGCATAGCATTCATACTAAGAGTGACGTCAGACTGAGGATGTGGTGTGTTTCTGCTGCAGAGTTTGTGGATGTTGTTTTAATTTAAGAATTTTATGAGCATGCAGCGTGAGCTCACTGCACATACTTAAGCCTCCCAGAATGCATTGCTTCTCTTCACACTGCCTGGTCACGACAGTTCAAGCACCAGGTTTTAGTTTACGTAGGCTGTTTCCTCATTAAAACAACATGACTGATATAATATTGATAGATGATAGATTATGCTTGTTTTATATATTTATCTGATGAACATTTCTCCACACTGAAGATCTTTTCTTCTATTTTCTTCTGCTGCTTTTTGTCATCTCTGTCTCAGCTTTACTGACACACAGGCTGTACGCTTCATGTGCATCATGATTTGTTTACTATGTCTTCTTACTCTAAGAGAAGTGACCTCATCACACCTGTGACTTCATCACACCTGTGACCTCATCACACCTGTGACCTCATCACACCTGTGACCTCATCACACCAGTTCTTGTTGTCCTTCACTGTCTGCCTGTGAGTTCTAGGAAGATTTTACCCCTTCTTATTTCTCTGATCTACTACCTCCTCCTGAGCCTGTCTCAGATCCTCTGGCAGGTTCCTCCTCATGGTTCCTAGTTCTAGACCTGTTCTAGACTCAGCTGTGGAAGGTCTGGAGATCCTCCTTTAAATCTCTTCTTAAAGCTCACCTTTATTATATGGCTTTTAAAGTTAAATGATTGTATTATGTTTATTGTGTGAAGCACTTTTTAACTTTGTTTTTGAAAGGCGCTACAGAAATTAAGTTATTAGCTCAAACCCAGTAAATCCAGGAGCATATCCATCGTCAAGGGGAAACTCGTGGACCAGAGGTTCCACATTGAAGATACACCAATTCCATTGGTGTCAGAACTACCAGTCAAGAGCCTAGGGCGACTGTACAACGCGAGCCTGAAAGACTCAGACCAGAGTGATCAGCTCAAGGAAGAAACCATCAAAGGCCTTGCCAGCATAGACAAGACCTTGCTTCCTGGCAAGTTGAAACTGTGGTGCCTGCAGTTTGGTTTGTTCCCCCGCCTGATGTGGCCACTGACAGTTTATGAGATCCCCATGACTAAAGTCGAGAAGCTGGAGAGAACAGTCAGTTCATACATCAAGAAGTGGCTTGGCCTCCCACGTTGCCTCAGCAACATCGGCTTGTATGGACACGGTGCCCTGAAACTGCCTGTCTCTAGCCTCACAGAGGAATACAAATGTACCAAGGTGAGGCTGAACATGACCCTGACTGAGTCTCAAGATGACGTGATCCGAGCGGCTGCTCCCAGAGTGGCAACTGGGAGGAAATGGATCCCATCAGAGGCCGTACAGCAAGCAAAATCTGCTCTCAGGCATGGAGATATTGTAGGGCAGGTGCAGCATGGAAGAGGTGGGTTAGGACTCGGAACAAGTCGACCCACATGGCACAAGGCAACACCAACCCAGAGGAGAAAGCTGGTAGTGGCTCAGATTCGGCAGCAGGAGGAAGCAGACAGATGCGCAATGGCAGTCGCACAGTCCAAACAGGGCCAGTGGACTAGCTGGGAAAACCTGGAGCATCGCAAGCTCACATGGAGGGATCTTTGGGAAATGGAAGGAAGCCAAATCAGCTTCATCATCAGAGCCACCTATGATGTTCTTCCCACGCCCAAGAACCTAAACCAGTGGGTTGGAGAAGATCCTTCTTGTGCGCTCTGTCAAACCCCTGCAACCCTGAGGCATATTCTCACCGGCTGCAAAACCAGTTTGTCCCAAGGCCGCTACACCTGGAGACATAACCAGGTCCTAAGACAACTGGCGATCACCCTGGAAGGAAGGAGAACCACCAACAATGCCCTCCCTCCCCCAGTGCCTAGACACTTAAGAACCACCCCTTTCCTAAGAGCAGGTCAACTCCCAGCAAAACCATCTGCAAGAGTAGAGGCAACCCTTCTGGACTCTGCCCGAGACTGGAGGATGCAGGTTGACCTAGACCAGAAACTCATCTTTCCGCCTGAAATTGTTACAACTAACCTCAGGCCAGACCTGGTCATGTGGTCAACCTCTCAGAAGTCTGTGTTCATTGTAGAACTAACTGTACCATGGGAGGCAGCAGTTGGTGAAGCATACGAACGCAAACGACTGAAGTACACGGACATAGCAGCCGAGGCAGAACAACGCGGCTGGCGTGCCCAGGTGCTTCCAGTGGAGGTGGGGTGTAGAGGTTTTGTTGCCACTTCCACAACCAAGCTTCTTAAGGGAATGGGAGTGCGAGGGCAGGCCTTCCGATGAGCCATCAAGTCACTGTCAGAGGCTGCCGAACGAAGCAGCAGATGGCTATGGATCAAGAGAAAGGACCCCAACTGGGCTGCAAAATGACCATCCAGTTGTGACAGGAATTAAGAGTTCTGGAACTGGGACCAGGGCACGGGGTGCTTTGATCATGAACTGAGATCAAAGGTACTTGTTAATTAGAAAATGCATAAATTCCTGGTTGCTACGAGCTACAATCTCTGAGAGAGCTACTACCAGCTAGAGAGAGAGCTACTACCAGCTAGAGAGAGAGCTACTACCAGCTAGAGAGAGAGCTACTACCAGCTTGTAAAATCTAGTCCTACAAGTTCACGCAACCATGGGACACACACCCAGGATTGATCACCCTGGGGTGGGCCTCCCTCAGCGGAGGGTGTATTGTGATAAATGGCCGAAACACCCGGTGATGCTGGGGTCCACAACTGATGATGTCTCCCAGTGGTAAAGTGAAAGGATGGTAAATTGAAAAGAAGTCCCCAGTAAAGTTTCTACCTCCACCACACTCAATAACCTAAGTGCTGAAAAATCTAAGGGATTATAATATCTAGTCCTATGAGCTCAACTTATCATTATTATTATTATTATTATTTTTTTTTATAACTTAGTTGTTTTTTTTAAAGATACTTGGACTGTTTGTATTTATTTATATCTAACCCTATCAGACATTTCTATTCAAACAGAAAATGTGTGAAAACAGTCACTCTTTCAGCTGCTTACGATCACAGACACTTATTTTCACACTGCTTTGCTTTCAGGGCTCACAGGTCACATTCGATCTGTTCGATCTTCTGTCTTTTCTCCATGTCTGTGAGGATCAGTGATACAAAGCTGGTTGTACATTAGTATAGATGTGTAATAGATCTGTATGAATTCATCTGGCTTCATTCTGGGTTACGGTTATATCAAAGAACAGCACAGACTTAAAGCTGCAGCTGCAGTGTTAATCTAATCTTACATCTACAACACCATTGACTGAGTGGCAGGTTGACAGGACCAGCTGTCCAGTTTACAGGCTGCTGAGTCTGAGCTTCATTACATAATATCACCACAGACTGTTTTATATTTACAGATGACTCAGGAGTGACTCTTAAATTCCTCCTGTTCATTTGTTGTGTAGCTGAAGGAACTGAAGGGAGCAGACGACTCTGCACTGAGTCGATCCAGCAGCTACAGCTCTGTGGAAGGAAGTTTAGAAACCACACACGTCTATTTTAGATCTTTAAACAATCAGATTTCAAAGTTCTTTATTCAATGTCCTTAAAATATGTGGGATTCAGTGTGTCTGTGGTGAGACTGCTGACAAAGCAGTTCAACCTGAGCCTTTTTAGACATCAGGGTGTTTTCCAGAAATGTTTAAAAAACACTTATGTTCAACTCGCTTTTAACCTCTTTATGATAAAAGTGTAGATAAAATATAATGTCAGGAATTTAACTGGCTATGAAACAGTCTCAAATGAATACTGATACATCTATACAACAAACACAAGCAAACAAGACCAAAGGTTGGTTATCAAAGGAGCAATTCACCCATTAATTATAACTAAATCATTATCTTCTCATCCCCATTCTGACGGAAACATGAGTAAAAACAAATACGTGTATATATATATATATATATATATATATATATATATATATATATATATATATATATATATATATATATATATATATATGTATGAGGAGACATCCCCGGTGTGTTGCAATGTTAGTTGTGTGAAAAAGGCTCCTGACTCTGTGACAGCTTTTAGCCAAGAGCAGTGAGACAGTCAGACATTTTAAACACAAACACAGCAGAGCTTCATGGTCAAGAAGAGGAGCCACTCGTCCAGGATATACCCACATACTGTAATTCAGCTCCCACTGACCCACTGACCCACTGACCCAACGCTGCACAGCAGAAGCACAGCTGGCCCTTAGCCATGCTAACGTCAGCTGAATATGACAGGCTGGTGAAGTTAGAGACACTGCTGGAGCCACACAGGTATGGTGATATCAATCTCCTCTGACTAATACAGTTAATATAACAGTCACAATATAACAAACACTCCCTGAGACTCTTTACATCACCAAGCACAATGCCAAGCATCAGATGCTGTGAAGCACATCGCCACTGGACTCTGCAGCGGTGGAAACCTGTTCTGTGGTGTGACCAATCACGCTTCTCGTCTGGCAGTCTGATGGACGAGTCTGGGTTTGGTGGATGTCAGGAGAACGTTACCTGCCTGACTGCAATGTGGTGGAGGAGGGATGATGGTATGGGGTTGTTTTTAGGCCCCTTAGTTCCAGAGAAGGGAAATCTCAATGCTTCAGAGACATTCTGGACTAATATGCTTCCACTTTAAGTTTGTGGGTCCAGTTTGGGGAAGACCATTTCTGTTCCAGCATGACTGGGCCCTAATGCACAAAGTGAGGTCCATAAAGACCTGGTTTGGTGAGTTTGGTGTGGAAGAACTTGACTGTCCTGCACACAGCCCTGACCTCAATCCCATCAAACCCCTTTGGGATGAACTGGACCGGAGATTGGGAGCCAGGCCTTCTCACCAACATCAGTGTCTGACCTCACCAATGCTCTTCTGGATGATGGTCAAAAATTCCAAAATCTGGCAGAAAGTCTTCCCAGAAGAGAGGAAGCTGTTATAGCTGCAAAGAGGGACCAACTCCATATTAATGCCTATGAATTTAGAATGGGATGTCATAAAAGGTCCTGTAGCTGTAAAGGCCGGATGTCCCAATACTTTTGTCCATATAATATATGTCTGTGTGTGTAATCAGACTGTGTGTGTGTGTGTCTGCTAATCAACAGGCTTCTCTTCATAGGGTCAGTATGACAGATGGAGAGCTTTGAATGTGGACCTCCCCTTTAAATCCCTCCAGCTGATCACATCTCAGTGTTTTTTCTTCCCTCCACACATCATTTCATGTGGACGCCACGTCAGCTGTATCAGTCTGACTGCACAGTGTGTGTGTGTGTGTGTGTGTCTGTATAAGGCTGTCTCCACTAGCAGGCAGCAGTCAGAGTCCACATTTCATCATCTGGATTTGGATGCAGCTCAGACTTTGGTTTTGCTGAAGGTCACTTCAGCTGTGAACCTCTGAGGGTTTCAGTTTACAGTCTGTGGTTTCCTGCAGTAAATACCTCGGGATCAAATAGAAACTGTACTCACCAACTGTTGACTGAAACCTGAACACATCGTTCTCGTTCCTGTGTTATAGGGGAGACACGTCACCTGAAGCCAAGGCTGCTCAGGTTAATATGATTTTTATAACGGTATCCCTTCAGGGCAGAAGCAGAAGCAGAAGCAGGGCACACAGCAAAGGCCATATATTTAATACATGAGACAACTCTTTAGGCCTTCATCTAATAAATGTGTCACACTCTGATCAGCTGACTGGTCACTCATCACTGGAACCAGTAGTGATGGGAGTTTCAGAGGATTTGGCTCAGCTCAGCAATAAGAACCTGAATCTTTATTCAGGACCACTTCTGGTTGTTATAATTCAGCCCTATTTATTCATATGTTGACCTATGATTGATCTGCATGAACATGACTTGTATTGTGTGTTGGAACAAGTCACAGACCTGTTTTGTTTGTTTGTCTATTGACGGCAGTGATCATCACACTTTAACATGTTGCTTCAGTGGATTTTGCCTCTCGATGTTTGAGTTATTTCGTTATATCTTCATCAGCTGCAGGACTGACTGTTGGGCTCTGAGTGATGTTGTTGGTGTGTAAGTAAAGGCCTCCCATCACTTTCCTGTTCTTTGGTTGATCTTATATGTTGTGCAGTGATCAACATCTCTTTCATTAGGAAATAACTTGAATTTAATTTACAGTGAGGCAAAGGAAAAGTTGCTGTCAGTCATTTAACCAGCAGCTTCTGTTGGCAGCTGCTGTAGATCATATCCACATATTACCTCACATTTTGTGTTTGTGCCTTCAATTTTAAGCAAAGGTGTATTTAAAAAGAAAAGAAAAAGGAAAGCAGCTGTCAGACGGGACTCATTCACAAACAACACAGCACTAGTAACTTAACACACTCAGCAGATCACATTACACCTAGTTCATTCCGACACATCTGTCTATCTTACCTGACCCATAGCCGACCCTCCATACGTTTCTGTAGAAATTGGTTCAGTTGCTTTAGAGAAAGAAAAAAAAATCCTATATTGCAATGGTAAAAAAAAAGTGGAAAAAAAAATCCTGGGCCCGCTCCAGTTCCTCTGGGTCTTATATCCCATAATTCCACCTCAGTCTCATGGAAATCCAAACAGTCGATTTTCCTTAATCGTCACAATCAGTGTAAGGACAGCAGGAGTGTCAGATGGATGCTCGAGTTAGCATTTAGTCTGTGGAGCTCAGAAAGAATTTAAATAGAAAAAGGAGAACCAGAGGAAAAATAAAATAAAATAAATCAGATAAAGATAAATAAGGAATTGATGAAACTGCAGCTCAGCTATGAGAGGACTCTCTAAGGCCCTGATGCAGAGGGGGATTAAGATTATTGATATAAACTATTTATTTATGATGATTTAAAGGAACAGTTCACCCATAAATGAAAATGAAAACACTCTGAACTTTAGTCCATAAAACATTGACACATAATGACACTGAAATTGACTCTTTTTATTGATTTTACTTTGTATTCACTCATTGTTGTATGAAAGTTGTACATATATGTATTTGTATGTATTTTATTATGTCTATTTAATTGTTGTGGCTGTTCCTGCTCTCTTGGACGGGTCACTCTTGGAAAAGAGCTTTATAATCTCAATGAGGATTTTTTACCTGGTAAAATAAAGGATATAATAAAACATTTCTTGAGCTTCAGAAGAAAACAGCGTTGCAGCTTTCTCCTAAACAACTGAAGAAGACGAGGACTTCTTTAAAAACAGAAACAAAACGACTGAATGAAATGACTCCATACAGCTTTTACAGGATAGTTCAAGTCTCCAGAAGTCCCAAGTTTATATAAACTGGAATTTTCTCAGCAGCCTCTCAGCTACAAGCATTAGCACTTTATTTTTTTGTGGGATGAAATGGGAAACCAGACTTCACTGTCACATGTTTTTCAGGTGTTTTAGCCTTTAATTGATAGAGACAGCTGAGGAAGTGATAGGAAATGCAGGAGAGAGAGGGGTAAGATATACAGCAAATGGCTACGAGCAGAAGCGAACCCGCCCCGGCCTCTAAGATATATGAGGTGCACACTCTACCGACTGAACTAAATGCACCCCCATTGTTGCATTTTTAAAGCTTCAGACCTGGAGTGCATCTCACTTCACTCCATGCTAACATGGTACAGGAATTTCCCAAAGTCAATGAACCCCAACAAGCACAAGGTACATGTGTAGAAACTTCCCCTGTAGTGACAGATGAAGCATCCCAGATGGAGGTGATTGAACTTCCTGAGGACGACTGACTGAAAAGTTAGACTTTTAGCTCTTTGTACTTAATTGGCCACCTGTGGTCTAATATGTCAAGTTAAATTCTGACTGAAGTTATTGTGTATATTTGATCTACAGTAGAACAGTGGTTACAGCTACTCCAAATCTACCTCATCAATCAAGGATTTGTGATCAAACCGTTCTTTCTGTCCTTGATTCTTCACGTTTAAAATATGCTATTATCTCCTTACATACACAGCTTTATATGGCCAGTTGAAGTGCAGCTGTATGTACCTGGAACTGGAAACTGAAGCTCAGATCTTGACTTAAGATAAGATAAGATAAGATAAGATATCCCTTTATTAGTCCCACAGTGGGGAAATTTACATTATTGCAGCAGCACAGTGTACAAAGAAACACAGCAGGAGGAGGGGAAATAATATTTAAAAAAAATACAATACAATAAAGGAGGGGGGTAAAGTGTCTCAGAAATATTTCACAATACTATTACAAAAAGTGTCTCAGTATTTTACACAAGTACTACAAATTGTATGGTCTACTGGGAGCAGTGCTGATTGTACAGTCTAACAGCTGCAGGAAGGAAAGACTTGCGAAAGCGCTCCTTCACGCACTTTGGGTGAAGCAACCTGTCGCTGAAGGAGCTCTCCAGTGCTGTTATTTGGTCCCGCATCGGGTGGGAGTGATTGTCCATTATGGATGACAGCTTAGTTGTCATCCTCCTTCCTCCCACCACCTCCACTGGGTCCAGTGGGCATCCCAGGACAGAGCTGGCCTTCCTTATCAGTTTATCGAGTCTTTTCCTGTCCGACACTGAGATGCCGCTGCCCCAGCAGACCACACCATAAAAAATGGCTGATGCCACCACGGTGTCGTAAAATGTCTTGAGGAGTGCTCCCCGCACTCCAAAGGACCTCAGTCTCCTGAGCAGATAGAGTCTGCTCTGGCCTTTCCTATAAAGTGCCGTGGTATTGTCTGTCCAGTCCAGTTTATTGTTCAAGTGAACACCCAGGTACTTGTAAGATGTCACCATCTCAATGTCTGTTCCCTGAATGTTCACCGGGTCCGGGGGGGAGTGTGTGTGCCTGCGGAAATCAACCACCAGTTCCTTGGTTTTCACCGTGTTGATCTGGAGTTGGTTCCGCTGGCACCAGTCCACAAAGTCCTGCGTCAGTTCTCTGTATTCCCTGTCGTCCCCATCTGTGATGAGACCGACGATGGCAGAGTCATCAGAGAACTTCTGCAGGTGACAGGTGGGTGAGTTGTAGTGGAAGTCTGCAGTGTAGAGGGTGAAGAGGAACTGAACCAGGACCGTTCCCTGTGGGGCCCCCGTACTGCAGACAACCATGTCGGACACACAGTCCCGTGACCTCACATACTGTGGACGGTTGGTGAGGTAGTCCAGTATCCAGCATGTGAGGTGGTGGTCCACACTGGTGTGCTCCAGCTTGTCCCTCAGAAGCTGAGGCTGTATTGTGTTGAAAGCACTGGAGAAATCAAAGAACATGATTCTCACAGTACTTCCTGGCTTCTCCAGGTGAGAGAGGGCTCGGTGTTGGAGGAAGATGACGGCGTCGTCCACCCCGATGCTAGGTTGGTAGGCGAACTGAAGCGGGTCCATTGCTGGGCTCACCAGGGGCCGGAGATGAACAAGGACCAGCCGCTCCAGGGTCTTCATCAGGTGGGATGTTAGAGCCACCGGCCTGTAGCTGTTGAGGTCCTTGGGGTGCGGAGTCTTGGGGACAGGTACCACGCAGGATGTTTTCCACATCTGTGGCACTCTCCCCAGCTTCAGGCTCAGGTTGAACATGTGTTCAACTATCCCACACAGCTGGTCTGCGCAGGACTTCAGGAGCCTGGAGCTGATGCCGTCCGGACCCGCAGCCTTCCTCGCCTTCATCCTCCTGAGCCGATCTCTCACCTGGAGAGTTGTGAGGGACAGGGTGGAGCAGGGGGGCTGTGTGCTGAAGTTTGTGGATGGGGGGGATGGTGGTGTTGAGCTGATGAGATGAGCAGTGGGGGGTGGCTGTGAGCTGAGTGTTGCAGGAGGGGAGGTGGAGGAGGGGGTGGGGCAGTGTCCTGGAGGTGCCAATGAAGGGGGTTGCAGCAGGCCTGACTGGGCTGGGGGAGGGGCAGATGACTGATCAAACCTATTGAAAAATAAGTTCAGGTCATTCACCCACTGTTGGTCCCCCACAGCCTGGGAGTTTGGTTCCTTGTGGCCAGAGATGGTTTTCAGGCCTTTCCAAACTCCACTGGTGTTGTTCTGCTGCAGCTGATCCTCCATCTTCCTCCTGAAGCTGTTCTTCCCCTCCCTGATCTTCCTCCTTAGCTCCTTCTGTACAGTCTTCAGCTCCTCCTTATTTCCTGACTTAAAGGCCCTCTTCTTCTCCTTGAGAGGAGCCTTTATGTCAGGATTAATCCACGGTTTATTGTTGGAAAAACACCGTACAGTCCTGGTGGGTACGGTGTTTTCCACACAAAAGTTAATGTAGACTTGAGCTACTAGTAAAAATCTTTATGTACTATGAATAACCTACAGAAAGCTGATACATAGAACTGCATCTCTGGATGGAGGAGCAGGGTCAGGTGTTACAGCTTGTGACGAACCCTGACAAATCATTTTTTAATTTCATTTTTTTTTAGAGTGGAGGCAGTGAACTGACGCCAACACATTCCTGCCTGAAATAGAGGGAGCGTTGGATTTGACCAGCCTGACCCACTCAACTGCATCACAAGGATTGTGTCCTCGGTAACTGACATAGTAGCACATTTATTCCTGGAGTGGACCGCATGCTCAGAGTGAGGCAGCAAGTGTGTGGGCGGGGCAAGCTGGTCCAACCAGCTGAGGCATCACCTACTATACGCTGACACCTCTAGTGAAAGAGTGGATCACTGGGACAGAAGCATTTTTTTATGAATATAAAACATTAAAATTTAAAAGCACTGCATGCTTTTGGCTTTGTGTGTAAGAATTACAATGACACGTCCTTTTATAACAAAAACAACAACATGCATCTGAAGACATTTGTACTTATTGCATCATTCTATGATTATTCCTCACAAGAGAAATGTTTTTCCACTGTGGATGTGACAGCAGCTGGAAATGAAAGCTGATTATCGGTGATACCAAACACAAGCACAAACAAACAAAAACCAAACAATTCTAGTAAAAAAAACAACTCCTGCCAGCAGCTGTCCAAAAAGACCAATGAAGCATTTGATCCTCAGAGGATCACCCAGTGAACTTAAAGGAGGAGGAGGGACGAGGTTGGATGTGGAGTCGTCAGGTTCTTGGGTTCAGTCGAGGAGAGAGAGAGAACAGCAATGGAATGTGTGTGTGTGTGTGTGTGTGTGTGTGTGTGTGTGTGTGTGTGTGTGTGTGTGTGTGTGTGTGTGTGTGTGTGTGTGTGTGTGTGTGTGTGTGTGTGTGTGTGTGTGTGTGTGTGTGTGTGTGTGTGTGTGTGTGTGTGTGTGTGTTTGTGTGTGTGTGTTTGTGTGTGTGTGTGTGTGTGTGTGTGTGAGTGTGTGTGTGTGAGTGTGTGATTAACAGCACCAGGCTGCCAAATATGGCGAGGGGACATGAGCATCCAAACACATCCAAGTGTGTGTGAGAGAAAGAGTGTGTGTGCTGGAGAAATCTGAAGTGGAAATACATCATTTTAAAAACCCTGTAATTTCTATTCACTAGCTCTAATCTACTGAAACAAACAAACATGTGATTCACTGAATAGACTTTTTTAAGTACCCACAACCAAACATGTTAAATCATGAATAACCATCATTTAGTCATAACATAGAAATAACAGTCATTGGTGCATTTCAGAGTAAACCATGATGTTGGTGAGATTTTTTTCTGCATGATTGAAAAGACCTGGTCAAGGTGATAATTTACCGGGTCTAATTAATGTCCTACTGAAACAACTGATGATGTCACGGCTTCCACAAAACTCGGCAGACAGATGTTAGGGACCACCCAATCGACAATATCTCATTTGTGGAGTAGGTTTCACGCATTAGGATCCTCCTGTGATCGCCCTAGACGAGGACAACCATGTGTAACAACAGTGATCCAGGACAGGCATATCGGCATCATGCACTTGCATGACTTGCATGCAGGTGATTGGTTCAGGACTGCCACACCGACTGCGACAGAGATACCTGGACACCAAAACCCCAGAGTCAGTGCCCAGACTGTGCGTTGTCATCTGTGAGAGCATGCTATACGACCATACCATGTCCAGGTTGGCTTGGTATACTAACATTAGCCAGAAGACGTACCAGACTGACATTGTCACTTACCCATGGTCCTAGAAATTAGCGCTTGGTGCAGTGGAGGCAGATCACATTTAGTGACAGGTCCAGATTTAACTTGCACACAGCTGATAGTTGTAGGCGTGTGTATCGTTGTCATGGGGACTGCTATCCTGAAGCATACATCCAGGAAGTGGACCATTTGGTGGTGATGTCATGATGTGGGGGGCCACAGCTAATGGATGACGGTCTGACCTGGTCCACATCCACGGTACACTGACAGCTATCTGTTACTGAGACACGGTCCTAGGTCCACATGTCATTCCCAGGATACAACAATCAGGCATCACCTTCATGCATGACGATGCCAGACAACATTGTGGCTCATGTCTGCACCGAGCAGCAAGTGCTTAAAAGTTCAACATATTTGTGAGCTGTGACGAATACCTGCATTTCCAACCTAGTTTAATTGAATACCTGTGTGACAAGTAATATTTAAAAGATAACTTAATAATATTTGAAGTTTATCCAGAAACAATAGCTACAGTGTTTGATTCATCATTACTGCTCATGTTTGTAGATGACAGCAGACTACAGGAAGTAACTGGAGTTGTTGCAGAGTCTCTAAGCTTGTCTTATCAAACACAAGAGGAGTCACTTATTATGATTCTAGCTGTTGTACTGAGACTCAAAGTTGTATTTTTCTGCTTCCTGAGATGCTAAAGTGGAGTTTTTTTGTCATTGTTAATTTAATCATCAACATGCTTTTAGGAGTCTGTCCTACAGATATGATACTAATATAGGATAATAAAAACAGGAAACACAATAGGATGTATGAGGTTCCAGCAGGGCACCATCAGGACCCTCAGGGCCTGAAATCCTTCGACAGGTTTTAATATTATTGAGATCCCAATAAAAGATTTTATTTCTGCATTTCTTTCTCTCCCTGTCTCTTTCCTCTAGTCTAAAAATAAAGTCCTCTCGTAACACCACTCCACCACACTAACCTTGATCTCCCGCCCTGCTCCACTCCACCTCCTCCACCTCCTCCTCCTCAGTTCATTCCTAGAATCTTCCACAGTTCAAGTTTCAGAGAACGTCAGGAACGTTGAGAAGCTGCCAGCTCCAGAAACTCTAGTTGGCTCTGACACGCTGTTCTTTCTGTCTTTTCACATGCAGTTCACATGTGTCTCTGTCAGCATGTACATCTGCACGTCTGATTGGTTCACAGCCCGTCTGTTCAGCTGCTGTCAAAGATATAGATCTGTCTGTTTATACAGTGTGTGCACTCTGCAGCACTGAGGTTCATATCCAGTTAAATATGCATCTGTTTAAGACAAGTTCACCAGTCAGTGGTGGAAAACTTGATTATAATTATGGCATCTTTTTTTTCATTTCAAATGATTTTTGAAACATGCAGCTCTACACTAACTCTCCAGCACCAAACAGCAGATAGAAAGTAAGAGACCGGCTGGTGAGGAAGGTTGAACAGACAGATGTAACAGATGTTTCTCTCAGGAGACGGTGGAGAGTTCAGGTTCAAGTTCAAGTTCAAACACCTTTATTAATCCCACTGGGGCCAATTAATTCAAAGCAGTTTGTACACAAAACACAGACAGACAACACGAGATACAGATAAATAAAATGTACAAGGGAGCTAAATAAAATCTATAGATGAGAGGGATGAAAGTTTTAGATAAATAACAGGATAATGACCTTAGAAAGGATTTTAAAAATCTAAAGATCAGACAGGCATATGTAAAAAGGACAATCAAAAAGGTTCTATGTACCATTTAAGAGACGGCCTGCAGAGGGAATGAAGGATTAAAATAGCTTTTAGTTTTACGCCCTGATGGCAACAAGGAAATTCACTTGAAAGAACATGAACATGATCAGAAGACAGACTACGAGCTGCTTTCTGGAGGATGTGTTGTTTGCCTCACTCTGGTGATTGTTAGGTTTGTTTCTGTCTCTGACTGCGAGGCTGTGAAACCAGCAGATACAAGAAAAACACAGGAGACTCCAAAAAGACTGATAAAATGGAGAGAGAATGGCAGGGGTGGCAGAAGAAGAACAAAGACTTGGGCCAAGGCCTGACCCCTTCCTCAGCCCTCCTCAGAGGTGGATTTGTTACCTTTGTTGTCCTCCATCTCCCTCTCTTCCTCCAGCACACACTCCTCCCCAACCCCTCACCAAACACCCCTCAGTGTTTGCTGCTGTCGCTTCAGCTGGAGTTTCAGTAGTTTGAGCATGATTAGGGGAAATGTTGAAAAATCTTGAAATAGTAAAGAGAGTGAAAAAAATTCCTGGATCTGCCCCTTCATGAGGTTTGCACCAAAATTGAGTGGGTTCTTTTCCCGTCTGTCCAAATTGAATGAAAATCCAATCAGTACATTCTAACAAACCAAGCAACCAATAAACGGACATGGGAGAAAGCATCACCACAGCCCTTCTACATCAGCCTGTTCACTGCCCATTAACTCCATTGTTCCAAAATCAGCTGCAGTTCACTTAGAGGGCGCTCTAGAAGGAGTCAATGAATGGGAGTGAATGGAGCTAAACGGCTAAAATCATTATTTTCACCAACTTCTAGACAAAAAGCCCAAATTTTATTTCAGTTTGTGTGAATATAGTATTGATTATATATTAGAAGTGAAATGAAAACACACCAATGTTCTTTCATTTTTCTTACAAGGAAGCTGATTTTGCCCTCAAACCACTAGCATTCTGCTAATGAATGCTGATTGGTCAGGTAAGGATTTATGACTGATTGCAACAGGACATCCTTCGTCGAAGTCTCCTGGAGTCTGATGTTTATGAAATGAAATCTAATAAATACCTTCGTTTCTGACAGACTGATGTAGATCTGGTTCATAGATCTGGTTCATGTAGATCTGGTTCATGTGGATCTGGTTCATGTACATCTGGTTCATAGATCTGGTTCATGTAGATCTGGTTCATGTGGATCTGGTTCATGTGGATCTGGTTCATAGATCTGGTTCATGTAGATCGGGTTCATGTAGATCTGGTTCATGTGGATCTGGTTCATGTAGATCTGGTTCATGTAGATCTGGTTCATAGATCTGGTTTATGTAGATCTGGTTCATGTAGCAGAGATATTCCACCAACTATTAATGCCGTAAAGTGTTTTGTGGTGCTACCAGACAGTGCTACCAGTCCTACGACTTAAATAACGGTATTTTACAACAACTGAAGCAGCAAAGATTTGTCATATATTTATACTGAAGCAGCATATATGGTCATATATTTATTGTATCTACCCTTTTTGTAACACAGGATCTGAATTATGGTCCAGTGTTGGTCCACGTTGTGACTTTTAACTGACACAGAAAGGGTCCTATTTAAAAGATGTAATGCTGATAGTCTGTGTGTGTCAGGTCATCTGGGGCATCCTAAGACCCTTATGTTGGTGAAATGGACTCAATCTGCACCCAAAGTAAGGTTCACGATGCAAAAGAGTCATACTTAATTATTCACTGTTGTGTTTTCGGTTAGACATGAATTGCGTGTCATCTCCCGTTCTCTGGTGCCATTGCTATTTAATTAGTGGCATTCTCCTCGCCGAGCTACAGGTGTGAGGTCTGTACCTTCTTCTCTCTTTAAGATGAGAGTAGTGTATGTAGTAACGGAGCCGATGCAGCAAACAAACAGCATGGAGGTTAGAGCAAAGATGTCGCCATGAAGTCTAATGTTGGCAAATCATCCGATGTCAAAATCATGTCAGAGGAGATGGGTTTTGTTTTGAAACAAAACTTTGAACTGAGCCATGTTGGTTTTTAAAAAGCTGACTTTTCAGAATGAAACATCACTTTTCACAGGAGTGACAGCTGTCACCAAAACAAAGAGATTATGAATCATGCATGATGTTCATACTTCAGTATGTTCATGGGTATGAGGTGCTCATCTCAGCTACTTAAGGTAAAAATGTCCTAATAGTTTCAATAAAGCTCAGGATTAAGTTGGTGGTGGAAATGTAGAGGAACACAGGAGTCAAAGTATGGAGGTGATTATATCCTATTATATCTGAACACAAACAAAACACTGTAAATGGAGGTAGTATAAATATAAATCTCACTTCTGTTACACACAGCCTGTTTCTCACATGAAATGTTTAGTGCACTGTTTAGCTCTCACAGGAGAACTTTTCTTACCATCTATCCATCTCATTTTTGGGGGCCTTTGTCCTCCCTGGACAGGTTACCAGCTCATGACCAAGTTTATTACCAGGCCATGAGGGACAAGAGGAAGACGCACACTAAAGTGTCCACTAACACATTTATTTAAGCTGATAAGGTTTTGACTGATTGTGGTTATTTAAGTCAAATAATATGGCAGCAAACTAGAGAGTCACACGTAAAATCAGCTCTTTACTGTTGGGTCAGTGTTTCAAATGAGTCTTGATAGTTAGCATGACAGTTAGCCTGATTGTTAGCCTGACTGTTAGCCTGATAGTTAGGCTGACTGTTAGCCTGATAGTTAGCCTGACTGTTAGCCTGATAGTTAGCCTGACTGTTAGCCTGATAGTTAGCCTGACTGTTAGCCTGATAGTTAGCATGACAGTTAGCCTGACTGTTAGCCTGACTGTTAGCCTGATAGTTAGCCTGACTGTTAGCCTGATAGTTAGCCTGACTGTTAGCCTGATAGTTAGCCTGACTGTTAGCCTGATAGTTAGCCTGACTGTTAGCCTGACTGTTAGCCTGATAGTTAGCCTGACTGTTAGCCTGATAGTTAGCCTGACTGTTAGCCTGATAGTTAGCATGACAGTTAGCCTGACTGTTAGCCTGACTGTTAGCCTGATAGTTAGCCTGACTGTTAGCCTGATAGTTAGCCTGATAGTTAGCCTGACTGTTAGCCTGCCCTGAACCAGGATAGTTTCCCAGCATAAGTTTCCATAGCAACTGAGCTTAAACTATGTTGAACTTCCTTTATGGCACCGAATCAAGTGAAAATAAGTCAGACTAATTGGAATAAGCCTGGCTTATTTAATAAGTTTGCTTTATAGAACAGGCCTCAGAGCTGCCACCAAGTCAGAAGCACAGCCTCTAATTGGCTGACCAGTCCGGAACAGAGTCTGTAATGAGTCAACAGCCTCAAGCCATCATGGTTGGCTATTTGACAACAACAACAATACATTTTCAATGCGGATCAATGGATAAATGATGACAGAAGATATTCATTGTCTGATTTATAATTGTGAACTGTGTTTAATAAGCTCACAATTATAATGTAGATTTATCATTTAAATCTGTTGATTGTTCTTATTATTTAATGTCACTTTCAATAAAAGCTTTATCTTAACATAAGGTAAGAAATAATTTTAAAAATGCAGAGTTTTAAAAAGAACTTTTGGTATTTAAAGTAGATAATAGAAATGTTCAATGTATGCTAAAATAATACTATGTGTGTGTGTGTGTGTGTGTGTGTGTGTGTGTGTGTGTGTGTGTGTGTGTGTGTGTGTGTGTGTGTGTATACTTCCCCTGCATAAGTTAGTGGCCTACTTGGGCCACCCCAGTCAAAAAAGTCTCTATAGGCAGAAAAGTGAGCTTGTCTCATTCCAGAGGCTTTTACTGTTAGTAACATTCAGTCGTGTACAACATCACTGAGCCCAGAGTTAATTCTATAATGTCCAGTATGTCAGAATGTTCTCATCAACCCTGTTCTGTTTATTTTCAGATAACCTTACATTAGATATCCATCCAGGAAGTCCCTCAGTGAGATGAGGAGCTGTTTAAATACCAATACACTTTTAAAGGGAATGGGATACAACACTGATTGGTCTGATGCAAACACACCTATAATTAATTAAGGAACTAAATACAAGCCCTTTGCATGTTGCACCTTACTTTGCACACAGATTTTGCACCATTTAACTACCACAAGTGAGTTGGACATGACCTAAATACACTTTAGATCATTTAAATAGGGCCAATAGACGACATGCTACTAAGTGTATATTAACTGACATCTGGATTTTATGTGAATACGAGATGATTGTAATGGAACCGCTCTAATCTTTTAAAAGTTGCATCAATGACTTTCCAAACCAGAGGATTGTCTCTACAGCACAGAATCAAATCAAGTTTAATAATAAAGGGATCCTGGGACAAAATGTTCCCAAACTGATAAGTGCTCAGAGCTGTGACACTGAAACTTCCTGGGGCTCCTTCCATAAATAATGTGATAAACAACCGGAGAAACAGACATGTGATGAGACACAAAAATGTCTCCATACGCCGGAACTGGTGCTTCTTCTCACAAAGGAGGGTCTGTGGTCTTTGGCCTGCAGGGGATCCACTTCAGCTCAGTAGGACAGTGTGTTTAGTTCATGTCTGTGTATAACACAGGCTGAGTGACAATAGCAGCAGTGTAACTAAATGAACATCAGGCCGGTGGCTCAGGAGGTGAGGTCGGCTCAATGGAAGCCGGTGGCAGTTTGAGGCTCTCTCTTGGCCTCTGTGTCAGCTGATTTATCTCTACAGAATCCAGCATGAAATGTCAGGAAAATGATTCTAAAAATACAGGAGGTCTGATTATACCACAAATATTAGAGAGTTGTATCAGAGGAATTATTCAGGGACAAAAGGGTTTACTCTACTAATCCACTGATTACCTGTAAAAGTCATC
>CM075185.1:31810873-31833373 GCA_037577475.1 Chaunax sp. Z400
TACCACTACTACCACTACTACTAATACTACTACTACCCCTGCTACTAATACTACTACTACCCCTGCTACTAATACTACTACTACCACTACTACCACTACTACTAATACTACTACTACCCCTGCTACTAATACTACTACTACCCCTGCTACTAATACTACTACTACCACTACTACCACTACTACTAATACTACTACTACCCCTGCTACTAATACTACCACTACTACTACTACTACTATTCTACTACTACTACTACTACTACTACTACTATTCTACTACTACTACCACTACTACTAATACTACTACTACCCCTGCTACTAATACTACCACTACTACTACTACTACTATTCTACTACTACCACTACTACTAATACTACTATTCTACTACTACCACTACTACTAATACTACTATACTACTACTACCACTACTACTAATACTACTATTCTACTACTACCACTACTACTAATACTACTATTCTACTACTACCACTACTACTAATACTACTATACTACTACTGCCACTACTTGTGTAACAGCAGTAATACTACAGTCAGAATCTCATTTCCAGCTCTTCTTCTGTGGTTTTGTCAGTTTCAACAGGATTTCAGTTCCCACTCATCACTCTGGCATCTTTTCTGCTGTCACTGATTATCTGGAGCGCCAACTGTTGCTCTTTATCATGGCTGTTTTCATGCCTTACAATTTTACTAGGTAACAAGAGGACAAATGTAGACACAGGCTGAGCAGGGCAAACCATATACAATCAGATCACAATAATCTTTATTGTTTATTGATCTTTATTGATCTTTATTTTTTATTGTACTCAGGCACAATGAAATCTCACCTGGCATGTCTGTCCTTATAATAGAGCATAAAATCAGCACCAGAAAGAAAAGTATGTTTAAAAAAGTGACACATGTGCAAGTACAAATTTATAAAAATTAAAAAAAGTTCAAAATAAATGGACAAACTTTACTAAAATCACAGGTTAATGAATATATTCATATATGTATACAGAGACAGGGAGGGATGCTGGAATCTTATTGACTGCACTAATTAGGAAGGTCTGCTATATAATGTGGATAAATGAGAGAATAGATGAAACTAGATTTGGAAATCAGGTGACTGGCAAACGGTTACAGTTACATAATCAATAGTTCAGTTTTTTTTTTGGGGGGGGGGGGGGACTGGTGTCAGCATGACATAAAATCTGTTATACATGTCACCTGGTGTTATTTGAACAATATGTTTTAGAGACAGCTTGGACAGTTTTGTGAAGAATAGAAGCATCTTTGTGACTTTTTCCACTGGGTTAGTTATAAAAACATTAGTTTAATAATGAAGTGAAACAAAACTGAAATTCAGTTTGACCACCAGGTCATCCACCAAACGTCTCTCACATTTCACCATTGATTAAATAATTACAAACGTCAAGAGCAAATTATTTGAGACTCCATCAAATACATTTTAAGATATAATCCTGGTGGTCTGATTGTAAAAGTCGGTAGATATCCTCTCTGAAGGCCACTG
Source organism: Chaunax sp. Z400 (assembly GCA_037577475.1). Lineage (NCBI taxonomy): Eukaryota > Metazoa > Chordata > Actinopteri > Lophiiformes > Chaunacidae > Chaunax > Chaunax sp. Z400. Next base: position 31,812,402 of record CM075185.1, read on the forward strand.
ATGTCTGAGCCAAATTAAATGTCAATCCAATCATTGATATATTTCAGATTGATTGACACACACAGACTGTGTTTGACATTGTATTCTGACATACTGCCTGCATACCAACTAAGTATGTCATCACCAGCAGACTGTTCAGTCTGTTCAGTGCATCATCACATGACTGCTGACCACAACATAACCTCCAAATCTAAATCAACCACTGTTTTTTTTAGGTTTTAGTGGGACAGGAAAGCTGAAGATATCTGACAGGAAAGTGGGAGGAAGACGTGCGGCAAAGGGCCGTGAGTGGGAATCGAACCCACGGCCACCGTGGGAGGACTGCAGCCTCTGCACATGGGGTGCATGCTTAAACCACTGTGCAATATTTGAAATCTACACTGATTTATTGAACAAAAACGGACCATCAGAGATCTATATGATGACATGACATACTGACATTATACTGTATATTCATAAACAATAGAATGAAGCTTGAACTGTCTGCAGTCACCATCACACACTCTGAAGAGTCGCAATGCATTCTGGGTCTTTGAGTTTGTGCAGTAAGCACATGATCCATACTGAGAAATTCTCGCTAATCTAACATACTGTACATCAGGACATTTTTCACACTCAATCAACAAGCTGTGTAACTGAAACACACAAAATACTCTGACATCATGCTTAGAGTGAATGTTAGTATGCAGTCTAAACACAGTCATCTTCATCATCTAAAGAGCCACAGTTAAAAATGTTCAACTCCAGAAGAGCAGAAAAATGATGTTGTATCCTTTTAATTCACTCACATTAAAAATAAAGGAAGTATATACTATATAAACCAAATAAACTACATGCTTGGAGGGACTGTCCGAAACTGGTCAGGCTTGTTGTGGACACATGAAGGACTGACAGTCGATTACAGGTTGCCTAGCAACAGGAACACTGCCAAAAATGCATCAGTGTGATGACAATCAGAGCTTCATGGAGGGTTTGTGTTTGGGCCTCCATTTATTTTTGTTTTTTTAGGCATCCAGACTGATCGTCCCATGAGGCCACCACAGCTTTATTTATTTATCTAGTTACTATGGATACAGGTGAAGCTGTGAGAGCAGCCTGTGTTTACCTGTTTACCTGTCGGTGTGTGTTTGTTGTTGTTGGGTTTCTGAGGAAAAAGCACCTTTTGTAACGTTTCCTTGCTTAAAGAGAAGTCGGTTTGTGTGTGTGTGTGTGTGTGTGTGTGTGTGTGTGTGTGTGTGTGTGTGTGTGTGTGTGTGTGTGTGTATGTGTGTGCGTGTGTGTGTGTATGTGTGTGTGTGTGTGTGTGTGTGTCTGTGTGTGCGTGTGTGTGTGTGTGTATGTGTGTGTGTGTCTGTGTGTGTGTGTGTGTATCAGGAGGACAGTATGTTGTTGCTGATAACACTCTGGGAATGAACAGTGTGTTTCTGTTTTCCATTGATTGTCAGTCAAGATTCACTTATCTGTCCTGACACAGGAGGCGACTGATTACACACACACACACACACACACACACACACACACACACACACACACACACACACACACACACACACACACACACACACACACACTCTACAGACTTCCTCTCTGTTGAAACACAATGGTTGCACACACAGACATATCACACTTCTTATAGCAGGATGTTACATATCACATAATTAGCAGATTATCTCATAATTACAGTGAGACTGAGACAGAACAAAAAGAAGTTTCCAGCTATGAATGAATGAATGTATGAATACATGGAGAGGATGGCAGGCTGTGTCTCAGAGGAGAACATGCTAACATGCTAATGCAGTTCTGTTTGGGGAAAGGAGACGTCAAACTGTTCCACTGTATTAATCCCTGTACTTTTGAAATACTGGTTTACACTGAGATGGACAACAACATTTTCGCACATAGTCTCATGGAATCAAACCAATCAGAATCTCATCTGCCATTCCTTTTAAAAGTCAGGTCTGCCCACACCTGGCACATTGCTATATAAAAAGCGCCCCTCATCTTTGCTGAGGGACAGGTATGTGGTCCTGGATTGGTTGACCCACTGCCTCCACCATCTCCCAATTTGCTGACCTATGCATAAACAAATGTACTGATCCTTCACTGAGGAATAGCATCATAGCATGTCTTTGTGTATAATAGCATCTCTTTGTGAATAATAGCATCTCTTAGTGTATAATAGCATCTCTTAGTGTATAATAGCATCTCTTTGTGTATAATAGCATCTCTTAGTGTATAATAGCATCTCTTTGTGAATAATAGCATCTCTTTGTGAATAATAGCATCTCTTAGTGTATAATAGCATCTCTTAGTGTATAATAGCATCTCTTTGTGAATAATAGCATCTCTTTGTGAATAATAGCATCTCTTTGTGTGTAATAGCATCTCTTAGTGTATAATAGCATCTCTTTGTGTATAATAGCATCTCTTTGTGAATAATAGCATCTCTTAGTGTATAATAGCATCTCTTTGTGTATAATAGCATCTCTTTGTGAATAATAGCATCTCTTTGTGTGTAATAGCATCTTTTTTTATTTATTTTATTTAACCTTTATTTAACCAGGAGAATAAAACCCATTGAGATCAAAGATCTCTTTTATAAGGGTGACCTGGCCAAGAAGGCAGCAGCACACGTTGTGAATTACACATAAAACAACACTGTATACAAACAGAAGAAATAATGATACAGACAGCAATAAAAAAATAATACACAATGGAATCATATTTAAAGTGCAGGTCGTGATATAAACTCATGTAATTAAGCGAACTAAGTACAACTACAGTCACCAATGGTCTCAGGTTCTAGTCCCTTTAAAATCCCAGCAAAGTCATTCACAGAGATCAGCTCTGGCAGGTTTAGGTCCTTCTGTAGGTTATTCCAAGCAGTGGGAGCAGCAACTTTAAAAGCTTGTTTCCCTAATTCTGTCCGAGCACAGGGAACAGTCAGGTGCAGGACATTTTGTGAGCGTAGTGCATATATGTTTTGACTTCTCAGTAAATATGCAGACAGGTATGAAGGGACCAGTCCTAGAAGAGATTTGTAAATGAACGTCAGCCAGTGCGTACGTCTGCGTACATATAAGGACGGCCAGTCAGCTGCAGCATATAAAGTGCAATGATGCATAAGACGTCCACATCCAGTGACAAATCTCAAGGCACAATTATAAACAGTGTCCAGAGACAGCAAACAGTGAGCAGAGGCACCACGTATAACATGTCTCTATAATCCAGCAGAGGCAAGAAGGTTGACAATACAAGATACTTTCTTGCTCTAAAAGAAAAGCAGGATTTAGTCCTGTAGTAGAAACCCAGTTTCAACTTGAGCTTGGAGACCAGATTCGCTATGTGAGACTTAAAAGACAAGTGGTGATCAATAAGAAAACCCAGGTATTTATAACTTATGACCAACTCGATTTCTTTACCTTGAAAAGTAAAAATATTTGGGAGAGTTGGTAACACACTGGCATTGGAGAACAGCATAAGTTTAGTTTTATCTGCATTTAAAACCAGCTTTAGATTCTGCAGACGAGATTGAACAACATCAAATGCTGACTGCAAGAATAACAGATGGCGAACAACAATAAATAATGGTGTCATCAGCGTAAAAGTGATCTCTTTGTGTATAATAGCATGTCTTTGTTAATAATAGCATGTCTTTGTGTATAATAACATGTCTTTGTGTATAATAACATGTCTTTGTGTATAATAACATGTCTTTGTGTATAATAGGTCACAGTCTGCAGATCAGGTGGGCCAAGTCATAAAATGATCCTTCTGATTAATACAGTAGGAGATGGTGGGTGAAATCATACATCATTAATAAGAAAAATATTGATTATATCAGCTGCAGCGATCCCCCCTCCCATCAGCAGAAATGATAAGTCTGAACTTCTACACATCCAAAAGGTCCAACACATAGTCAAGGTTCATACAGTGAAACAGTCCAGGTTCACACAGTGAAACAGTCCAGGTTCACACAGTGAAACAGTCCAGGTTCACACAGTGAAACAGTCCAGGTTCACACAGTGAAACAGTCCAGGTTGAAGACATCATGTCCTTCCTTCGACGTTAAGCCCAAGGCAAGTTTTGTCCATTTTCTCAGGCAATGCTGATTTATGCTGAGTTTCAACATGATTACTACAAACATTCACTTCACACTTTCTGCATAATGACATAAAGAGTTGGAGAACACAGACATGGAACAAGGTTTGTTTAGGGGCGGCTGTGTCTCGTTGGTAGAGCGGTCGTCCACTTATCAGAAGGTCGGTGGTTCTGGGCAGATACTGAACCCCAGTTTGCTCCCAGTATCTGTTCCATTGGTGTTTGAGTGTTTGTGTGAATGGTTACTGCTCCTAATGAGTAGGTGGAGCCTTGCATGGTATGAATGTTGGTGTGAGAGTTGGTGTGAATGTTGGTGTGAATGTTGGTGTGAATGTTGGTGTGAATGTTGGTATGAATGGGTGAATGCTGGCTGCTGTTGTAAAGCTTTGAGTCAGTCAGACTAGAAAGGTTCTATATAAGTACAGTCTATTTAACATCTCCCTCTACCATCCAAATGAAAAAGGTTGAGTAGTGAACAGAGAAAAGCTCAAATGAAATGACAAACATGTTGGCTGCCACAGTGACTGTGTAATAGTTGGTTTTTTAGTCCATTCCCTTTATTCATCTAGTTGAAAGGTTCTACAACTCATTCTCATCAAGAAGAATTACTGCTGCATCTCCACGACCTGCTGATTGATTATCAGCTGGTAATTAGAGGAGACAACATACCGGCTGTCTCCTGACCACACAGGGTATCCATAGATGCTGCTACACTCATAACGTACACAGAGCATCCACATATACAGACGTCATGTAATCCAAACATACAGTATCTCCACATACAGCCTGTCTAATGACACACAGAGAGAGAGAAGACACCTGTGTGACTGTGGTCTGCAACCTGTGTGACACATTTCATCTTTGAGGAGACTTTAGGGGCATCTGGCCCTTAGGACACACACACACACACACACACAGACACAGACACACACACACACACACACACACAGACACACACACACACACACAGACACAGACACACACACACACACACACACACAGACACACACAGACACACACACAGACACACACACAGACACACACACAGACACACACACACACACACACACACAGACACACACACAGACACACACACACACACACACACACAGACACACACACAGACACACACACACACACACACACACAGACACACACAGACACACACACAGACACACACACAGACACACACACAGACACACACACACACACACACACACACACACACACACACACACAGACACACACACAGACACACACACAGACACACACAGACACACACACACACACACACACACACACACACACACAGACACAGACACAGACACAGACACACACACACACACAGACACACACACAGACACACACACAGACACACACACAGACACACACACACACACACACACACACAGACACACACACAGACACACACACAGACACACACACAGACACACACACACACACACACACACACACACACACAGCCCTGGAGAAAGTGCAGCAGGATGCACTTTACATGTTCCTAGCAAAGCTGTGGTTACTTCCTTTGATGACTAACACCAAGCATGCAGGACCGCACACTCACACATCCACACTCACACATCCACACTCACACATCCACACACACACACACACACACACACACACACACACACACACACACACACACACACACACACCACATGAAGGCTCTTCCCAGAAGGACTGCTCCATGCCTTCCTCCCCTCCTCCTCCTCCTCCATCCAGCAGCTGACGGAGGTCATACAGAAACTTACATCCAATAAAACCCATGAAGGAAAAACTCCACCCTAAACCACTTCAAGCCTTCACAGCCAGCTGCTGGTGGTCTCCTACCCCTGGTTGGGTCTTTGTTGTATGCTGTCTGTCCAGTGCCGGTATGTTGAAAACGTTTCCGTGGTCAGTGTCAGGATTTGGTTCAAACATCACAGAACCTGTGGAACCTATTCTTCTGTTGTCTGTTTTAGTCCCTCCTGGGGCTTTGTTGGCCTTTCTCCTTCAGTAGAGCTTGTCCAGGAACCTTTCTAGGAACTTATCTCTGACTGCATCTCATTTACCAGAGACAATCCAAATATGATTCAAGATCTCTCAACAGACACACAAACCATACCACAATGTGACACAGCAGTTATAACAGGACACAACAGCACTCAGTCTCTACACGTCTAAAACTCCCCACCAGTCAGTTAGAACTGAAGATTCAACCTTTGAGGATCACCATGACCTGGATGAACGAGGATTTACACCAACGCTGAATGTTTTCATGTGGATATCAGAGAGTCAAGCTGAGCTAATGTTAGCAAACACTCGACTCACACCAAGACGTACCTGGACGTCCTGTGTCCTCCGAAAAGCATTGAAGAGATACTATTTTATTCAGTTTTTTCCCCTACAGTTTTCATCACCAGGTCCATCTGTTTTAGGAAGGAGGGGCCTCTGGGTAAAAAAAACCTTGTGAAGGATGAACCCTGAAACTTCACAGCAAGCTGAGCAAAAGATTCACAGCAAAAGTGGGACAATCCCGACACTGGAGGAGTGAACTCTGGGCCCGACACAGTCGTACAACATCGTGTTACTAACGTTAAATATCTCTGGATGGCAGCATTATTTAGTTTCTATTACACCGTTCCAATGACAGCTGCAGTGTGATCAAATGATCTTCAAAATGAGTTCATAATAATAAATGTAACACTGATTCATGCTTTATTTGTTGTTATTGTTCTCAGCCATCCACAGGCCATGATGGAAGCAAACACATATACTAACATATACTCATTTGTTTCTGTGGGTGCTCAACGTTTTGTACCTATGAGGCATAATAAACCTTTATCGTAGCCCTAGCTCATGTGAGGTCGTCCCTCTTTGTCCTCTCTGGAGCTGAACTGGTAGCGTGTCCCAGTACAACCAGTTAACATGGTCTCCTGGAGTCATACAGTGTGTGAGGATGATTTTTCTCACGACAAATTTAAATACAGCTCTATAGCACACATGCTTAACATTTGAGAGTGTGTGTGTCTGTGTTGGTCTGTCATTACACAGTTTGGTGAGATCCTGTGGTGATGCTGCCAGAGTTATAATTTCAGAGGAATGAAGCGAGGATGAGGAGCGAGTTCCTCCTTCCTCCTTCCCGCTGTGACCTGAGTGACCAGCAGTAATGACCAAAAAAGGTTCCTCACTTCCTGGTTTTGTCCTGTTTCCTGTCTCTTACCTTTGGTAAAGACAGTGTGAACGTTGTCCCTGTTGCATCCTGATGAAGTATTGATATAAATGTGACTGATATATCATACTAAACTGATGTGACATCACAACATAATGACTGTATAACATACAGTATAACCTAAGAGTACCAGCAACAGACACACTGGAGCTTTGTCGTCCTTCAATTACACAAGTAAAACACAATTTAATTAGTTATGTGTTGTAAGTGTGTGTGTTTGAGAGAGAGAAAGAGAGTGTGTGTGTGTGTGTGTGTGTGTGTGTGTGTGTGTGTGTGTGTGTGTGTGTGTGTGTGTGTGTGTGTGTGTGTGTGTGTGTGTGTGTGTGTGTGTGTGTCAGGAGGTTTTGTGTGTAGCTGCCTGCCTACACACAGAATGATGTAGGATTTTCCTTCATCTCATTTTTTCCTGTTAATATTTGTGTGTCCAGTGTGTCACCAGAAGGACACTCATGGTTTACACAACCATGTTTTTGCTGAAAATGGAGAAGTTTCTCCTTTGTGTTTTGAAAATCTTCTGCGTTCACATGGCATCATTTTCTAAATGATCCCGAACACAGATCCACAAAAACGACAGAAAACGCTGTAGTCTGTTATTAATATTATTATTATTTATTATTATTATTATTATTATTATTATTATTATTTATTATTATTATTATTATTATTATTATTATTATTATTATTACTATGGTTTATTATTATTATTACTACTACTATTATTTATTATTATTATTATTATTATTATTACTATTATTAATTATCAACATCAGTATCAATATTATCATTATTATCAGTGTTGTTATTGTAGTAGTTATTATAAATACTACAAACTATAATCTCTCTATTATAACAGCTGTTATTGTTATTGTGGTTCAACATGTCTGTGTCCCTGTCTGCCCTTTCCCCCTCTCCCTCTCTCTCTCTCTTTATCTCTCTCTCACCCCAACCGGTCAAAGCAGAGGCTCCGCCCACCTTGAGTCTTGGATCTGCTCCAGGTTTCTGCTTTTTAAAAAAGTCAGTTTTTTCTCTCTCCACTGTCTCCATGTTCTTCTCATGGAGGATTGTTGGGTCTCTTTAGAATAAAGAGTCGGTCTAGACCTGCTTTTCTTGGAAAGTGTCTTGATATAACTTTTGATTTGGTGCTATACAAATACAATTAAACTAGAATAAATTGAATTGAATGCCAGGGCAGTAGATGGCAGTGTCACCTTTCATCAACACCACAGAGTAAGATCTCAGAGGTGGTTCAGTGAATCTACACTGGAGGGGCGTAAATGAACTCAACACAAACAGAACCAGACAGCCTGACGTTGTATTGTTGTTGTTGTTGTGTCCTTAGTAGGCGGTCTGTTGTCTGTGTACACGACTGTTTTAAAATGTGGATGGTTAATGCAGGGACATAGTTCTCCATTGGTCTTCTTCCATACATTTTTCTATTATTTTCTTTGACTGTTTTATTTAATTGGCACCGAACTTCTCTTTGTTATTCAAATTCAATACAAAACTGTAACAACTATATATTTTACTCTAGTTCGTCAATTTCTGTTGACACAATAATGGTACTTTTTTTCATTTTTAATGTATTAAAAAGTTATTAAAAGTCATGAGATTTGTACTTAAAACCATGAAAATACCCTGCATTACATTATGCACACATTAACACAACATACTGCATGTCAAAGCAGCCGCAGCATCTAAACAACACTGAACTGAATGAAAGGTGGAGGAGGTGAAGAGGGACCCACATCAGTTTATAATGATGACACAGACGTTTCATACAGGATCTATAACATGGATCTATCTGCCTCCAGTCTGCAGTTAATACAGCAGGAGCCACAGGATAGAGTCGTATTCTCTCTCTCACTCCCTCTCTCTCTCTCTCTCTCTCTGCTGTGATAGTCTCTGGTTTCTGGGGTGCGGATATTTTTCACCAGGTTGTCCACATTTATACAACCTGCATCAAGCAACATGGTGAGAACACAAATCTGTAAAGATGTGTGCATTTTATTGTTGTTTAGTCACATCTATCATCACACACTGTCAGATTCTCTCAGCACTGTGGGTGTCCTTTTCACAGTCTATATATTCTTCTTCTCATTTTATCTTAACCTCATGATGTTTCCCATCGAGGTCAGAGAAAAGTGATTAGTTACAGACGATGGGACATATTTTTTTGACTTTTCAACCACAGCCTGAGTGAATGACTGTCTGTGGGGGTGCAGGATGTTCCAGGCAGCCACCATGAAGCAGTGTAATGGGCCATCTTCTGTGGGCGCTCCTTTCTCTGCTTCCAACCAGCCAAAATGTTTCTTTGTGAATTTTAAATAAATCTACAAATGACTGCAGATTGTCACTTCTGTGTGTGTGTGTATTGAAAGAAGGTGAGTCTAAAACTAGGGTGTCCTCTACTCCAGGTGGTAACAGTGTAAAAGAGATTATCTCTTATCATCACTTCCTCTATCCCAGACTATTAAGGAGACAAAACATGTTATGTTATAAACCTTAATATCAACAAGATATTGAGGTTTGAAGACAATATTTTACATTAAAAGGGACAAGAGCTGCATTCTGACAGCATTCATTTTTCAGTTAGAGCAAAACCCCAAAAAGTCGTCACCAGGTTGTTTTAACTTTAGGTAATTATTCAGTCTTTGCTGGTATAATTGTTTTACTGTATGTTCATCTCTTTTATCTGTGTGGTTTTACCATTCGATGACTTTTATAAGCCAAACCTCTACATAGGAGTTGTGTGACTGGTTATCTTTCATTAAACAATCAACTAATGAATGAATGATTCAGTTGTATCTTCTGATTTGTCATTATTCCCAAAATATACAACTATGCTTGAAAACACAACTGATCATCTGAGACATAGGAGCTAATTCCAACAAGCATTCCATACTATGAAGCTATGCTTATTAAATCAACATTACATCATTGATCTTCATCACTCTGCAGTTTGTTTTCCTGTCAGTGTAGGAAGCTGATGCACATGAGGAGTCCTCCCCTGATTTCAATCCTGACAATGTATTGGCTGGTCTTGTGTGGATAGAGACTGGATTATGTCACCATGTTGACGTCTCAGTGCAGCACAAGTGATGGACTTTATATTCCTTCATTTCAGTCTCAGAAATCAGCAGTTAACTGGAAAAATGGTGCCAAGAAATGTGGATTATTGTCCAGAAAATCCCCAGCAGACATGCCTTCGTCTCTGAGCTCTGCCTGTATGTATCCAACGCATGACGCCCCACCAACTTTCAATCCGGTGGTTAGCTGTGCTCCTGCAACATAACTTCACTCCCCTGATCTGCTGTCCACACAACTGCGGCACAGAAATAGTTGTATATCCCTAACAACCACATTCTCTGTTCCAGAATCTGTGTGGACAATCCTTGGACCACCTCCAGATTCCTCCATTGCTTCTGTACAGTAGCCTCCAATTACATGTGGATCACTGCTTGTTAGGGCTGCTCTGAGCCAGGCTGTTCTTTGAGAAAACCCATTAAACAGATAAAAGAGCAGATAATGAGATGGTGTTTGTCTCCAGACTGCCTTTGCCTCAATCTTCTGTCAGTACAGCAGAACTCTTGGGTCTTACTTGACAGTCTTCACTTGGTATTTCTAAGTGAAAACACAGATGAAGTGATGACTGTATGTGTAGATATGACCAGAAAGAAGAGGAGGACAAGCCCATTGGTTACAGCTATCTATTGAGGCCATCATATCTGTATTTACTGTTACACTGAGTGTCAAGGTCAATACATTCCAACAACAGTCTTATCTTTATGTCACATCAGCTACTTTATCTAATACCATGTGATCTCATAAGCATTCATAAAGGTTGGTCAGTCCTGCTTCCTGTTTTTTGTTGCTTCCTATGTTTTGAGAGACTTCAGCAACTTGAATTACAAGAACAGGGGCCATGATAAACAGAAGACAGGAAAATATATTTTAAATTTTTTTTATAATTTATTGGGCTTTTTAAAAATTTGAATGAGGTTTTAAAATATTAGATTTACGCTGGTTCAAAGAAAATAATAGTAATAATAATAGTTGGCTCTTCATGCATTCTTGCACCTTGAGGTGTGTTTCCAGTGAGGCCAGCAAGGAACAGCAGTAAAGAAACACGCTGTACGGCAGGAGGGCGTGAACGTTTGTATTATGTGCACACGTATTAAGTATTTCATGTGCACATAAATTTGCTGAGTTACAACATTCATGGTACAATTTATTAATATACTGTATATGTGCTCCCCATGTCGAGACCATGTATGTTTACATGTTAGCCGTTTACCGGGAGTTTTACTTTAAAACAATCTATCTTCATATTTCCATTTTACAAATAATCTTCCAAAAATTGAAATCGCAGTAAATGCAATGAATATTAATCAATATTTTATGACTGATGAGATTTGTGATCGGAGGAAGCACCTCTCCATGTGCTTTTACTTTCATACATTATTTCTATTTAAAGTACATTTAGCTATTAATCTGTGCTCTTCAACGGCCCTCTGCTTTGACCGGTTGGGGTGAGAGAGAGAGAGAGAGAGAGAGAGAGAGAGAGAGAGAGAGAGAGAGAGAGAGAGAGGCCATTAGTGGTGGAAGTGTTTAAGGTAACTATCTAGTTATTTTTCAGTGTATTCCAAACAACTACTGTTTAGCTCCTTTTCCACTGCACAGTACCGACTGGACTCGCTTTTTTTGCATTTCCATTTGGTAAAAAGTACCTGGCTCTACTTTTTTAGTACCTCCTCCGTTGTGGTTCCAAGTGAGCTGAGCAGGTACTAAAAGGTCACATGAGACATTACAGACCCCTGATTGTGTGTGTGTGTGAGTGTGTGTGTGTGAGTGTGTGTGTGTGTGAGTGTGTGTGTGTGAGTGTGTGTGTGTGTGTGTGTGTGAGTGTGTGTGTGTGTGTGTGTGTGTGTGTGAGTGTGTGTGTGAGTGTGAGTGTGTGTGTGTGTGTGAGTGTGTGTGTGTGTGTGTGTGTGTGTGTGTGTGTGTGAGTGTGTGTGTGTGTGTGTGTGTGTGTGTGTGTGTGTGTGTGAGTGTGTGTGTGTGTGTGTGTGTGTGTGTGTGTGTGTGTGTGTGTGTGTGTGTGTGTGTGTGTGTGTGTGTGTGTGTGTGTGTGTGTGTGTGTGTGTGTGTGTGTGTGTGTGTGTGTGTGTGTGTGTGTGTGTGTGTGTGTGTGAGTGTGTGTGTGTGTGTGTGTGTGTGTGTGAGTGTGTGTGTGTGTGTGTGTGAGTGTGTGTGTGAGTGTGAGTGTGTGTGTGTGTGTGTGTGTGAGTGTGTGTGTGTGTGTGTGAGTGTGTGTGTGTGTGTGTGTGTGTGTGTGTGAGTGTGTGTGTGAGTGTGAGTGTGTGTGTGTGTGTGTGTGTGTGTGTGTGAGTGTGTGTGTGTGTGTGTGTGTGAGTGTGTGTGTGTGTGTGTGTGTGTGTGTGTGTGTGTGTGTGTGTGTGTGAGTGTGTGTGTGTGTGTGTGAGTGTGTGTGTGTGTGTGTGTGTGTGTGTGTGTGTGTGTGTGTGTGTGTGTGTGTGTGTGTGAGTGTGTGTGTGTGTGTGTGTGTGTGTGTGAGTGTGTGTGTGTGTGTGTGTGTGTGTGTGTGAGTGTGTGTGTGTGTGTGTGTGAGTGTGTGTGTGAGTGTGAGTGTGTGTGTGTGTGTGTGTGTGAGTGTGTGTGTGTGTGTGTGAGTGTGTGTGTGTGTGTGTGTGTGTGTGTGTGAGTGTGTGTGTGAGTGTGAGTGTGTGTGTGTGTGTGTGTGTGTGTGTGTGAGTGTGTGTGTGTGTGTGTGAGTGTGTGTGTGAGTGTGTGTGTGTGTGTGTGTGAGTGTGTGTGTGTGAGTGTGTGTGTGAGTGTGTGTGTGAGTGTGTGTGTGTGTGTGTGAGTGTGTGTGTGTGTGTGTGTGTGTGAGTGTGTGTGTGAGTGTGAGTGTGTGTGTGTGTGAGTGTGTGTGTGTGTGTGTGAGTGTGTGTGTGTGTGTGTGTGTGAGTGTGTGTGTGTGAGTGTGTGTGTGTGAGTGTGTGTGTGAGTATGAGTGTGAGTGTGTGTGTGTGAGTGTGTGTGTGTGTGTGTGTGTGTGTGTGTGTGTGTGTGAGTGTGTGTGTGTGTGTGAGTGTGTGTGTGTGTGTGTGAGTGTGTGTGTGAGTGTGTGTGTGAGTGTGTGTGAGTGTGTGTGTGAGTGTGTGTGTGAGTGTGTGTGTGTGTGTGTGAGTGTGTGTGTGTGTGTGAGTGTGTGTGTGAGTGTGAGTGTGTGAGTGTGAGTGTGTGTGTGTGAGTGTGTGTGTGTGTGTGTGTGAGTGTGTGTGTGAGTGTGTGTGTGAGTGTGTGTGTGTGTGTGTGAGTGTGTGTGTGTGTGTGTGTGAGTGTGTGTGTGAGTGTGAGTGTGTGTGTGTGAGTGTGTGTGTGTGTGTGTGAGTGTGTGTGTGTGTGTGTGTGTGTGTGAGTGTGTGTGTGTGAGTGTGTGTGTGTGAGTGTGTGTGTGAGTATGAGTGTGAGTGTGTGTGTGTGAGTGTGTGTGTGTGTGTGTGTGTGTGTGTGTGTGTGTGTGTGTGTGTGAGTGTGTGTGTGTGAGTGTGAGTGTGTGTGTGTGTGTGTGAGTGTGAGTGTGTGTGTGTGTGTGTGAGTGTGAGTGTGAGTGTGTGTGTGTGTGTGAGTGTGAGTGTGTGTTTGGGTCTGTTGCACTCCTCCTGACCAGTGATGTACAATCAGTAAAACAGGATTGACAGTCAGTATGTGGGACTTGAAACAATGCCAAGATTGACCAGATAGACTAGTTCAAATCTAATGCAGCATCAGGTCATCCCTGTCAGGCACGTCAAAGGATTATTATTTTATGATTTTATCCTTCTGCAGCTAGCATTCAAAGTGATGGACGAACTGAATCCAAGTCAAATTTCAGATGTGGTGATCCAGAGAGCTTAAATTTATAGGACTCATGGTAGATTCATGAGTGTGAGATAACAAATAAAATGCTATTGACTTACAAATAAGGTCAAGTTGTCTCTTGAACTGTTCTGATTCAGTTTGGTGTCAAAATTGACATATTTTCAGAAGTTACTGATCTAGATCCTGATGAAGACCACCATCTCTCTTGAATAACTTTCAAATTAATAATGATACCAATGTGATTCCAACTTCTTTTTTCAGGTTTTCATGGTCAATGAGTCACATGATGAGGGTCAGCCTATCGCGTGACGTCATGGGGAAACTGAGCTGACTTTGCAGAGGTTTGTGCTCCTAAAGTTCTCGCTAGTTTGTTTTACACAGTTTCTGCCACATTAAATTGAATACAAGATGTCAAAGGTAGGCGCAGGGTGAACCCCGCCTCTTGCCCAAAGTCAGCTGGGATAGGCTACATCACCCCCCCCAACCCCCCTCCCCCGTGAGCCTATGCAGGAAAAGCGGTTACAGAAAATGAATGAATGTCAAAGATAATTCTTTCAGATTCTTTGTATCAAAACCACACTCCAGATAAAGGACTTACTTGTTACTTACTTAATTACACATTATGTTGGGTAATATAAAAGAGAATATTTCCTGTGGGCGTGGTTAGGATTCTGGTTTTTCTGGTCCAGTGTATGGGTTGTCTACAGTAAATCTTCAGCCCAAGTACAAAAGACTGACATCACCCACCTATAATCAGTCTGGGAGAGGTCCTCAGCCACAAGGTCTCATTTGACAGGTAAGAAGCCAAAAATATGAATAAATTATAATTAAAACTACTTCTATTGCCATTTTAATGAAAATAGCGATGAAATAAATTATTTTACATTTTGAAGCTAAATCATCATCATTATAACTAATATTCCTTCCATAGTTTTACAATTGAATGTCTGCTCTTAGTGTTTGACTACAACTGTAACTGTAATTGTAAACTTGATGAAAACTTAGTAATAATATAACATTCAAGATAAAATGTTTTAAATATACTCAGGATGCTTTCTGTTAAGATGTTGACTGTTTATCAGGAGTTTTTCTTTAAAATACTGTTTATCTTCATATTGCAATGTTACAAATAAATCTGCCCCAAAACATTGAAATAGTAGTAAACACAATAATTATCAATATCATTTAGGGACCATTCTGCCCAACGTCTGCTTTTAATTTCATACATGACTTTTACTCTAAGTACATTTGCTATAAATAATCACTTGCACTCTCTGTTAAGTGACATTTGTAATATAGTAGTTGAAAGTATTTTTACAGAGTTGTATGTTACCTTTCATTAAGTAAGAGATATGAATATTTCTTAAACCGTTCGTCAGAGTCATTAATACATAAAAAAATGCATGATTGTTTTTGCTAATTTAAAATGTTTTATTCATTAACCTAAAAACATTGCTATGAATAAATGTGTTTCTGCAGTGGATTGTTTTTTTCCAGAGGGGTTCTGGTGGAAATTCCAAACAGCTGCTCGTTGTTTCCATACTCACATAAAGGAGTTACAAAAAATCTAAGTTACAGATGTAACAGCTGATACTATGGCAGACTAGGACAATGAAAGCAAGATATTAAGACTGAGCATGCTTATCTATGACATGAGGTATGAGATACAGAACTAAGCCTAAGTGTGCAAAGAAATATGTTTCCTCAGACCTTCAGCTTGAGCTCTTCAAGGGGACTTTTTGATCGAAGGTCATCTGCCCTGACCAAATTCATCTAATGCATCATTGTCATGGACAAACAGATTGATTTGTACACATCATATATGTTTGTCTTCTGCTCCTTGTCCAGCATCCAGAGTGATAATAAAGAAAATGGATGATGTATCAACAAAGGTAGTTGAACATTGTCACATTATCGTTTGTGGTTCATGGTATTTGGAATACTTATTGTCATGACAGCTGCTAATTTCAGAACATCCACATCCAGTATACAGTCAGACAAGTGTTAAGAATAAAAGAATAAAAAAGAGAAAGAATAAAAGTGTTCAGAGGTCATAAGCAAAAGTAGAAAAGCAACTGTTTATGTTTAGAAAGGAGGATGGAGAGAAAACAGAACACACAGAGAGAGAGAGAGAGAGAGAGAGAGAGAGAGAGAGAGAGAGAGAGAGAGAGAGAGAGAGAGAACCATGATTCTGGCCCATGCGTCATCCTTCCATCAAGTTTTATAAAAACTGGGCGCATAGTTTTCCTGTAATCCTGCCGACAAACAGGAAAAACCTGAAAACATGACGTCTTTGTGGAGGTTATTATTACCTCCCATAAGGAGGCAATGCTAGTCTGTCTGTGAATGAATGTTGATTACATTGTTTTGGAGAGGTAGGGGATGGCCAAAGGAGCAATCCAGTAGATTTTGGTGGTGATCTTTGTGTGTGTTGGTTTGTGTGTGTGTGTGTTTTTCATTCCTGTTGAATCAGTAAAACATGACTGACAGTGAGTAAATGGGACTTAAAACAATGCCACACAGACCAGGTTAAATCTAGTGCAGCATCTTCCCCATCCCACATGTCAAAACGTTACAGTTTTACTCTAACAACATAAATGGACAAATAAATTATTTTCATGTGTGTCCTTCATGTTTGTTCATCTTCTGCTCCTTCTGCAGCCAGCATTTACAGAGACAGAGAAGAAAACGGATGATGTGCCACCGATGGTAGGAGAACATTAGTTACTGTTACAGTACTGTTTGTGATGCATGGTATTTATAAAATGCTTTTTTAAATGACAACTGCTAATTCAGAAACATCCAAATCACACATACATGAAGAGACGTGTCCAGAACACCACTGATCAGGGGCTTATGCAAGAGAAGGACAAATATTCAGTGAGCGTCTACTTTTAGATCGGAGGATGGAGAGAAAACACAGAAAACAGTTTCATGTTTATGTCTCAGATGATCAGTTGTGTTTTCAAGCATAGTTGTATATTTGGGGAATAATGACAAATCAGAAGATACAACTGAATCATTCATTCATTAGTTAATTGTTTAATGAAAGATAACCAGTCACACAACTCCTATGTAGAGGTTTGGCTTATAAAAGTCATCGAATGGTAAAACCACACAGATAAAAGAGATGAACATACAGTAAAACAATTATACCAGCAAAGACTGAATAATTACCTAAAAACTCCACCAAGTTTCATGACAATCAAGGCCATAGTTTTCCTGTAATCCTGCTGACAAATAGACCAACAATGAGGACTGAAAACATGACCTTCCTCATGAAGTCAATCATTATTATATTTACGGCCCTGGCACTGAGGGTGCCCAGGGGAACATGGTCCTTGGCACCAGAGGTGCAAGAAACCTGTTGTATTTGAAGGGATTATGTGTAGCAGTAAACTCTTTGCTACCGTGTGTGGGTTCCTCAGTGATGGCAATGATAATGACTTTTAGCAACTGTCTTTATTTTAATATAAATTACTCAATTAATAAACAAAGTCCAAGCTTTGCAGCTTCAGTGCAGACGTGTCCCTCACATCTTCAGTCTCCAACAGGCTGCCTCCCTCTCAGGCCAGCATGCTACTGCAAATAAGAAAGGCAGAGCAATCGGTATAACACAAAACACCTGTCAGAAGAAACTCTACGCACACTCTCTCTCACCTCCCACGGAAATCTATCCAAACATCACTACCTCATAATTATTACTTTTATGCTTTTTGAGCATGTCTTTGGAGAGCTTAACATACTTGAACACTCACACAAATTGGCAAATTCATCAGAAGTCCTGAAAAATGTGAGATTTTATGGGATTCAGGATTGAGTGTGACAAAATTGATCCACAGTACCTTCTAGAAAATTGTAAATTGAAATTGAAGCTCACGTTTTTTGCCAGACTGAAGAAATCAGTTTAGTTCACATTTATTGAACAAACTATAAAATGCTATTGCAGTAACATGTTTTGGCATAACGTATCTTTAAAGATTTTTTGAACACTTCTGTCTTCCAGGCTGCTTTGGTAAAGATACAAAATTATTAATAAACTCAAATAACCAAGAAAGACAGGACAAATATGGACAACAAAGTACCATTAAAGCTGTAAGAAGCGTTGAACAGGCCCTCGCAGTCCAGCGCTTGTCTGCACGTTGTTGGTTGTTTTGACTGTTCAGGTGAATAAAATGCTCTGTACCCTTGCTCCGTAGTGAAGGATGATTTGTAGTTATGTGTTTGCTTGGAACCATGACTTGGTTTGAAAATTTCTGAGCACATACCAGGAGGGCATGATGGATCAAGGTGAAGTTGAAAACATACATGCAGCAGCTGTTATCATACTGTCTTTTCTTTGTCTCACTGCTGCTCTACTACTAAGTTGATGTCTCAGATTCAGAGTCAGAGGCAGACTGGCCATTGGGAGTACAGGGATTCTTTACCTGTGGGCCATCAGACAACTGGACTACAGTTACACATTCGTTTCATCATCTATATTATGAGCTTGTATGAGTGTGTTTGTGGGGTGGTGGGGTGTTAACAGACCAGTGATGTTGAATCAGTAAAACAGGATTCAACAGACCACAGATTGACACAGACAAAGTTAAATCTAGTGCAAAACCTCTATCACATGTCAAAACATAAACATTTTGCTCTAACAACATAAATGGACGAATAAATTATTTTCATGTGTGTCCTTCATATTTGTTCATCTTCTGCTCCTTCTGCAGTCAGCATCTACAGAGACAGAGAAGAAAACGGATGATGTGCCACCGATGGTAGGAGAACATTGTTACATGTTACATTATAATTCATGGTATGACGGAATACTTTCTAATTTAAAAACATCCACTGTACAGGAACACAAATGTTCAGAGGGCATAAGCAAAAGAAGAAAACATATTCAGTGACATTTTACTGTTAGAGAAGGGGATGGAAGAAGAAGCTTTATTTGTCACATATAATAATTCACAGTACAATGTAATGAAATTCTTTCTCTGCATTGACCCATCCCTGAGGAGCAGTGGGCTGCCTTTACGGAGCCTGGGGAGCAAATTATGGGTCAGTATCTTTACTCAAGGATACTTCCACATGTAGACTGCAGGGGCTGGGGATCGAACCAACGACCCTCTGACAGGTGGATGACCACTCTTACCACCTAAGCCACAGTCGCCCTCCCAGTCGGAGAGCAAACAGGATGCAAACACAGAGAGAGACCCATGATTCCAATCTGCTCCAAAATTGAATGGGTTCTTTTACCCATGCTAGTAATACATAGTGCAATTGGGAGCAGCTGTGGCTCAGGAGGTGGAGCGGTCGTTCACGGAACAAAAAGGTCAGTGGTCCGAGGATGTTTGGTAAAGCTCCAGATCTGCAGTCTGGTGTTTTGGCTGTGTGACGTAGTTTCACATTATTACACAATATTTTCTTGGTAATTATACGCAATAGAAAACATTCTTTGTCTTCGTTTTAATTAAAACAAAATAATGAAAATGCGTATGATGTAAAGGCAGTGAATGAATGAATGAAAATGGTAGCAACAACCCGCTTTGTTTTCACTAACAATGAAGGCAGGTGTCGCCTGTGAACCTGAAATGATGTGTCACTCTGGTCGAGATTAGGACATTTTTTTTCAATTTCAACATGTACTTTAACAGGAAGGTGTTATACCTCCACCGTCTATTGTCCAGTCTGTCCAAAACTTTCTCTATTAGATGAGGGTCTCGCCATGAAGACATCCACATGTCAAAATTCAGTTATTGTCACAGTGCAACCTGTTGACAACAGGAAACGACAGATTTCACACTTCTGTCTTCTCCTACTGGCCTGTTGACCAAATGAACTTCAAATATGCCCAGAAAAGGTATAATATCTATAATATCTTAAGGATGCTTTATTGTGAATATCGTGAGCGGCTGTAAAATGCCAAAGTCATGGATGTGCGTTGAAGTTCAATAATTCCCAATGACACAAGAAATTGTTGTTGATATGATATTTGTCTGATATGACAAATATATACTGGTGTGTTATCCTTTATATATGTTGGTCATCTGCTTCGTCTGCAGCTGGAATCCTCAGAGACAGAGCAGAACAAGGATAGTGCATCAAGAAAGGTGGGTCAGCATTGTTACATCCCTGTACGTGATTCATGGTATTCTTTTGGAATGCTTTCTTTTATGACAACTGCTAATGTAAAAACATCCACTATACAGGAACACAAATGTAGAGAGGGCATAAGGAAAGGAAGAAACAGCGATTGTTTAGTTTTAGAAAAGATGATGGAGAGGAAACAGGATGCACAGAAAGAGAGAGAGACCAATGATTCCGATCCACTCCAAATTTAATGGATTTTTTGGCCAATGCTACAACTTTCCACCAAGTTTCATGAAAATTGTCACCATAGTTTCCTGTAATCCTGCTGATAAACAGACCAACAAAGAAGACTGAAAACATGACCTTCTTGGTGGAGGTAACAATTTAACCAATAAAAATCTCAGTTAAAGTTGGTTACAGAAAGGTTTTACAGAGCAACTGGTACAAAGCAACTTTTTATTGTACTTTTGAAATATATTTATGTAGCACTAAATATCTAAATCGAAATCCTCCATTGGTTTGTCTCCATTATAAAGGGGTGGCAGTAGAAGATTGAGTATATCCAGTACAGTACAGTATATCCTGAAAAAGAATCTTTCTCAATCATCACTGAGACTCATTAGAAGTATGTGGTGGTGTGTTTTTCTACGGAGACACAGCCCTGCCAGTGTTT
>CM075185.1:31843373-31873373 GCA_037577475.1 Chaunax sp. Z400
TATAAAGGGAATCGTCCCCAGCTGTCACATTACATGGATCATTTTTTAAGACCATACACATACAGTCTATGTAAGGCACCAGTGTGTGTCATCATGCTGATTTTCATGGGAGCATGTCAGTGTTACTCAAGTCGACCCACTCCTATAGGCCCCAAGAGGTTTTCCCACAGGCTTAGTTGAATGGGGGAAGACATCATCTCCCCTCAAAGACATGGTAGCTGCCATTAATGCAGCCCACGTGGGGCAGTGCAGGTTTTTGGAGGACTTTGCCACCTTGGAACCAGGAGTTAGTTGTAGACTCTCAGCTGTACAGCGGGCTGTAGCTCAGTGGTAGAGCGGTCGTCCACTTATCAGAAGCCCCACTTATCTTATCCCCAGCCCCTGCAGCCTACATGTCCAAGTGTCCTTGGGCAAATACTGAACCCCAAATTGCTCCCATTGGCTGTTCCATTGGTGTTTGTGTGAATGGGTGAATGCTGGCTTGTGTTGTAAAGTGCTTTGAGTGGTCAGTCAGACTAGAAAGGTGCTATATAAGTACAGTCCATTTACCATTTACACCCCCTTTGAAGGGCCCCTTGAGTTGCTGAGCCTCAAGTGGCTATCTCTGAAGATGGCATTTCTTCTGGCAATAACATCTGCTTAGAGAGTAAGGGTAATGCAAACCTTATCAGTACACAAGGTGCTCTGCAGGTTTAGCACAGCCGATAGTGGAGTAGTGCTATGGTCCCCACTCTGCCCTGTTAGTGTCGTACATGCAGGCCAGGCAGGGCACAAGGTTACTGACCAACTGTCTCTGGGTCTGTCTGGGTAGACCACTGTCTCATTCTAGGCTGTCCCGCTTGATCACAATCCAGCATTCATGTTAAGCAGCAGGTGCACCTGCACCTCGTGTTATGTGGAAAATCTCTTTACATGGAGTTGCAGCGTCCACAGCACCGTGGAAGAGGCATCTCTACCTGGGATCTACGCGGCAGCTGCTTGGTAGGGTCCTTCAAAGTAGCGTGATGTCTAGCTGGCTAGCTTGAGCAAGCGTTTCACCCCTATGGTTGCTGGCCTCTGCGTCTGCAGGATCAGTGATGCCCTGGGTTTTGTCTTGTGCCCAAGCTTGTAGTGGCCACTGACAACGTCCGGCCATCCCACCAGGTCAGGGGTTTGCATATTTTGTACATTTGTATGAAGTTCGGTTGTAGCATGGACTGGTGATGGATCTAGGGTCCTGGGACTGCTCTGCTATTTGCAAGGTGTCTCGCAGAATCCCTGTACATGTGGCACATATACTGTAGTTAGGAGAAACCAGAGTGATACTGGTGTCTTGTATAGACTTTGTATGTGTGGTGTGTCTTATGAAATTATCTATGTAATCTGTCAGTTGAGGACAAATCCTGGTACATTTGGAATATGCAGATGGATGTAGAGAGTTCACTCAGAGAACTGCAGACCTGCTGAGACATAATGTTTGGCCACTTTGAGTCTTTTTGACCTATCCGAACTTTTTGTAGCATATTCAGAAATTTGTGAACCAAACATGGATGTTGAGGTACGGAGTTCCAGTTGAAGATTCTACCAACCAGCTCATCTGGTCTTTCATTGTGTCAGTGTTCAGTCTTGGAGCCTTGGCTGGGGCTCTTCACAGCAGCAAGCTTGTTGTCACTTATGGACGGTAAGACACACACACACACACACACACACACACACACACACACACATTCATGGTTATATTATCTACAGATATATCTGTGGGGTGAGATACAAACAAACAAACAAATAAATAAACAAACAATAAATAAATCGTCTGGTCCCTTCTCATCTGCAAGCATTTCCACATGATATAGTCTTAATAGCCAGAATAAAGTGACCAAGGTTGACAATATAATCAATTATTCATTCATTTCAAAGAAGACAAATATTGTTAAGACTATATTACATTCTATATAACAGGAATTATCCTATTAAATTTCAGGTTTAGGTGTTTTGTGTGCAGTAAAGACTACTACAGAAGAACAAACTGTTAAAAAACAGGTTTTCATCATTGTTTCGTATAAACAATATAATAATATTTCTCCAGTGTGCATGACAAAAAACCTTAATGTGTTTCACTCAGCACAAATACATTAATACATGTGAATTTGTTGTAACCACAAAATAAATTGTTTTACTGAATATCTCCATAAACAACTTGATGAACCTCCTGTTTGGAACACATTCAGGCATTTCTCTATGTTTAAAAGCAAATTGGTGGATACAGGAAATGTAAAGCAATCAGGCAGTTCAACATTTTGGGAGATATACTTTTTGTGTTCTTGTTGAGGATATGTATATATATATATAATGGTTATCTGTAAGATTAGCAGTGCAAACACATTTCTTTAGTCTCCATTTATTATTTTTTTCTCTCTGATTTTGCAGGAAAAAAGTCCTTTGGTTGAACAATATTGTGGCGGTTGTCGCTGCTCTTTTCGTGCTCTTCAGTCACATGGCCAAATCTTTCGAGATGATCTTACTCTCAAGAATTATGTTTGGATATAATGTTGGTATGTTCTGACGATGTGCTTTGTATGTGTGATGTACATACATTCTTACATCTTACATTTGTCCTGTTTTTGGGAAGCTTCTCTTCATCTCGTGTTTCTCCTCAGGTCTTGGTCTGAATGTGCATCTCATGTACATCGGGGAGAGTTCTCCACAGAAGCTCAGAGGCTTCCTGACGCTCTCTGTCTCAATTTTCGTTGGATTTGGAAAAGTCTTTGGTCAAATAATTGGCATCAAGTAAGAAATAAATGTTTGTTCTTAAAAGCATAAATTCTGCAGTGTTTAGAATAGGAAAGGAACAAACTCAACAGTAAAACAACATGTGTTTTATTTGTTTATTTGTATTTATTGTTCTTTGTGCAAAAACATCACAAAAAATGGCAGCTTCTTATTTTGCTAATTGGTATAATGAGATTTCTCTGGATAATGCATTACTTACTCTACTTTATGTTTTTCCCATTTTTCAATATACTGTACTGATTATATTTGTTTTTAACCCTGTGTAGGGAGGTACTGGGTTCAGGAGAGGCGTGGCCATATCTCTTAGCTATTGGTGGTATTCCTGCCATCCTGCAGTTTGTGACACTGCCTTTCTTCCCTGAGTCAGCTCGATACCTTTACATTGATAAAGGAGATGTTGATGGGACCAAAAAAAGTGAGTGCATATCACACTGGTTATCACGTTTACAAAAACGTTTTTGGTAGATACTGTGAGTAAGTAATTATTGTAGTGTTAGGAGGGTTGTGTGACTGTATCTCAATCCATATGTGTTATCAGTGGTGTGTGAAATAATCTCTAAATGCAGAGATTCATGAATGTGTACAGGAATCTGTAATTGTGTAATCAGGTTCTGTGTGCCCTTAATCAGATTTGTAAAATCTATTGTTTGTACAAAAATATCTCCCAGAAAAATGTACTGCAAGTATATTTAGATTTATAAACATCTAAATAAATCTGAAAATATACACACAGAGCTTGACTTAAGTATTTTGCTCCAAGAGCTGGAATTACAGACAAGTCATAAGTTTCATTTCAGGTTGTTATTGTTCTACATTTCTACCATGCTACACTTCTGTGTGAAGATTGTGTGTGTACCTCAGTAACTATACAGTCTACACACCACTGTTCAGCAGCAGCACATATTGGAATGAGCACTATATGTTTACCTTTTCAGGCATTTTCAATAAGTCATTGTTGTCATGTTGGTTAGGATTTCTATCCTACATGTCTGTGTGTGACTGTGCTTTCATCAGTTCAGCTATCCTTTCGTTCCTCATCTTCATTCACTAAGGCCCAATCCAAATGTCCGGACTTCACCGCACTTGCAGACTCGTGGACTTTGTGGGTGCGTTCCCGGGAAGTCTGTGAGTGCTGAGGGCTAAATACACAATTCATCCAGTCCACAAGGGGCCTCAAGCAGACTTTCTGCAGACTTCCAGAGAGTCCGCTTGGGGTGCAGACTTCACCAGACTTCACTGATTTAATTACCCACAATTCATTCTAGGTTTTCCACTTGCCGAACAAAAAAACAAAACTGATTTACTATGAATGTGTAAAACAATGACTCTATTATAAGGTTGCTTGAATCATGTAGGCCAGAAATTATATTCAACCACATCATGACACAGAAATGTGTAAAACTACAGGCCATAGAGGTAAGCAAAATGCATTGTATTATTGTAGTCCTTAAGTGACAGCCTATAAAAGCTGTGCAGTGTAATGCCAATATAGGCTCTGAAAATGGCAGACAAACGACAGAAGAAGGTCTTCCAATGTAAGAAATACCTGATTTATTTAGCCATAGTCTGGGGCTTATTTACAAACATTTCCACAGAAACGAGTGAAACAGACTTGAGGACTGTCTGTCAGCTTTATTTATGCTCTCAGGCTCTCGCCCTCACAGACTTGATGTGATGACATTGAACACGTCACGGTACGTACGACTGAAGTCCATGAGGGCTCGGTCCACAGTCCGGAGGGTGGACATTTGGATTGGGCCTTACTGTCTGATCGCGGTGGCAAATGGGTCGTCTGATTGCACCGGGCAGCTCTTTTCTGGTGTCAACTGGCAGGAAGTTGGTGAGGGCAGTATCAGGGCCGCCCCTTGCCAAATTGGTGCCCTAAGCACCATGTATACTCATAAAAAAAGTAGTATTTAACTTAATAAACTTCATTACAAAATCTTTATTTAAATTTGTATAACACAAAAAAGTATAACATGTCTAAGATAAACAAATGAATTAATAAATAAATAAAACAAATAAATCTGAAATATATAAATAATTCAGTGTCACAAAATTACTCATATATGTAAAAAAAAAAAAAAAAAGTCACTCCATACTATAATGTATACGTTATGGTCACAAACAACAATTAAAACAGTATCAGAAATAGTAACTTTTACCGATAATATTAATAATTTTATATATATATATATATATGTATGTATACGCTCAAAAGCAGTAAAATGTAACTATTACTGCTCCTTCTAATAATAATCTATTATTTATAACAGAGCCCCCACAGGACTCCACAGGGGACCAACCTTAAGAGTAAAGAGTTGGTCCACCGTTCCATGACCAGTGAATCCAGTTCCCTGTGACTGGAACACACCCTCCAATCTCCCTTCTTGAAGAGTGGAACCACTACCCCAGTCTGCCACTCTGCAGGTACCGTCTCCATGCAACATTGAACAGGCATGTCCACCAAGACAGCCCAACAATGTCCAAAGCCTTCGGGATCTCATCCACACGTGGTGTTTTGCCACTGGGCAGCTTCTTGAGTGACCTCTGCCAGGGATATGAATGAGACTCTGCCTCCACTATAGTGGATGTGATAGTCGGGTTCAGGAGCTCCTCAAAATGCTCCTTCCACCGTCTGACAAGATCCTCAGTCCGGGTAAACAGTTCTACACAGCCTGAGCAAGCCCTGCTTTCCCTTCCTGAGTCATCATGTGGTTTGCCAGAACTTTTCTGAGCTGGATGGAAAGTGCTTCTCTATAGCCTCCTCCACACCCAGGTTTTGGTTCAGCGAGTGCCAAAGCTGCAGCCCTTCAGTCCTCTCTGTACCTGTCTGCTACTTCAGGGAACCCCTGGGCCAACAAAGCATTAAAGGCCTTCCTTCACCACCAGTGTCCACCAGCAGGTTCTTAGCTTTCTGCCACAACAAGCACAAATGACATTCTACCAGCTGCTTCTGCAATGGAGGCCCTCAACATGGCCCACTCAGATTCCATTCACCCAACCTCCCCTGGGATAGATGAGAAGTTCCTCTGGAGTTGGGAGTTAAACACTTGATGGACAGGTGCCTCTCCCAGTATTCATTTGAGTTATCCAGGAGCCTCATTTATAAAACCCAGCATAGATTCCATCCTAAAACATTTTGTACTCACAGACCTCAGAATGTTCTGAAGCAAGAAAATATTCACATCTATAAAACCGTGTGGTGCAGACCTGTAAGCAGTCTTCTCTTTATAAATACCTATAATATACCTGTGGTGAACTGTGTGAGTATGGTCTCCTCCCAGTATCATCCCACTACTCCTCCCAGTGTCATCCCACTACTCCTCCCAGTATCATCCCACTACTCCTCCCAGTGTCATCCCACTACTCCTCCCAGTATCATCCCACTACTCCTCCCAGTATCATCCCACTACTCCTCCCAGTGTCGTCCCACTACTCCTCCCAGTATCATCCCACTACACCTCCCAGTATCCTCCCACTACTCCTCCCAGTGTCGTCCCACTACTCCTCCATAAATGGTCGATGCTAAATGTCTCATGAATATACTGACGTTGTTAAGGAGCCTTTGTTGGACTATCAGTGACAGCCAATCAGAGAGCTAGAATTAGCAGCTACGGTGTCACAGTTTGAGTGATCAACAAGGTTGGTTGAGATTCTCTGGTGTTACTTGCTCAGAGCTCATGTTGATGTTTTGCATTGTGTTAATAAAACACGTTAAAGGACAAGTCAGCTGTGTCTCCAGCAGTTTGTCTGACAGAAGCATGTGGTGGATGGTGAACAGGGTTGGATCAAACAACCAACTGTTGCAGAGTCAAAAAGAAGGCCAAAAACACACAGCTGAAAAAGATAGATGGAATGGTTCCTAAAATTCAGAACATGTTTTTATCAACCTATCAATATTCTGCTTCTGTCCATATTTGTTGGTTTTTAGCATTAAAAACAACATTTTGACTGCAGTCAGAAACTGTTTGACACACAGAGGAAAAGTCTCACCTCCTGACTGATACACAATGCTGACATTCAATTAAAGATGGAACAAATAATTCAACCATATCTGCATCAAACAATATAATGACATTACATTACATTGGGTGGCAGCTCCATGGGTGAAGGCCCAGCCAATAGATGCTCGCTGGCAAGCTCCCCTCCCAGGTCTGGTTCCAAAAGGGGGCCTTGGTGTCCTTAAACCGCCCGAGGTGATTAAACTTCTCTGTAGTCGATTCAGTAAATGAAAATGAGGAATAAATAGTCACACACAGTCACATAGATTAACCTTTATTAAAACAAACAAACTTATAGAAATTGGTTGAGAAATGTAAACATTAAAGTTTGTTTCATTCAGAGAAACAGCAGCTCTGTCCAGTATTTGACTGTGTAGCTAATGAGGTACAAAGAAAATCTCCACACGTGCAAATCACCTCATGCATATTCAGAGCATGTAGCAGAAGTCACATGTAAAACTACAGCCAGCTGATAACTTGTATGTATTCCAGCTCTTAGAGTAACATACTTTACAGATTTGTCTACACATTCACACATCTCAGTCTCTTATTGCACCTTTCTATGAACTGAACATAAGAAAGTGTCATTTTTACACAAGTTAGGATCCATTCAGATCAAATGTAACAGGAGACACATATGATTTGAAGAAGGCAGTTGAGATCAATAATGTTAAAGTATGAGGTTACAGTTCAATAAAAAACAAGCTCAAAGATCCAGTCAGTCATAACATTTATTGTCATGTGAACTGAAATGTTGCTCTTGAACTGCTCTCTGGCAAAAAGACAGGCAATGTACACAGAACATGTTCATACTAATAAAGAGATGATTAGGGTAAAAGTACAGAGTAAATAAAATCATGTTAAAGGATGTTCAATATAAAAAGTCATGAATAGATAAGATAAAAAGGAGAGCAGGTAATTGTGATGGATGGAAGAATTATTCAGATCTTTTTTTTACTTTAATAAAAGTATAAATACTACACTTTTATTATTGTAGTAGAAGTATAAAGTTGCATAAATAATGGTACTAATATGATTGCTGTACTTTGAACTGATGGGAGAGCAGACAACACATTTTGTATGTTTAGAGGATCATAAATAAACATCAGTTTCATCATGGTTTTATAACGTATGTCTGAAAGCCTTGCAGTGGCTGTGGCAGGAAGATGACTTAAAGATGGAGCTTGAAGACATGGAGAAAGAGAGAGAGAGGGCAAAGGGAGAGAAGACAAAGACTGTGAAGGATGTTCTCACCTCTCGCTGTGTCCGATGGCAGCTACTGACTCTGGCCTTCCCCTGTTCTCTGATTAACTTCAGTGGAATCGTTGCAGTACGTTCAGCTTTCCTCCTCAGAACACAGACGTATACATTCACACTACATTTTTGATTTCATAGCCTCTGATATTCTATTCTTTCATCCAGCTGTTTTCCTATGCCTTTCACATCTTCCATGCGTCAGGAGTGCCAGAGGACCAGATGCATTACTTCTCCATTGGTATTGGAACAACAGAGCTTGTTTCTATGATAGTGGCTGTAAGTATCTCTTCATCATACCATGAAACCGATCATTAAATTACTCTGACACCTGAATCTGTATCTAGTACAAGACAACCTTGGTCCACACTGGATCTGAAATCTGGATTTAAAGTAATACAACAGAGAGTTGAGTTTATAGACCTCTACGAGTTTACACATATTCTAGCAAGATGATTATGGAGAAATGATATTCAGCTCTAAAGTAAGGAGAGTCAGCCTATTAAAATACTTCATGATTCTAGATAGATAAAAAGTAGAATATTTCCCTAAAATAAGTAGCTGAGTCAAAAGATGCATTCCGGTGATTTTGTCACCAAATGACCACTGATTGCACAGTCAAAGCACAAAAATACATGATATAAACACATTCAAAAAATCACATTTATGTTTTATTTTTCCAGAGTCACTGGAATAAGACTGATATAAATATTGATGTTATTGGCTTATTGTTAAAATCTTCTGAAAGGGCGTTGAGCTGTTTCCTTCTGTTGGAGGGAGGGATTGGAGAAAAAAGAGAAAAAGAAACTGCTGTAACAGATTGATGATTAATTATATGACTGCATAAGATGTAAAGTCCTGTATGATGACATGTGTGTTTATCTTTACATCACTGTTGTGTCTCAGTCTTTCTTTGTAGATTGTGTAGGCAGAAAGAAGCTGATAGGTGTGGGCTATCTGTTGATGGGCATCATCATGTCTGCACTTACTGTCACACTGTCCTTCAAGGTCAGTACACTCTAACACCACTGCAGCTTCTCTGGATGTGTTTCAGAGGACTAACTGTAAATGTTTCTGTCTTCATACAGAATCTAGAATCATGGATCCCAAATTTAAACATTGCCTTGATCATTTTATACATCTGCATTTTTGGATTTGGACCAGGTAAGTTTTCCATCGCTTGCTCACTTCACAAGTAAAACATTTCAGTGATCAGTTCAAACTATTAACTTCTTTTAGCTGGAGGGTGCATGTCTCTCTCTGCTGACATCTTCCTACAAGCCTGGCGTCCCTCTGCTTATGTGATCCTGGGGACTCTCCGCTGGTTGAGCGTCTTCCTTGTGTGGATGACGTTTGGCTACATTGTGGTGAGATACCTATTGTGAATCATATGTAACTTATTATAATCCATGTAGATTATTTCTCTTCATCTAACACAGTCTGATTTATCCATACAGGATGGACTTGGCCAGTACTGCTTCCTTTTTTTCGTGGTCTACTGCATTTTGTCTGCAGCGTTCGTGCTATATTTTGTCCCAGAGACCAAAGGAAAGACAATTGTTATGATCACTGATGACTTTGACAAACTGAATTACAAGAACAACAACACTGATGTTGAGAGAGCAGACGCTGATCTTGAAACTTAATTTTAAGTTTTGTATCGAGTTGTTTCATCATTGGTTGTTTCTTTAACCATTTGATTGATTGTAATAGTTATTAATAAATAATGATAGCATTGTTGACAACTCTATTCTCTGTCCCATTAAGCAGGAATAAAACTAATAAAATGCATTATTGTTTATCTGTTAGGCTGAAAAGTTTTATTCTTTAATCTGAAAACATCTTTATAAATAAATGTGTTTTCATTGTTTGTTTGTTTTTCACCAGTGGTGGTGCAAATGCTTAGGATAACTGTCTAGTCAGTTTCAATGTCTTCCAAACAACTGCTGTGTCTTCCAGGTGTTGTAGCAGGTGATTGATCTTTTGCTACAATAAGCCAAATATACAATACTTTAGCAGAAAACAAGTGTGTAGATAAAACAAACTCAAGATAAAGTTTGCTCTCAGCAATATGAAGATTAACATTTCCGCTAGTGTTGGGTAGGTTTCTGGTTATGTCCGTTCGGTGTGTGATCTTAAACAAGTTGAATTTCATGCAAAATGACTGACCTGGCATTTTGTCAGTTATAAATGGAGAGCTAGCAGCATATGTGACTAGTTAAGAACTCATCAGTAACAAGTTGGTGCAGGTTATGCTGTCTAACATTGTGATATATGACACAATTGATAAATATAAATATGAAACCAGGTTTTCAAATGCGCCTGTTTGCCCTGATAATGTTACTACAAAATGCTGTCAACACAAACTCAACACTTCCTGCATGTGTCTCAAATTTAAAGTCCACCAGCATTTTACTGGGCAGGAACCTTTCATTTCTCAACAAGGCTTTTATTGCAAACCAGTTGCAGGACCATCTTGTACTTGTAAGGTACAGAACTCATGTACACTTGAAATCTGGCTACTGCCATCTTCTCTCAAGCAGCACTTCCCAAAGTTTTGTCTTGTGTGTTATTGCTGTTAAACTTAGTGAGGAGAAAAGTGAACTAGAATGGTTGTTGTGAAAGATTACTTCATTTCTAAACAAATTAATTAATTTCTAAACATGACGTGTCAGTTAACCTGGACTGTGATTCCACTACTCACCCATTTAGGGGTTCAATGGGAGAGGCTGCTGAGTGAAGTGTAACACAGAGTGGTAATATTTGCCACTCTGACCTGGTGTTTGTCTACATATCAAACCGATCTGGAAATGTTCACACCAGCCCAACACCAATGTCCTCCAATTGCCATCAGCCTGAGCATGAAGTCTTCAGATCAAACAGATCAGGTCAAAATGAAGCATGCAGTGGATGTGACAGAGAAAAAACGTCTGTCTACAAGGCCGTTAGAGATACACCTCACCCAGCTGATAATGAGCCTGAGTTTGTGATTCACACTTTCTGTCCAGGCCTTTGAAGGTGAGCTTTTGGAATTGACTTGTGATGGTCAACAGAGACTTCCTGTTCATCTCAGGCAGAAACAGCCAACATACAGAGCAGACAGCAGACAGACTTCTCCGAAAGGCACAGAGCAGACCTCACTGAAGACAGGCAATGTAAGGTTAGCAGACTAATGAAAGATGTGAAATAAACGGTCCGCAAATGTCGAATCCTAACACACTGCAGTTCATATATGTAAAAATACAGTTTGCAGACAGTATGCATTCTCTCAAACTACAGACCTGTTTCCCTGCTTCTACAGTTCTCAAAAATACTTGAAAAAATATTCTTTATGAGACTAGATGACTTCATCACAAAGCACAATGTACTATATGATCAGCAATATGGTTTCAGAGCAAACAGGACAACTTCATATGCACTTATTGATTTCATTGAAAAAATAACAACGGCAATAGAAAATAAAGAATACGCAGTTGGGGTTTTCCTAGATCTTAAGAAAGCATTTGACACAGTAGACCATTACTTACTATTAATAAAACTACAAAGATATGGTATTAGAGGAACAGCACTCTCCTGGTTAACCAACTACCTGCAGAATAGAACTCAATATGTGGAAATACAAAACTTCAACTCACAACCACTGAAGGTTACCTGTGGGGTTCCCCAGGGCTCAGTGTTGGGACCAATATTGTTTCTTTTATACATGAATAATATATGTGAAATGTCAAAAACTCTGATAACCATATTTTGCAGTGGGGATAATCTGGAACAACTCTTGGATACTGTGGAAAAGGAATTGAAAAAGATGAAGAGCTGGTTTGATGCGAATAAGCTAACTCTGAATTTAAGCAAAACAAAATTTATAATCTTTGGAAATCGTCCAACTATCTCACATAGGAAACTCATGATAAATGATATAGAAATAGAAAGAGTGAAAGAAATCAAATTTCTTGGAGTAATAATAGACAATAAATTATGTTGGAAGCCTCATATAAATCATATTAAGCTCAAATATCCAAATCAATTGCAATACTGTATAAAGCCAAAGATCTTCTAAATCAAACTTCACTATACACCTTATACTGTTCCTTCATTCTCCCGTACATTAGTTACAGTGTGGAAGTGTGGGGAAACACTTATAAAACAAACACAGATCCAATATTCATTCTACAAAAAAGAGCCATAAGAATTGTAAATAAAAGCACTTACAGAGAACCATCTAACCCAATCTTTATCAAACTTAAAACATTCAAATTCAGAGATCTGGTTGATTTCAAAACGGCTCAAATCATGTTCCGAGTAAAACATCAACAGCTACCTAAAAGTATCCAAGGATTGTTTCAGATGAGAGAAAGTAAACATGACCTGAGAGGAACTTGTATATTTAAAAAACAATTAGTAAGAACCAATGCAAAATATCACTGTGTCGCATCTAAAGGAGTTCATTTATGGAATAGTTGCAGTGAAGAAATGAAAACATGTGGAACAAATTTAAAAGAATTTTTAAAAGTAAAGTACCGCACAGATATGAGATGGAATTATGAAACTTTGTTTATGAAGTGATACGTTTGTTGTTGTGCTACTTGCATATTTTGATTAATTTGATTTGGATTACGTGGACCAAGTCTGGTATTGAACAAGTTTTCTTTTGTTGGTTGATTGAAATGGACATTGTTGACACTGGTGGCAGAAAGCTGAATTTTTCAGTTTCATAGTTTAAGTTTACTGTGTAAACAAAATGGGGGTGGGACAAGAAAAGTTTTTAAACTTCTTCCTACTCCTTTTTGAACATGAAGAACATTTATTTGAATTATTATGTATCGTAATTTTGATATATATACATGTATGTATGTGTATCTGTATGTATGTATATGTATGTATATACATATATGTACTGTATGTATTAATGTCTATGTATGTGTGTGTGTATATACAGTATATGTATATGTATGAGTATGTGTATGTATGCGTATATATATATATATATATATATATATATATATATATATATATATATATATATATATATATATATATATATTTGTTCTTTTGGGTATATTTGTTGATGATTATATTTGATAGTTTTGTTTTCTTGCTTATACTTTTTATTTGAATTTTATTTTAAACATGTTCAAAATAAAAAATGATCTATCTATCTATCTAAAATGGTTTTGTAGTATCCTGAATAAACTCAAACCTTAACCTCCAGTTCCATATGTTAGATGTTATTAAGGCCAGAGCATCCTGACAGGAAGTCCTCATTACTTCATCCTCAGTTGGAGAATCTTAAAACTGGGGGACACTTCAGGGTGCCCTTCAAATATCCAGCCAAAAAACATCTAAGACTTTTATGCTCTATTTTAACCTGCCTTTCTCACTCATGTCAAGTGGCTGAAAGATGACATACGTAATTTAAAACTACAATAAAATCAAAGTTACCATAATTTTTAGATGGTTTGCAGTAGAGATAGCAAGGACGTATATGCAACAGTAATGTCCAGCCAAATCATGAATATCAGCCATAAAGCAGAAAGTTTTAAATAGTGCCAGTTTCGTCCTGTTGACAATGATGTAGCTGTGTGTACACATTGTTTTACATTGATATAATTTCAGAGCAAACCATACTACATATGTTTCTATACATATTTGTTAAACTGATGGATGAATATATATACTGTATGTATATACATATATATATATATATATATATATATATATATATATATATATATATATATATATATATATATATATATATATGGATCCCACGGTCATGTAGGCAGCTGGACGAGCAGTCTGATTGAAGATCTCTGTGGGCAGAACGCCAATCACAGCTGAGAGGAAATGTGATCCATACAATTATATATATGTTAACTGGCCTATGTTGATGATTTCAAAGAGACTCTTTTTATCCAATTTCATTAATACATATTTAGACAAGCTTTTGTGAGTTTGTTTGGTGTGAAAACCTTTAAATTTAATTGTCTAAAAACAATCAAGGGTGATCAATTAGCAGCCCATGGGCCAAGTACAGACCACAAGAGGCTTTTATCAAGACCACAAAGCTTTTTGACAGCCAAGAAAAAATATAGATGACCTATTTTCCACTTTTGTCATCAAAGGGATTTTGAGCAGGCACCACATGGCCAGCTCAGTAGAACCACATGGGTCCTGATGGGTTCTTCTGCTGCTAGGCTGCTAAGTACACAAGTTTGGATGCAGCAGCTCCGCTCTCTCCAACAGGTATCCATTGAAGAGACTGTTTCCTCTGGAGTGTTTTACTGTGTCCTGAGATTATTTGCTCAGCTTGGTGCACGAAGACCAACAACAGGGCAGAGAGGAGACACAGGCAGTGATGTGAGGGGAGGCAGAACTGAGGCAAGCGAGTCGGGATTGTGACCAGGCTAAGAGGGACCCTGCATAAACTTTTACAGACAGCAAAACAACCAGACAGCATTTTTATTGTGGCAGGAGATTTCAACTTTCACTAAGTTTGGATGTCTGTCGTCAGCTACCACAGTGTTACCCATCAGACTGTGAGAATCTGATCAGAAAAGTAGGCAGAGGTTATCAAAACAGTAACGACAACGCTCCACCAAGGTTCAACAATCCGCGACATAATAGTTATTCCAGTAGTACCAGTCCCACCTCTTAATTTCTGGTACAGTCTGATTATTATATAGCCTAAAATATCTGCATCTCTATCTACAATAGAAATGACGTGACAAACATTGTAGAGGCTAAAGAAATATTTTAACAGCAGAACAAGGGTGATCATTTTACTTCCTCTATAATAACACATACACATGATATTTAGCTCTCTAAGCTAAAGAAATTGCTTTATTCAAGTAACTCTGGAATTTATTCTGATGCAGTAAAATATAGGCTTTTGGTCATGGTTATCGTAAATATACAATGCTACGCTAAGAAATGAAAAAAAAAAGAATCCTTAAAAAAATTCCTGGATCTAGATCCGGATGCAGATCATCGCCAATATTAAATCACCTCTAGGATATGCTAGGGTCCATCTTTGGTGAACATTTTATTCAAATCCATCCATTAGTTTTTGCAAAAACAAACAACAGGCAAACAGACAAACAAACCAAACCAATCATATAACCTCCTTGGTGGAGGTAATAAATCTCATCATCTCATCAGGATCACCTCCCTTCAGAATTCCTAACAGAAGTTGATGCAAATTCAGGTGAGTTACTGTTGCAGTGCTACTTAAGATGGCTGAGCAAAGGCAGGGTGTTAGCACACTTATGGCTTATGGCACTTATGGTGTTTTTTTGGACTGAAAGGAATTTATTTACCATGCAAATACAGAGATGGAGAGTTTATTGCACTGCCTCCAGGAAAGAAATTTGGGTGCATTGAAACCGTCCAAGTAATAAATCTAATTAATTTACGAGTAAACAACAAATAATCAGTTTTTGTTTGTAGAATTTCCCCATGAAAGATAATTAGGACCAAAACTGAACTGTTTGCTCAGTAATGTTCCTCACATTACACCAGTCAGTGTTGGTCGTCTCACAGCAGGAGAAATAAATGTGTTAAATGTAAATATCCATGTCATGCATACACAGCAGGGAGCCAATCAGAACATCTGAGGGTCATTATCAGTCTTAAAGCTGGGCCTCTTCTTATGGAGACACAAGCTGTTGTTGAATGATTTGCATTTTGGGGACCTTGAGCACAAAGAGAACAAAGTTTTCTCCTGATAACAGTAACTTGTAACTACTGGCCTACTGACCCCTTTAAACAGAACAACAATCTTATCAGTTGGGCATTGAGCAGCAGGGTGCTAAGGCTAACTGTTGGTGGTCAAGCTGTGGTAATCTAGTTGCCAGGTTTTGACAAGAGCCTCTTTCAGACAGCGCCGAAACAAATTCCCGTCTCTGTGACCCCTTTGGTTTATTCAAACTGGACCAGCCAAGGCGTCACAACAGCACCTCGGTGTGTGTGTTCACAGTAGATGTTAAGAGGCCTGATGATGACGCTACAGTGAACATAAAAGCTGATATGTTTAACTATCTCCACAGGTTAGTGGAGTTTGGTGCATGTACCAAAAATGGAACCGCTGAACTCTGCAGCGGATTTGACCCTAAAAAGATAAACGTTTGTTGTGTTTTCACTGTTCATTTACATGAGAACAGTGTTTTTGGGGCCTGAAAACATAAACTTTTGAAAACGGGTTCCAGAGTGTAATCTTTTGAGAACCCCATGCTGTGTAAATGGGCAAAACACAAATCCACTGAAAATGATAAGATAAGAAGATACTTTATTCATCAGGAGGAATTCTTTTGTTGACGTCACAGCCCAGTTTCGTTCAGACCTACTATGGTTCCTGCCTGATTCACATACGCAGACAGAACAACAAAAACACATCAGACTGTCTGGTTGTGTTTGTACTGCAGACTCTGAGTTCATTAACACTCCTCTAATGTAGACTTGCTGAACCACCACTAATCTTATTCTGTGGTGTTGATTTTGAAAGGTGACACTGCCAACTAGGCATACAGGCATACAGACTACAGCGTTTTCAATTGTTTTTGTGGGTCTGTGTGTACGGGGATCAGAAAATGATGCTGTGTGAATGCAGAACTTTTTGAAAACGCAAAGAAAAAAACTTCTCTGTTTTCAGCAAAACTGTTGTTGTATAAACGGGGCCTCAGACTCCAGCTAGTGATCTAACAGGGGCTTTTTGAAAAGATAGCACTCCTTTCCAAAAGTTTGTATCTTCAGGTCCCCAGAAAACCAGCAACTGTCATGTGAACAAAAGACCAAAGACCAACACAAGCCTACAGTTTTATGAAAAAAAAGTTGTGTAGACAACCTCTAAAGTAGGACAGACAACAGCAGCAGGTCTGCACAGAGACTCACTGCAGAAGAGTGGATCGCACACACACCTACGCACACACACCTACACACACACACACACACACACCTACACACACACCTACACACACACACACCTACACACACACACCTACACACACACACACACACACACCTACACACACACACACACACACACCTACACACACACACACACACACACACACACACACACACACACACCTACACACACACACACACACAGTGTCCCTTCCCCCCTGGGACACTCTGTGTGTGTGTGTGTGTAGGTGTGTGTGTGTGTGTGTGTGTGTGTGTGTGTGTGTAGGTGTGTGTGTGTGTGTGTGTAGGTGTGTGTGTGTGTGTGTGTGTGTAGGTGTGTGTGTGTGTGTGTGTGTAGGTGTGTGTGTGTGTGTGTGTGTGTAGGTGTGTGTGTGTGTGTGTGTGTGTAGGTGTGTGTGTGTGTGTGTGTGTGTGTGTGTGTGTGTGTAGGTGTGTGTGTGTGTGTGTAGGTGTGTGTGTGTGTGTGTGTGTAGGTGTGTGTGTGTGTGTGTGTGTGTGTGTGTGTGTGTGTGTGTGTGTGTGTAGGTGTGTGTGTGTGTGTGTGTGTGTGTAGGTGTGTGTGTGTGTGTGTGTGTGTAGGTGTGTGTGTGTGTGTGTGTGTGTGTAGGTGTGTGTGTGTGTGTGTGTGTGTAGGTGTGTGTGTGTGTGTGTGTGTGTAGGTGTGTGTGTGTGTGTGTAGGTGTGTGTGTGTGTGTGTGTGTAGGTGTGTGTGTGTGTGTGTGTAGGTGTGTGTGTGTGTGTGTGTGTGTGTAGGTGTGTGTGTGTGTGTGTGTGTGTAGGTGTGTAGTACATAGTGTTGTGTACATTGTGGAATCTTTCAAATATGTCCAGAAGAAAGTCTTTCATTTGGTAAGACACACTACGTTCCCTCAGCTGATCAGCACACAGCTGGATATGACCTAACATTTGGCCGACTCTCTTCTTCAGAGGAATCCCACTGAATCAGATCCTTCTATTCATTCCAATTCCACCAGTAAACCACCTGGATCCCAGACTGGCCATCCACTAGAGCTGACGTCTACTTCCTTACTGATTGACCGTTTTAGTGTTGATTTCCGATGGTTACCTGTTTGCTGAGTGTCAAGTAATACTTGACTCAGGGTAGTAATACTAAATACTAGTAAATACGTCTCACTCTCTGCAAGAGGTCCTGAGCACATGCATAGCTGTGTCCCTCAGTCATTGTCTTTCTTCCATGAAATGCACCCATGGGGGGGGGGGATTCCTGAGGATTCCATGCAGTGTGAAGCAGTTTGGAAACCCAAGAATAAATCAGTGAGTCAGACGTGAACCCAGTGAGTCAGTCAGCCAGCCTGAAGGTTTAGTATTCAGAGCAGGAACCAGGCCAGTCGGTCAGTCTGCCAGTTGGCCTGTAGGTGGCACATTAACCCAGTTATCCAGCTCCCGCCTCTCAGTGTGTGTTTCAGTCCCATTACTATGCTCTACTCTGCTGCTGTGATCCACCCCACATCAGCTGTTAGTCAGAAACCTCCTCCTCCACATATGGAACCACAGACCTTTGACAAATTCAGATTTTTTTCTCTGTAGCATCAAACTGCAATCCACTGGTTTATTGAAACATGGTGGGGATTTAGAGTTAAAATAGTTTCAATGTGACAAGGCTGTGATTTAAGATGCAGAATGCATGAAGAAAAAGAATGCTTTAGTAACATTAGTAACATTAGTAACAGCGGAGAGAGACAGAGGAGGTCGTGTATATATATATATATATATATACACACACATATATACCATTTTAACATAAATTAGCAATAATTCATATCACAAGAATAAATTTTAAAGACATTGAAGCTGTTGTAAATATTTATTATGTCTTTTATTTACATCTGTTCATTCCTAGATGACCACCTACCGGATCTTCTTATGTGAAAATATCAAACAGCTCACGTGAACAGAGGATGACTCGCACTCTTATTGGACGACGGCTCCGCACGTGTACCGGCGAACCCTTGTAGCTTATGTAAGGCGGGAGTGCACGGGAGCAGCGACGTGGGCGGAGTCGATGGAGGAGGAGGAGGAGGAGGAGGAGGGCTGCGGTATCTGTTTGAGTTCATTCATCTCAGTCCTTTCACTGAAACTTCATGTCTGATGATGCATCTGATGGTTTTATCTGTTGGACACGTTTCCATATAAACACAGTATGAAAGGACTTTTTTTTAAATTGTGAAAGTTTTATGTAAAAGAAAATGCAGAGGAAAACGAACATGTACCTATTTCAAAAGGTGATCACACAATGGAAAAAATGTAATTACAACATATTGATATGATAGACATGTAAAGTAGCTTCTAACAGAGTAAACCAGTGAACGTGTTACAGCTGAATTCAGACTGGGCTGAGAGCACAGCTGATGACCGATAAATAGTTTGTAGTCGTGGCTAACAGCCTAGTAGTAGTAGGTGGAGCTGGGATGGATGGTGAAATAACCCTGCAACAGTTGCCTGTCTGTCTGCCTGTCTCACAGTCAGCAGCAGAATTCTACAATTAAAGGGAGAAAACCAAAACTCCCTGCCTTCAGTTTACAGTAAAAAATACCAGCCCGTTCCTGGACCGCTGCATTCCTCACTGCTGACGGAGAAAGTTCTCTGACTCAGACTGTTTGAAAAGGGATTAATGGCCCTGCAGACATCTTTACTTCTTTCTTTCACTTTAATATCAACAGTTAAGCGCGTTTTAAATGATCTTCGCTCCTCATTTGTTCTCCAGTTTACCGCAGAGCAGAGAGAAGCAGACAGGCAGCGAGACAGGCAGTGAGACACCAGACAGGCAGTGAGACACCCGGCTTCTCCTCACAATACACGTGCGTTCTGTCCTAACTTTTACCCGCCACCGTTTTCCTGGAATCCCAGCCTGCGGAGTATCACTCCGCGTCAAGAAAACAGAAC
The DNA here is from genome assembly GCA_037577475.1 of Chaunax sp. Z400. Classification (NCBI taxonomy): domain Eukaryota; kingdom Metazoa; phylum Chordata; class Actinopteri; order Lophiiformes; family Chaunacidae; genus Chaunax; species Chaunax sp. Z400. Next base: position 31,863,227 of record CM075185.1, read on the forward strand.
CAACTTCAACACAGGATTAACCAGAATCGCCTTGGCCGCCGTTTTTCCGCTGGGACTTGGCCGAAACGGGAACCAACGGGGGATATACCGACGATGGGTTCGATTGTCTAGAAGAACCGGTCGATGGTTTCGCTGTTTTGGCGCGATTTTGGTCCAGGCGGAAGGACAATGGCGAGTAGCGCCATATAAAGAGAGCGACCCCAGCGGCCACACCTACTCTGTCTGCCCGTAGCGGAGGAGGAGAAGGAGGAGAAGGAGACACACCATGCTGCCTTGTTCCAACTTGAATTTTACACGTAGAAAATTTCACGTCAGCAGATAATTGTAGCGTGTCTCTCCGTCAGTGGACTTTATTGGATATTTCCGACCTTTCATCGATATTTCTTCATTTTGAATTCCACCAGTGAGGACGATTAAAGGTAAGACGGCTAAATGCCGGCATATTTTGATTGATAAATGTTATCCACATTAAACATCGGACGGCTGAGTCACCTAATGGCTGGGTGTTAGATTGTGTTTTTGTGCATCTCTCTGCTATAAGTCAACGTTTCGTGCGGTTTGCGGTAAATGAAGGAACACAGATGCCGGTTTCACGTGGAGACTCGTCCTCGTTCGACCCATGCTGGCTTTAAATGACCTGTACGTTGTGTCCCGAGGATGTTTGAGGACTTGGAACTTTCTGGGAGCATGAATTTATTTTCACACGGAAACACTGAACTAGAGTGGATGTTTGGGTTTTTATGTGTATGCATGAGATCAAAACCAGTGTCTGGGTTTAATGTTTGCTGGGATTTCATTTAGAAACACGTAGATTTTAAATACTGCAGTCGTGTCTTTATCGACTGTTCTTGGTCGCCGGTAGTTCCTGTGAATGACATGCATTCATATGGAATAAGAAGTCATTTATTGTGACGGAGCAGGAAGGTGTTGTAATAAACGCTATGTATTATTTATTTTCAGTCTTGTGCGTCGCTGACTGGTGTTTTAATGTGGATCAGGTTTCCAGGCTGTGGTGGTGAAGAAAGGCCGCCTTTAAACTCCCAGAGCCCGTCTGCAGCTCACACACTGCGGCTTTGTTCCCAACACAACCTGCCATACAGGCACATACCGGGAGCCCCATAGGACGACTGTAGGATTTCCTCCCACTAAGTACTTTCTCACTGCGCCTCTTCTACTTATGTAAGATAGGATTCGTGGCTTTGTGCTCTATAGTTTAGTTTTTATGCTGCCTAAATCTGAAAAAAAATCTAAATGTTGTATTTGTTTGAAAGAAGCTGTGGGAGCCACTGGGTGTCCTGCTAGAAAGCGTTTGGTCCTGTTTGTGAAGCAGCAGCACAGGTTTAAGGTTTAAGGCCTTCCTCTTGTTTTGTTTCCATGTCAGCAGGCCGCCGGCCTCCATTTGTGTTTGTATGTACTTTCTGAGAAGGAACATGTAAATTGTGGTTAGAGGTGTTATGTTTCCAGCTCTCTCCCAGCTGTTCCTATGATGTCATGCAGGGGGGATGTTAAGTGTTTTTGGGTGATTTAAGGCCTCCTGTGGAGCAGCAGGCGTGGCCATAGTGATGTAAACACAGATAAAAGGTGACACGCTGCTCATCCAGCTCTCAGTCTGAGACACTTTCACTACAACACGTGCTGCTGGATTTACACACTACAGGCTCAGCTCCTCTGGATTTTAACGTCATTCCTCTTCCTCTGATTTGGTCTCTTTTTCCTGTTTTTTGCTTTTCTCCCAGATTCTTCGAACAAATATGTTGCAAAGCTTCAATCAGTCGCAGGACTGGCTTTACTCTGAGCCGCTGCTGTTTGATGACGAGTTCTGCCAGAGTTTGATGAAGGACCTCCAGTCACTGCCAACACCCCCACAGTCCCCTCCAATGAAGGCCGGGGTGGGTGGCAGTAAGCCCCTGTCAAAGGAGGACCAGCTGAGCTTCGTGTCGGACATCCTGCTGGAGGATCACGACATGCAGCTCAACTGGAACTATGACTTCTTTCACTCTGACGCTGCAGAGAAGGAGGGCGAGCCCGGCCAGCCCTGCTCCCCCCTGGAGGAGAGTGGGGAGGACTGCCTGTGGCAGTGCCTGGCAGCAGACAAGAGCCTGGAGGAGAAACTTGTCTCCACCATGCTTGGCTCCAGCCCACTGCTGTCAGACATCAACACCAGCATCTTTGAGGAGATCGCCGGCTCCACACTGGACTGCCAGAACCTGATGGACACTCGGGAGCCCAGCGAGTCCACATCAGATTACGGCTCAACCGGCGGCGAGCTGTCCACCTATTCATCCAGTGACTCTGGTGAGTTCAGACCCTTTTTACAGCTGTATTAACATTTTTACCTGAGCGGTTGAACTTTGGACCTTTTGTTGTGAGTCTTCAGGGGGTTAGGATCTTGTTTTTAGCAATAAAAGCTCTTTTTATCAACTTCTTTTGGATGTTAAGTCCTGATAACCATATCAGACCTGAATCTCCTTCCTGTCCTGTTGTTGTGCGTTTCATTCTTCACTAGGATTGCATTAATAAATCATTGTTAATGTTTAGTGGCACTTTGGCCCAAATCGTTCTTTGCACCCATCTTATCTGAATGGCAGCCGCCCACCTTTACTAAGCAGGAGCTGTAGGCTGTTTCAAAGTGTGGGCGGGGTGTGAGCTGCTGACTGACAGGAGTAGATGAGAGCTTTTATGAGGGGGGGGGGGGGGGGGTGTGTGTGTGTGTGTGTGTGTGTGTGTGTGTGTGTGTGTGTGTGTGTGTGTGTGTGTGTGTGTGTGTGTGTGTGTGTGTGTGTGTGTGTGTGTGTGTGTGTGTGTGAGACACTGACTCATGCTCAGTGGTAACTGTTGTGGCTCCATCCATTAACTCATAATGAGTCATTTTACCGACTGGAGCCCTCTGACATCCCTCCAGACCAGAGAAGAAGAGGCAGACTAACATTTACTGAATTTTGATTGAAGGATTGCTCCTTTACTTTACTTTTTATTTTAGCTGGTTGTAGTTGTTTACAGTCGAGGGACATTGTTGTGCTGTGTACAGTGACTCCTGTCTTCACAGATTACGGTCAGAAACAACTTGCACCACAGAACTAACTGAACCCTTCTCTCCTTTATCTCTTCTCTCCTACAGAGGAGGAGATTGACGTTGTGACAGTGGTGCGCAGTTCCTCCAGCCCCTCCCCCCTCCCCTCATTGGCTGACCTGTCTGTCCGTCGGCAGAGGAAGGTAGAGGAGCAGCGAGCCCTCCAGCGCCAACACATGGAGATCCAGTTGCAGCACAACTACGCTGCGCCCTGTCCTGCCTCGCCACCACCTTCATCCTCTTCCACGTCCACCAAGCGACATAGAGGTGCAGACGGCTCATCGCGCTTCCACCACTCTTCCCGCAGTTCGTCGTCGTCGTCGTCATCGTCGCGGTACTATCACCACTCGTCCCGAAACTCCACAGAGACGGAGGATGAGGAGGAGCGGCGGCGCACGCACAACGTGATGGAACGGCAGCGGCGCAATGAACTGAAGAACTGCTTCATGCGCCTGCGTGACAACGTGCCAGAGCTGTCGCACAACGATAAGGCATCCAAAGTGGTGATCCTGAAGAAGGCCCGAGACTGCATCTACAGCCTGGAGGACCAGGGCCACAGATTGCAAACCAAGAGGGACAAACTTAGAGCCAAACAGGAAGAGCTGAAAGCCCGACTGCAGCAACTCCGCAGCTAATGGACCTGAGGCCCAGCTATGTTTCCTGGTGTTTAGAGACAATGTGGGCGTGCAAGGGTGGACAAGGGAAGAGACTTTGTACAAAGACAGAGGGATGGGCGGATGGATGGAGTCATGCTGAAGCGCACAAAGTTTGACATTTCAAGACATTTGGTAATAATAACTCTGGATTCTATAGACTTTGACTGTTGCCATGGACAAACACACTCACACCTCACAACTGATCATTCTCATGCCCTGACTGCTGACTGTTGTAAAGCTAAAACGAGGGCAGATTTTTTTTAAATGGTTGAACAATATGTTTTGTTATTGTTTCTGTGTTTCATCCCATTTGGAGTCTAGAAGCACCTGTTGAGCTAAATGACTGGAAGCCACATCAGCTCAGTAGTCTAATAAAACTTGAAGTTGTGTTTTCAGGATGTCTTATAGCCATACTAACCAGTGATCCCTCCACTCTGATGGTGGCTCTACAGTTATTTGGCCAACTGCACCTCTGGTCTGGTTAAATTCCAATTCTGATTCTACTTTTTCATGTTTTTGAGCGTGCCCTCAGCCCCGTTTGGCCTCAGGTGGACCCTTGGGCCCAACACCCCTCTGTTATCAGGTTAATGTGTGTCAATGACAGTACTGTATGGAGCTGGGTTAGGGCTCAGTTCACCACCAGCTCAGTCACCATAACTTTGTGTTTCTAGTTAATATAGCAGAAATGACTTAAATGATAAACCGTTAGAACTCAGAGGTTAGCCATACTAAACATTCAGGTTTTCAGGGAGCGTCTGATTGGTTCCTGACTCACCGTTTCATTGTTCTGGTTGGAGGAAGCTGCAACAGTAGTGATACTGTGATATTTAGATCCACCATCAGCAACGTGTAAATTAAGAAAAGTAGTGGATATTTTTACCCAGTGATCTAGTGGGAAGTGATCTAGTGGGAAGTGCTCGTATGTCACTGGGATTCATGGTCAGTGGCCCTCATTGATCCAGAAGTGTTTGACACCTGTCTAAGTCTAATGGGCCGACCTTTCGGTTCCAGATTGGTCAGAGTGGACGAGACGCCAGCTGAAGCCTATGAGGATGAAAAATCCTGTATCTGAAGCATGTATGAATGAATGAGGGCTGCTGATCAAAGGGCCCGCCTGTCATTAAAGGCTCCTGTTTGTCCCCTCAAGAGGTAAATTGTGATCACGTGGAAATGAGGTTGAGCCGTGACATCCAGTAAATCTTTAAGATGGTGTGTGTTCACCAGGAGCCTGTTGTATCCGATTTCTATTAGGTATTTGGTTGAATCTAAAGTTTTAATGTTAACCTGAATGCCATTTTACTCTAAATATGAATTATTACCAATGTTATCCATTGATGTGCTGTTTGTAATTGAATGTGCAAATGGAGATGTTTGCTTATTAGTGTCTAATGTCTTAAAATGCATCTTGTTTTAATGAACAGGCTTCAGTCTGAGTGTACTTGAACAGACCACAGTTGATTAAATGATGAGATGGAGGTATATATAGTGGGAAGACCCTGTTTTGCCTTGAAACGGACTCCTTGTTCCCTTTGATTGATCATGTAGCTGTCTGGTTAAAACCTCGCTGCTGTCTAACATGAACTTTTTTACATTTTTCCAAATGTCTCCAACTACTCTTTATTTTGTAAAATATCAAAGAACTGCCCTCAGAGGTTAAGATGAGAGGTTTTAACGAGACAGCGGGGATGATTTCCTTTTTTCTTAGCATGATACGACCTACCTCTGGCTGCAGTCCAGCCTCCAATGTTGTTTTTTTCTGCTTTAAATATTGTACAGGTTTTTTTAATGTAAATAATTTTTGTTATTGTATCATAAATTATTTGTCATTTTTTTCTTGTTTGTTTGAATTCGAAGATGTAAAATAAATATTCTTTACAAACAGCACTTTTTTTAAAAATATTGGTGTAATTAAAGAATGAATAGAGATGGGAAGTTTGGTGTCCATTGCATTCATAGCCCCCCCCACACACACACACAGACACACACACACACAGCTGCTGTGTTTACAGTGTGCTATAGATCCACATAGGACAGTAGAAATTATAGTATATTTTATATATTTCAATCATGTAATTCGACAACCCCAGATGTTTAAGAAAGGAACACAGCAGCTCATTGCTGTGTAGCCTGGTACAGTAACATTGTAGTGTTGGACCAGCATAGATCCATCCATCTATTATCTCACTGCTTATCCTTACAGAGGGAAGGAGCCAATCCAAGATGACACTAAGCGAGAGGCGGGGTAGACAGGGCTAACTCAGAGATGACCATTCACACCTACATACTCCAGTATTTAAGCCCCATTTCCACTGCGTAGTACCAAATATTCTATTAGGTAAAAAGTACCTGGTTCTACTTCTTTAGTACCTCCTCCGTTGTGGTTCCAAGTGAGCTGAGCAGGTACTAAAAGGTCACATGAAACATTACAGACCACTGATTGGTCGATGACCGGCACACAGAGTATCCTGCACAGCACACATCAATGGCCGCCACACTCAAACAGAGAAGCTGCTTTAGCAACCATAACTTCATTTATTGCAGCTTCTATATTGAGGAGGTTCAGACGTTCCTGTCTTAAACAGCTGATGAGAGGATCCCCAGAGGTGTGTCGCTTTGAAGATGATGCCTCGGCAGTTTTGCATGGCGCCCATCTACCTTGAGCAGGTACTATCCTGTAATGGAAAATGACCTGCAGAAAAGTACGTGATACCAAGTCAAGTAGAGTCGGTACTACACAGTGGAAATGCGGCATTAGATTCACCAATTAAGCTGCAAGTTTTTGGACTGGGAGGAAGCTGGGTCACACTGGGAGCGCATTCACATCCACACAGAAAGGCCCCAGGTCGAACCCATAACCTTGTTGCTGTGAGGCGACCCTTCTAAGTCGTGCGGCCCTAGCATAGTTCAGCCCAACATTAATCCTAGCAGCGGTTTAATCAGAACAACGAAAACACCTGTACAAAGCCTTTACAGTACTAAAAAGTGGCCATGAAAGGGATTTCTTCTTTGTACATGTAATGGTTTTGGTACGATTTTTAATGTACAGGCAGAAATGGAAGTAAAATGGGTACGATTATAAGCATAAACAACAACACTCCACTGTTATCACTAATGGTTTCCACCCTATCACAGCGTTTCCTCACCGCCCTGAGCAAAGAGTAAGCGCAACCTTTCCAACCCAGTGGAACCTGTGTGACCAATGGAGACAGCCCAATCCTACAGCTGTCCATTCAGGTGGGCGTGTCAGGAGTGTAACAGCTAGTAACACCCACATAGCTATACAGACCTGTTTAAGTTTCTTAATTGAGAAAATGAGGTAAAGAGCTTTAGTTCTTGTATTACTGAAAACTCATCACATTTTCACCACTTACTTTGAAGATGAGTAGATGTAATGATGGAATCTCACTAGTGTAGAAGACTCCGCCCATTTTGTTGTGAGCCTGGTGACCCATGCTGTGGAAAACGCTTTGTGTCTAAATGTCCAGATGACAGTGGACAACAGCGCTTGGAGAGCGCAAACCTCCGCCAAGGCCCAACCATCATCTGGATCATCTCCAAAATGTAATCACCTCTAGGACATGCTAGGGTCCATCGTTGGTGAAAATTTCATACAAATCCATCCATTAGTTTTTGCATAATCCTGCTAACAAACAGACAAATAAATCAAACCAATCACATAACCTCCTTGGAGGAGGTAATAAACACATAAGAGTTAATGAGTGCCTGACACCGCACATCTCTTCCTTTACTGTCCATCACTCTTTGTGGAAGTAAATTAATTCAGAATCTGTTTTTTACGTGGAAGAAAAGAAAACACCTTTAAACAGAGGTGTGTTTATGTGTTTAATTATTTCAAACGTGTTGTCAGCTTCTATTATATTATCAATAATATGATTTATTTAGAAATGGGGGGGTGTCCCCTCTGTCCCCCCTGGGATCTGTGCCCCTGCTGGCAGGAGTCGATGGGTTCTGGAGTTGCGATTGGACTGTAAACAATGACCGTCGCTGAGGAGGAAGAGGAAGTCTTGACTTGGATATCCGATGTTCAGACATCAGCTGGATGCTGTGACATCATCAGATGACAGCTCATGACTTCTGAGACTGATTTCTTATCCTCACTGAAACAAACAGCAGATTTCAGTCGGACCCCACCCTGACCAATCCACCGTCCTGCCCTCCCTCACACACCTGTCAGCCTCGGAGCCCCTCCCACCTAGAGAGATACAGTTTGTGAATGTTTTCTCAGGGCAAAGTGTGAGGCTGCAACAGGTAGGTGTGTTGTGCAACCTGAGCTCAGTCCATGTGTCCCAGGGTGCATGTGGAGCAGGTGGACATGTGCCAGACAGGTGTGTGTGTGTTTGTGTGTGTTATACTGCCCAGAGGTTCTATGTTATCTCGCTCCTGTGCAGCGTAGGTGTTTCTGTTAAAGGAACCTTTAGTTTCAGCAGTAAAACAGCTGAAACATCAGTGTTCACTGTTCCCCTTGATTTGAAGTTGATTTGATCATTAAAAATACTTTAAAGGCTTCCAAGCTCTAAAGATGACTTCTAACAATACCATACAGTAGTGATCATACATTCATACCATACAGTAGTGATCATACAGTAGTGATCATACAGTAGTGATCATACAGTAGTGATCATACATTCTACTCATTTCACATAGAGCTCCAAAGTTCTTGGCATTTACAAGAAAACTGGTAAAAGAAACATTGACTGGTTGGCTGGGTTTTGATGGATGGAAACAGAAAAGACTTCATGTTTGGCTTACTGCATACAATGCAACTCAGTATTCATGTTCCCAGACTGGTTTATGAACAGCAACCAGTCTCCTGCAAAATATCAAATGTGTTGTAGCCTCTCATTTACAGTGTTGGGACACTTTTAACAATGTAGTAAACTTTATACTTCTTATGCACACACTTTGAAAGGAATGCTAAATATTTTTTTTCTTGAATCATGTAAAATAACATCTGAATTAGTAAAAATAATCTGCGATTGTCTGTAAAATGGAAATTTAAAAGGTTTTGTGAACAGTTAGTTCTTTATTATGGAATCAAGGAGAACAGACATGTAGAAAATCTTTTTTCGCATCAAGGGAGGATTAGTTTATTTTATGGTTAGAGAAAGAATGTCAAGCATTATCATGTTGTTTTAAGTCTTTGGCTGTAGTGTGTGTGTGTGTGTGTGTGTGTGTGTGTGTGTGTGTGTGTGTGTGTGTGTGTGTGTGTGTGTGTGTGTGTGTGTGTGTGTGTGCAGCTATGTAGGTCAAGGACAGTGAGTGGATGTGACTGTCAGGTGTGTCAGATAGCAGCTAACAAATAGGTTCAGATGTCATTCAAGCCTTTTCATCATCCATCAACTGATTACATTTGTTGTTTTATGAACGAGTGCAGGGAGATTCCTGATAACAACACACACACACACACACACACACACACACACACACAGAGTAGTGATCATTCCTCCTTTAGGGTAAAAACAAGTCGTTGGGAGGAGGAGAAAAGATGCTTTACTAAAATGTTTCACCAGTTGATTTGTTTTTGTTTGTCGTATTTATCAGTTTTATTTATAATTATATTCCTTCTTACTTTTAGACAACAAAAATATTCATAATGATTTATATTATTGTCAGAGATAATTTCAACTCCATTCATGAGAAATCCTGGACTAAGTAAAGCCTCACTAACTGATATGAACATGAGCAGCTGAAGGTCAACTAGCATGTGTGCTCTCTACCAGAGATATTAAGAGGAGCAGAGAACTTCCAGGTATGTAGGGAGCCGGCACAATTTCTGTGTGACCTGAGGTTCACCAATGGCTGAACACTAGCAGACGGCCAGAACCAATGAGCTAACAGAGCTGAAAATGGCTAAAGTAGCTTTAGCTTTATTTTTGATACTTTTTTCTGTCATGTAAATTTGTTTAGCGTTCACTGAGAACACTCTGCTCTCCATGAAAGAGGGACAATATTTGTTCTCCAGGCACAAACGGTGTTTCATTTAGTCAGACTGGGTGGAGTGTCACTTTGAGTCAAACTGTGACAGACCAAGCCCTGTGTGTGTGTGTGTGTGTGTGTGTGTGTGTGTGTGTGTGGGGGTGTGTGTGGGGGTGTGTGTGTGTGTGTGGGGGTGTGTGTGTGGGGGTGTGTGTGTGTGTGTTAGTGTGTGGGTGTGGGTGTGTTAGTGTGTGGGTGTGTGTGTGTGTGTGTGTGTGTGTGTGTGTGTGTGTGTGTGTGTGTGTGGGTGTGTGTGTGTGTGTATGTGTGTGTGTGTGTGTGTGTGTGTGTGTGTGTGTGTGGGTGTGTTGTACAGTAGCTGACTGTGTTTGCTTCTCATGTGGTTCAGTGACCCAGATATTCTGACTCATTCACTCTGAACCACCAGATCATGGCAAAGGGAGAGAGAGCAGATGGAGAGATG
>CM075185.1:31878373-31885873 GCA_037577475.1 Chaunax sp. Z400
CAAAAGATAAATAGTTGTTAAATTTAAAATGAAACCCATGCAAATCAAAAGATGTGTGTTTGGATAAGCCTATTAGTATGTGTGCATTTCATGTATATGTGCTTCAACCACCTCCGGAGGGTAGTGGGGGTTGCGAGTCTCTGGCAGCTTATTTTGAGGCTCGGGGGTGAACATTTTAGGAACCCCTGGTGTAAACGGCCCCTGAAAGACGCTGCTCTCCATTATCTGGTGGAACAGCAGCAGATACATCTGCTTCTCTTGCCAGATGTAAAAGAGCCTTCTTTTGGGATCTGATCTGATAGAGGGTGAAACCAACTGAGTGGACGGAAAACTAAAGAAAACAAGGGTGGAAATGTTTCATTTGGTGAGCAGATGATGGGAGACCTGCACTAAAACAGATCATCTCATGTCAAGCTGTTAAAAACATCTCACAGTGGGTGTTTGATGAGGTGTTATTAGAATATGAATGTGTGAATGTTTGTTCATGTGTAAATGCGGCTGAGACATGGCGGCTGCAGGTTTTCACCTTGTTTGCGCCTCCTGCTGCTCCTGTTTCCTCACAGTCTGCCTCACTGACCCACGTGTGAAGGTTCTCAGTCAAACCGACACGTCATTAGCATGTTAGAGGAGGCAGCTAACAGTTTGTGTCACATATTTATATTCTCTCTGCTGGGTTTGGGTGTTGTTGGATCGTAGCTGTGAGGTTCAGGAGACTCCAGAGAGTCTGCTCCCTAAAACTGTGACCCGACTCGCATGTCAATGACGGCAGCGACCGTCAGATCAGATTACAGCCCACTGTCATGTAAACACTTTGGAAGCTGAAATCAGAGTGACCATAATTCAGCCTCCGGCTTTGGTAGAATAACAAAATTAAAATCTTTATTTATAGATTTGTTATTGGAACTCAAGTACTTCAGACAAAGACAGAAATAATAAAACATGAATATAAAATCTCACTAATGAGGGAACTAGAGCTTAACAGTGGTGTAACGTACTTGTTGAAACAGCGCAGAGAAATAAAAAGCTTCTACAGGACTGTACACTGTGTGATATATGATATATGAAAACATCAACATTAGATAGAGGACATCCAACCTCTCTATGACACCTTTGGTTGTTTACACTGAACAAAACAGTGGAACAACATGCCTCTGGTGTGTGATCATAAATAGTGAACTGTCAGTCTGCGAGCAAAAGAGGTGTGAAGTATAACACAGCAGGGCTTCTAGTGTGACATCATGTATGCGCCAAAATCATAAGATGACATCATCAACACAATTGACCTTTCCTGTTAGATGGTGGTTCTTTTTGAACCTCAGGGGGTCAGGAGATCCCTGACCTCACTGTCTCCCCAGCTTGAAGACATTTTTGGTTGATTTCCTTCCTCTTTGAGTTAGCTGCTAACTGCTACTAGCTGCTTTTTTGGGAGTTGCGCACATAACACATCATCAAAACATCACAGCTGCTCTTACTACCTTCACTGTCGTCATAGAGACGGAGCAACAATGACCCTCCATTCAGCCATAGCAGCTTTTATACAGAATGGCTCAACAAGTCCGCCTGTAACAGGCTGTATAAAAGGAGCTGAGGAAATACAATCAGGGAGTGAAGTTTATGTAACAGATTTGTTCAACAGTTTCTGGTTCTCAAAGACAGGATTTTACACCTCTGGAAATTCTGTAAATGTAAATGAACTGTACTTATATAGAACCTTTCTAGTCTGACTGACCACTCAAAGCGCTTTACAACACAAGCCTTCAAGCATTCATCCATTCACACCAACATTCATACAGTGGTAGCATTCGTACCATGCAAGGCTCCACCTGCTCATTATGAACAGTAACCATTCACACAAACACTCACACACCAATGGAACAGCAATTGGGAGCAATTTGGGATTCGGTATCTGGCCAAGGACACTTCGACAGGTAGACTGAAGGGGCTGGGGAGCGAACCACCGAACTTCTGATAAGTGGACGGCAGCTCTACCACTGAGCTACAGCCACCCCAATGTCTATTCTCATACCAGTAACTTCTTCATCTTTTGTCATGATGTGCCACCCCACCCCCCACCCCACCACTGCACCACTGGACCGGCTCCATTCAAATGAAGGACAGGGCCAAAGCCGGTGTCAATATGTTCTTATGCTAATGAAGCCTCAAGTCGTTAGCTTCAAGCAGGGACCATTATCTTATCAGAGTTTGTGTTGTTTCCTTTGAAACAGCAAATAGCTTTCAACCACTTTCCAGTTCTACTGGTGGGTTTCCAGCCTGCTACAGGTCTGTCAATCAATAACTAGACCACCACTTCACCACCAGCCCCTGAAACACTGTCAGGGAGGAGTTTCTGAATGTGACATGATGATGAAGGTTTCCTGTCCCTGTAAGGTGATTTTAGCAATGAAAGGACTGGAGACCGGCAGCAGGCTGACAGACTGGAAACCATCTGTAAGCCTCTAAAAACATCCTGTAATGCTTGAAGTGGAAGTTCCATCTCATTTAATAAACTACGCCTCTTGTTTATCATGTAAATCATCTCATCTGCTTCCAGAGATTCACCTGCAGATAACAAAAAGAAGAAACCAGACAAACTCAGGTGTTTGAGGTCATGTTTCTGCTGAGCGTGCACTTTGGCCAGGCTGATACCTTTATCTGTTTCTTCACAGAATCTGGGTGACTGAGTTCATTTAAATTAGGGGAGGTCCCACTCTACATGTAAGTGTGAGGGGAAAAACAAATGTATCATCTGGAGAGCTTGAGAATTCCCCCATGACTCTGTGGTTTGAATACAGGATATGTGAGAGAGAACGAGGGAAAGGTTTTGAGGTTAGAGTCAGGGGCCGTTTACACGACAACAGTTCTACCATACAACAGTAAGCTTTTGTTACGTTTTGGCCATTTTGGGGGCCTGAAAATGCAAACTTTTGAAAACTCCACCTTTACTGTCGCCACAGGCAAAACACAACTCCTCTGAAAACGATGTTACGGTTCCAGCCTTATTCTTGTATGTGGACAGAAAACGATGGACAGAACAACAACAACAACAACAAAAACGCTTCTCCAACGTAGATTTGCTGAACCACCACTGTGATCTTATTCTGTGGCGTTGATGAAAGGATACACCACCAACTACTGGCTTGTTATGCATACTGCAGTGTTTTCAACAAATTTTGCAGACCCTTGTGCACGAGGGTCATTACCAAAATGTTGTTTTGCTATGCAGAACTTTTGAAATGCAAAGGAAAAACTTCTCAGTTTTTACCAGAACCATTGTCGTGTAAACGGGGCCCAGACTCATCTCTAGATCTGTGAAGTCTGAGGTTGCTGGTTAGTGCTAACGGTAACCTGCCCACTGTGAGTGTGTCAGCATGTTCTCATCTCCTGGTTCACGTGCTGCTGTGTGGTTCTCAGCTGTGTTTACTCTGCACACAGCTGTCAAACACTTCTGTTTGCTCCAGGAAACTGAAAACTATGGGAACATTTAAAGTTAGTGCAACATGAAAGATTTAAGACCACTGTCTGAGCAGGTCAGCTCCTCTCTGCTGATTAGCATACTAACTAATGGACCCTTAACTGCAACAATAGCTCTGCAGCACAGAAGCCAGGCTCCTCATCCATTTCAATCAGTGCCCTGTATTAATGCAGCAGGGGGTCCTCCACAATGAATGAATGAGGAAGAAAGTGAGATTAGCTGCTGGATTGGGAAGTATTTACCCCCTACTGTAAACGGCCATTTCAATTTTAAAACTCCAATCTCTGAATTTCCAACAGCAGCACCGGAATTTAAACTTTGAAAGGTAATTTTAATTACAGTGTTAGACCATCATGGAGAGTTTTGTCCTGCATCTGATATGAATTCTGCTTTTAGATATTTTATTGACCTCTACCAAGAAGGTCATGTTTCTGCTCAAACAGATTTATCAAATGTTCTGAAGAGGTAGGGTACGGTCCAAGGAGCAGTCCATCAGGTTTGGTGTTGATCCGGATCATCATCTGAATCCAGAATGTTCTTAGAGGATTCTTTACCATTGTGGCACAATTGTAAGGTTATAATTGATAATGTCTACAGTGATTGGACAAAAGTGACACGATGATATCACCATAAGATCTAGAACACATCAGAGTCCAAGCTGGATCCAAGTCATACTCTGGATCTGGTGGGACACTGTCCTGAGATCTGTAGCTTTGAATACCTTTTTAGTTTAGTTTGATCATCAGATTTGATCAGTTTGGATTATTCTCTGGATCAATAATGACCAGGTTCAGTTCCTTGGTTCTATGGATGTCACCTGTTGGCTGGACCAGTGCATACATGTAGTAACTTTAAATGATGCTCCATCAACAGGTCAACCACTGTGATGTATGATGAAATGCCTGCAGTGACATCCCATCAACGTTACCTGTGTTTAGGCTGAAGTTAGCATGCTAATGCTAATCTGCAGTGTGAACATGGTAAACATTTCACCTGTTAAACATCTTAACATCGTCACTGACAGCATGTTAGCATTACGCTCAAAGCGCCCGTCTTGTTAAACATTTCCTGCTGCTTCAGGAGGGCTGCTTCACAGAGACACCACACCAACCACACCCAAACACACCTCCACCTCTTTTATGGTCAGACCTGATGTGTTGATGGGAACTCAAATACAGAACCGAAAGTAGGCTGTGCAGTGTGTGTGTGTGTGTGTGTGTGTGTGTGTGTGTGTGTGTGTGGGAGGAAGTCAGCGTTGGGCTGGGTGGGTACACACTAAGGTTGGTTGGGGTTGGGGTTGTGTGTGAGTGTTAACGGTCCTTTCACACTGACATCAGCAGAGACCACAGCATCAGTATCACCACAGATGGAAAACACACCGTCTGGATTCAAACAGTCTAAAGCCACATTGTAGCAGCCAATAACGTAATCACCGGCAATAATGTAATAACTGCCAATAACGTAATAAGTTTTCATTTTTAATGTAATAAAAGTCGATAATGTACTAACTTGCCAATAACGTAATAAACCTTCTGAACCAATAACGTAATAACTTTTTGCCCATAATGTAATAAGTTATTACAGTATTGGCTGGTTGTTACATTATTGGCTGGGTTTTCAAAAATCCTTTAAAAATGTAATAACTGGAGCCGATAATGTAATAATATACTTATATCACTGTATTTAAGTTTGATTTATTGGCTATAGGTGTCACATGATACTTACCCTTACTCTTTCTCTCTCTCTATCTCTCTCAATTCAATTCAATAAGCTTTATTGGCATGAATGTAATAAAACAATGTTGCCAAAGCATCTTATAATAATACATACAAAATCAGTAACAATAGTAATAATCAAAACTAAAGTAATAATAATAATAATATATCAATGGTAATAATCAAATTAATATGAGACAAAGTAATTCAAATAATATAATACAAAAAAAGTGTAGAAAATGTTCAAGGCCTAATGTGCGAGTGTTAATAAAAAAAAATAAAATAAAATAAATATATATATTTATATATATTTGTGTGTGTGTGAGTGTGTTATTTCCTAGACATTAAGACTAGTTATTTGTTTGTTCAACTTGATGGTTAGAATTATCTGTCCACTCCAGGTCCAAATGAAGTGGCAGCATACATGTTTGCAAACACAGACAATTACTCAAATGTTGTATGATATGAAATCTATGCCTCTTTAAAGAAAAATAAAATAAAATAAAAATAAAAAAGACCACAATCTCTTTCCATGCAAATGTTATCTTTAATGTAACATTTTTTTAATTTTTTAATTTCTTTCTTTCTTTTTCTTTCTTTTTATTCAAATATCTGTCTGCACGTATACTTATGGTTTGTGCCAAGATTTGGTAAAAAACATTTCTTCAAATACATGCAGTTTGATGTTGCAGCAGATAATTAGTATTTCTGTGCTTGTGAGTGTGTATGTGACCTACACCAGCCCTCTTTGAAAGACTAGCCTATTACATTTTATTTAGAACTAATACCCATCTCTCATCAAAGAGGGCGTGATCCACCATGAGTGAAACAGAGAGACAAAACAAGACAATCAGGGACGAGAGGACAGGCAGTAACACCAATGAGCTGTGTCCTGGTTTGTGTTCCATGCACCCCCAGCCAGGCCAAAGTCTAAAGAGTCCCGAGAACCAAATACAGAGCAGTGATGTTGGCCACAAACTCAGCTCAGCAGCCACTGGTGGCCCCAATCTACACTGAAGATCGGGCCATAGTAGATGCCGGTGTGTTGGGCCGGGATCATGCAGCAAAGCCCACACCAGTGCACAGGACCCCTCCAGAGTCCAACAGAAACCAGACAGTCCGGTCAGTCCCCCCAGCCGTGATAACATCCAGGACGCAGAACCCACAGCACCATAGGGGCCAAGTCATGACATACGAGCCCAGGGCACAAGAAGTTACCCAACCAGTGCTGCCAGAGGGCCCAGGCGCACCACCAGGGACACAGGGCAGAGGGGGCCTCCAAGGCACCATCCATCCACACTCATCAGAGGACCCATAGCCATTAAACCGCCCAGCTCCAAGCCCCCACATCAATGCCAGCCATGCCTCTCCTCCCCCCTCCACCAGGACGTCCCCAACCCAGCCCCACATCCACCCCACCCAGGACCAGGAGGCCGGGCAGCAGGCACATCGACGGCACCGCCAGACGCCGGCCGCAGCCCCCGAACAGCCCCAGCAGGCCGCCCCAACAATGGAGCCACCAGATGCTCCCCTGGGCCAGCCCACACCCCCCAAGGACCGGCCCACCTAGGCACCAGGACACGCCCCGGGGGAGCAGAGGAGAGAGAGAAGGAGGCACAGGGGCCCACAAGGACTCGACCATAGTTCACCTAGCCTCCGTTACCCCAAACTGTGCCAGGCACCACAAGCCATGCCAACCCTAAACTAGTGACAAACCCCACCATCTGTGAAATTTCATCCGACCACGCTTACCAATGTAAAAAAAAGTAACATTTTTTAAACAGTATGAAATTATTTCAACCACACTATAATAGCTATTGACCCCCCTCTTGTAGCAGGTCGCTACAGAGCCTTATACAAGAATGCATTTAATGTAATAATACTGCACAGTATTAGAGAATGTTTAGTTCTGTAAAAAAGGACAATAACCCACTCTTTATTAAGCTCAGAGATGTGTTACCAAAGTTATCTTTGTAGGTCATATTATATACTTTATATTTATAGTTCAGAATTTTGCAGAGGTTGAAAGTTGAGCACAAGGGACATTAATAGTGTCAGTTCAGTTATTTAAATACAGTTGATTAAGGAAGGACTGCATAGCTGTAACAGTTTGCTTGAAAAAGTGTGTTAAAAGGTTTAATTAAAGATGGCATTTTTCATGGAAAAAAATTGTGGTCTTTTTATTTGAGAATTCAACATCCTCAGAGAGGAATGTGAGTAATTGTCTGTGTTTGCAAACATGTGTGTTGGAACTTAAATGACTGGAGGAGGGGCAGAAGGCAGGGCTGGAGATAATTCTCATCATCAAGTTAC
>CM075185.1:31890873-31908373 GCA_037577475.1 Chaunax sp. Z400
GCTGTGTAAAATGTATTCATACAGCCATTTTCCTATGATGTCACAGGAAGCTCCAATCATGGTCGTATGCAGGGTTTTAGAAATATCGAGGCCCAAAATGAGCTTGTTATGGGGGTTCAGATTCAGCCTTGATCCCTCCTCTCCTCCTGTCACCTCCATTCCAGCCTGCTCCTCTCCAGTTTTTCACTGCTTGAGTGGCTCTGAGTCTTTTCCCTTTGTGTCTCCTGTGCTCTTTCTCTCTACCTCCTTTTCTTTTTGCTTTCCATAAAGTCATCCCTCTCTCTCATGTCATTTTGTCTCTCTGTCTTTAACCTTCTGTTCATTTCTCTGTCCTTCCCTGTCAAAGTGTATTAAACATAATTACGTGAAATTGTATATACTTTATTTATTTCATTACCTCCGCCAAGGGAGGAGGTTATGTTTTTGCCAGTGTTGGTTGGTTTGTTGGTTTGTTGGTTTGTTGGTTTGTTTGTGAACAGGATAAAAGAAAAACTAACCAATGGATTTTGATGAAATTTTCAGGAGATGTCAGAAGTGGCCCAAGGAAGAATTGATTAGATTTTGCTGGTGATCCAGATCACCGTCTGGATCCAGGAATTTTTTATTTATTTTTTATTATTCCAGGATTAATCAGTGGTCGACTGCAGCGCGATCACGTAGGTTCATGCACGCGTGTTTTAGTCAAAGCCGCAGTAGGGGATGTAGCTCAGTGGTAGAGCGCATGCTTTGCATGTATGAGGCCCCGGGTTCAATCCCCGGCATCTCAACTCGTTGGGGCGGCTGTGGCTCAGGGGGTAGAGCAGTCGTTCACGGAACAAAAGGTCGGTGGTTCGATCCTCAGCCCCTGCAAGTCCACAAGTTGAAGTATCCTTGAGCAAGATACTGAACCCCAATTTGCTCCCCGGGCGCCGCGTGTAGTGGCAGCCCACTGCTCCTCAGGGATGGGTCAAATGCAGAGAAAGAATTTCCCCATGTGGGACTAATAAAGGTATTATTATTATTATTATTATTATTATCTTTCTTGATCAGAGGTAACATTACCCCGTTTTAATATAATTCCTGTTCTCCTGCCTGTGTGTGTGGATTTGTAACAACTTTTAAAGTGTTACAAGTGTCGATTACCTGTTGTGGCATTGTAGTTTATTTATGTGAGATGACAATATGAACAACTAACAGCCACAATAAATAATGGTTTTAGTAAATTGCAAAGATTTTGTTTGAATTTTTCCTGTTAAACTTTCTAATGACTTAATTCAGAGGGTTACATCATGGGACTTTTGCTTTGGAGTGAAACGCCAACATGGGGAAATTGAGCAGCCTTGGCGGAGGTCTGCACTCTCCGAGTGCTTTCTAGTTGTGTTTGATTTTGCATTATTTTGGATCTGAATTATGGAAATGTGTTTCAAACAGTACATAAACATAAGTGAGATGTGTTATATAATAATGAAGAAGAAGCTGACTCAAGAAAATCAACCAAAAATGTCAAATTGAGGAGACAGTGTGAAGTTTGGGAGCTGCTCATCGTCTGACCAGAGGATGAAATCAGCCGCCACCTAACAGCAAAGGTGAATGATGGTTTTTACTACATTATTTCATTGTTCACAAAGCACTGGAGCAGTATGTTAAACAACACACTATGCTGCTGTGTTATTGGCGGACTATAAACCTCACACTGGAGCAGAGTTTTGATCAGTGTAAGTAGAGGAGTCACAGAGATGGGTCTGAAAAGGTCTTATGAAACTAGAGATGTTGCTCTGGTAACAGGTTTGTATCAGATTTGAAGCCTCTGAAGAACCAAACTAGAACACTTAAATTAATTTCTATTCAATTCAATTTATTTCTGTAGCACCAAATCACAATAAAAGTTATATCAAGGCACTTTCCAAAAAGAGCCGGTCTAGACTGACTCTTTATTCTACAGAGACCCAACAATCCTCCACGAGAAGAACATGGAGACAGTGGAGAGAAAAACTGCCTTTTTTAAAAAGGCAGATATGTCCAGGGACACAGATGCCCCCACTGTGGACAGACCGTAACCTCTATCATAGCAGGACGACAGCAGAATGACATAAACACTGTTCAAATGTGCTTAAAAATTTTAAAGCAAGGAAACTGATGAAACAATCATGAGATGCACACCTTCAGGGACCCTACAAAGGAAGTGTGGAATTTGATTGAATTCTGTTCAGTGGTTTAGTGGATAGACCTCATCCCGTATGGAACCAGTAACATCTGGATGTACTTTGGTGGGGATGTAAAAATACAGACATGTAGCCATTAAAATGTCTTTTTATTGGACATTTTGACCGTCGTGAAAGACAGGGATGGTCTGCAGCTTTGTTTTACCGTTTGTTTGCTGCTGCAGGCTGTTAGCCACCACCTTTAGCAACGTTAGCCTATGAATGGATGTTGTTGTAAGAATCTGACACGTGAAACACCAAATGGTTCCAGTTCATCTTCTGACAGTAACAACAGTCAGTGAGGTGAAGGATGACCGCACAGCTGCAACACACATATACACACACACAGATGATAGATGGATAGATAATAGATAATAGATAGATGATAGATAGATAGATAATAGATAGATGATTGATAGATATATAATAGATAATAGATAGATGATATATATATATATATATATATATATATATATATATATATATATATATAGAGAGAGAGAGAGAGAGAGAGAGAGAGAGAGAGAGAGAGAGAGAGAGATGATAGATAGATAGATAGATAGATAGATAGATAGATAGATAGATGATAGATAATAGATAAGATAGATGATAGATAGATAGATGATAGATAGATAGATAATAGATAATAGATAGATGATAGATAGATAGATGATAGATAGATAGATAATAGATAATAGATAGATGATAGATATATAGATAGATAGATGATGGATAGATAATAGATAGATGATAGTTAGATAGATGATAGATAGATAGTAGATAGATGATAGATAAATGATAGATAGATAGATAATAGATAATAGATAGATGATAAATAGATAGATGATAGATAGATAGATGATAGATAGATAGATAGATAGATAGATAGATAGATAGATAGATAGATAGATGATAGATAGATAGATAATAGATAGATGATAGATAGATAGATAGACAGATAGATGATAGATATATAGATAGATAGATGATGGATAGATAATAGATAGATGATAGATAGATAGATGATAGATAGATATTAGATAATAGATAGATGATTGATAGATATATAATAGATAATAGATAGATGATAGATAGATAGATGATAGATCGATGATAGATAGATGATAGATGATAGACAGATAGATGATAGATAGATAGAGGATAGATAGATAGATAGATGATAGATAGATGATAGATAGATGATAGATAGATGATAGATGATAGATAGATAGATGATAGATAGATAGATAGATGATAGATAGATAGATAGATAGATGATAGATAGATAGATAGATAGATAGATAGATGATAGATAGATGATAGATGATAGATAGATGATAGATGATAGATAGATGATAGATAGTTAGATGATAGATAGATAGATAGAGGATAGATAGATGATAGATAGATGATAGATGATAGATAGATAGATAGATAGATAGATGATAGATGATAGATAGATAGATAGATAGATAGATAGATAGATAGATAGATAGATAGATAGATAGATAGATAGATGATAGATAGATGATAGATAGATGATAGATGATAGATAGATAGATAGAGGATAGATAGATGATAGATAGATGATAGATAGATAGATAGATGATAGATGATAGATAGATAGATAGATAGATGATAGATAGATAGATGATAGATAGATAGATGATAGATAGATGATAGATGATAGATGATAAATAGATGATAGATAGATAGATGATAGATAGATAGATAGATAGATAGATAGATAGATGATAGGTAGATAGATAGATAGATAGATAGATAGATAGATGATAGATAGATGATAGATAGATAGATGATAGATAGATAGATAGATAGCTGTGACAGCAGCAGAGGACGGGTCAGTGGTAACGTTCAGGTTACACTAATGTGTGTGAAAGTGTGTTTAGACACGGCGTGACAACAGGTGTGAGTGTGTTGGTACATCATCTCTCTCTCTCTCACACAGCAGGATCCTTGTGTCTGACAGACAGATGAATGGGAGCGACAGATGCAGACATAACTGTCACAGACAGGAAGTCTCACAACAGCGCCGCAGTGAAGACCCTTCTCTACGACACCATGTTTGTTTACACTCAACAAACGAATGAGAAAACACCGCTCTGGTGTCATTTTAAACGGCGGGCCAGCGTTCCACAAGCAAGAGAGGCGGAGCCTCTCCCCAGAGGGTCCCAGTGACATGTTGAACAGTGTCCCTTCACCTTCACCAAGCTCTGTGTTCTTTTACACACACTGTCAACATGAAGCACACACTGACCACTGCTTCATGAACTGACATAGACCACTGACCCAGACAAGCACACATCATGGAGGAATGTTTATGCCTGTCTGTATGTTGTTATCAGAAATTCTCAAAAAGTTCTAAATAGATTTCAGTTAAATTTAGTAGAGTGATGGCCGCAGAGCCTTATGACAATGTGAATCCAGAATCTGTATGTAGACCTGATCTCATGTGGACTGTCTCCATCCTGAGCCACTCCACTATCTGGATTCAAGTGGGCCTCAGGGGGTCGGGGGTGGGATTGGGGTGTAAGGTTGGGAGATTTGGGGGTGAAGGGGTTAGATGTTGAGGGGATGGGAGGTGGGTCACCAGCTAACGATCTTAAATCCCTGAGAGGTCAAAGGTCTTTGTAGGATCAACTTCCATGACACAATGCAGTCCTGTTCTTCCTCTGAGGTGGAACAGTCCATTCAGCAATGGACCTCTGACCTCTCACCCCCCAAACCTCCTGTGGAGTCTCTGCCTCTGTCTTTAATATGTCATTGTCGCAGTCATTTTCCTTGTTGGTGTTCTGTGGATGAAATTTCCTAATCAAAAACAGCAAAAACTAAATCTTTCATCAGCAAACCAATCAGGGGAGATTTCACAGCATCTTGAAATGGATTTAACTGGCAAAATGGTCAAGGCCCAGTTGTCCTAAAGGCTGTGAAGATCACTAAAACCCTCTTCAGAAACCCCCTGAAGCTGAAAAGGTTGTTCCTCCTCAAATCTGGACTTGAATGGACACGTTTCCCCTCTCAGTTTTCATTGGTTTATCTGTTGAGGTGAGACCTTTACCATAAACACTGATGTTGAGCGAATTTGATGGAAAAGAGTGATTAGGATTATTAATTGACACTAAACACCTCAGACACTTTAACTGGGCCTCTTATCTAAACATCCAAACCAGACACAACTATCTCCAACATGATGTCATATAAACACACCACCACTTTGAAGGATGCTTTCCTTGTCATTGCATGAATTTCAAGTGTCATTAGGGTTGTCTGTATTTTATATATATTTCATATTAGAATTGCAGGAAAGGATGAAATCAAGTGATCCTCATCATATGACCTTTGATGTCCATCTCCTGTGATCTTTGGTTGAACTTTGGGTAGGATTAGACATGAAATCTTTTTTGTAAAATAAGGAAATGGTCCATGTTTGCTAACATTTTCTCCCATCTGATGAGACTTTTGCTATTAGATATACACGCAACTCATGTAAACAGTTGAGACGAAACCTTCAATCAGAATGAAGAGAAGTATCCATGTAAACCCAGCTACTGTCGGCATCGTGTGCTCATTTAGAAAGCACAGGCATTCGATATCATTACCTCAGGTCATCACAGCTTACAACCAATAATTATATCGTTCCCCATGGAAACACTAAGCGCCCAATTCAGGACCATGGGATAGTTTATATAGATAAAAGGGTCATGGGTCGGTTCGATTGATCTGGATCAACTGATCCACAAACACCTAAAGGTAGGGGAAAAGAACATGGGAGCGGGGGACGGAAGGCAACAGGAATTTTCTCAGCATGGCGGTGGACGGTGTATGACTGCAGCCCGATGCTGGCCTCTGTGGTGATGTGTCTGTGGAGACTAAAGGACACAGGGACATTTTCCGATGTGGTGGCGATTCGCTGCCATTGATTTGTTCAGTGTAAATAAACAAAGGCAGCATAGAGAAGAGTCTTTGTTGTTGCATCTTCATCTGTGATGAAGATGAGATACTATGACCTGACCCAGACCTCAGAAAAGGTGAGATGCTGAGTAACCTTAGTGCATTTGGACAAAAAGCTTTTGGACAAATTTTCTGTAAATGAATTCTTCCTTACATGTTGTCACAGCAGTGATGACAGAATGACCTCCATCACTGACATACATGAACTGACCTCCACCCACTAACCCCAAATCTACCCCAACCAGTTGTTTTCTGTAAACCCTGTCCTAATTAAGAAGCGCTGAATGTCTTATGGTTCAGTGCCGCTTTGGGTAACATGTAAAGCATTTTTTTGTTCACTTCCCTTTACAGACACCAAAATACTTTAAGTTGACAAAATAATAGCATGAATATATAAGTTTAATAAAGACTGCTCATGCAATGATTAAAAAATGCTCATTCATTTAACATTCAACATTTAATTAATCAATTTGTACAATGAATTGTCTAGTGCATTTTTAGTTCAAATACTACCTTCACATTGAATATTAAATTAACATAATATATCTTAACTACAATGATTACTGTTCAAAAACAGATTTATTATTAATATCAAATAAAAATCAGTCACCCAAAATGATGTCTTGGTGTTAGTGCAACGTAAACTCTTCCTCTTCCCTGGTTCTTCCTTAAATAAGAGGTCATTGGGAGAATAAGATGGACAAAGGAAGATGATAATTTAGATTTCTGAAAACACATCACGAATTATTTTAGAATCTTACATGAAGTTTTCATGGCCGGCATTAAATGTTACTTATTTCATAGGGTTTAAAACTGTTGCCTCAAAGCAAGATGGTTATGGGTTCCAATCCAGACCTGGGGTCTATCTGTATGGTGTTTGCGTGTTCTTCATGTGTCCATCTGGGTTCCGTCTAGGTGATCCAGCTTCCTCCCACAGTCCCAAGACAAGCAATAGATGGTAACCAGGTCTGTGGTTACGCAGACCTGTGAGTGAATATGTGGTCGAACACGTCAGACATTCTGTTTCCTTTACCATGTTATGTTTTCACATATTTATCTGTCAAGTGTTTCAGCTTCTTGTCTTTATTGCATCTTGCTCTCAGGATGGCTGAAACTGTTTAAAGACGTAATCAAGTACACACATACACACCCACACACATTCCATACAAACACACAGCTCTGCTAGCTGCATGTGTGTGTTTGTGTATGTGTGTAGAAATTCAACATCCCAGCATAAAATTACAGGGATGACTCTGAGAACTGAAGGGATCATGTTTGTCCTGCTCGTCGCTAACTGCCTATAAAATTATAGAGGATGACTGAAATGTACTGTGTGTGTGTGTGTGTGTATTTATAGGGTAAAAGACTGAAGGCCATCTCAGACATTATGCTAAAATCCATATCTAGTGAAGGCTGACAGGATGCTAACGTTAGCATATTAACATGCATACAGTTCTTGTGTTAATCTGCTCAGGAGGTTTCAGGTTTAGATGAAGAGCAGTAGGTTTTTTGGGATAATCACTGCCCAGGGCCCCAGAACAGCTGAAGCATCCACTATGAGAGAAAAGAGGTGTTATACGGGAGCCATGCTGCCCCAGCTGGGACTGAAGGCTGCTCCTGACTAATGTCCAGTCACAGGAACATGAAACAGATGAGGTGGGACTCTGGCTGGCCAACCCATGGAGAATCACAGACTGTTGTGTCCACGTCTTTACAGACACCTGGCTCCACAACAACATCCCATCCAGGATGAAGCTGCAGCACATCACTGGTTGAACCATGATCTGAATGAACAGAGAGTAGAGAGAGAAGACAACCATATTATCATTAGCATTTTGTTGATGCTGTCGACATTAACCCAGAAGACCATTTCAAACTAGAGAGACATGAACCTCCAAGTTAAAACACTGTCACTTCACATAAAACCACCAGTCCTCTGATAGGTTGACCCTCATCATGTGACTCCTGAACCATGAAAACCTGCCCCTAGAATCTGGATCACATTGGTATCATTATTATTAGTTTGATAGTTATTCTAGAAAAACTAGATTTCACTGATGGTGGTTTTCTTCAGGATCTAGATCCACAATGGGATGATTTCTCCCATATCCCACCCTTCCACCCAGTTTCATGGTAATCCATCAAGTAGTTTATGTGGAATTGACTAAAAGGTCTAAAAGGTCTTATCTGCAATGTTCAAAAAAGTAGAAAAAGAATCCTAACTCCGCCCCTTTATCCAGATCTACGCCTAAGTTTAATGGATTCTTCCCGCCACACGGCCAACCCAGCCAGAACCACACAGACTCATTTCCTGGCTGTACACTTGTATATATGTGTATACTGTATGTATTTAACTAACTGGATATGTTGCTCTATTTCCTTTTTAATCCTATTTCATTCTAAATGTAATCATTTTCAAGTGTCGCATGAAGGGTACGACAAACTTTCATTTCGATGAGCATCTCAATATTGAACCTGAACGAGTAAATCACCTTGAATCCTTAATCAAGTGTAAGAAGAATTAAAATGTCTTTACACTTAGATTCTGAACTCACATTATAAAATTATAAATAATATTGTAAAATACCAAACAACATTCTGCTATAAACTCTCCAGTCTGATATTTGAAAGACACAGTGGTTGAATAGAAGCGTCTGTGTTTTAATATTCCAGCTTCCAGGCCACCCACAGACCCTGACCCCCCTTTAGAGAAAAAAAAAACAAGCTGCCATGTTTTTCAGAAGGAAAAATCCAACATGTGCTCAACTCTTTCCAAGAAGTAGCCATATTTTCCTGGTATGCGCCCGACTCCTTGAACCCCCGCCACTCATAACCACAATCTGCTGCAGCATGGCATTTCCAATGGGTTTTTGGGTTGGTGTAGAGGGGTGTGTGTGTGTGTTTGTGTGTGTGTGTGTGTGGGGGGGGGGGGGGGGGGGGGGGGCCCATAAAGCCATGACCTTTGTAATCAGCAGGGGCCCAAACAGTTCAGAGGAACTCGCTCTCTGCTCTGCATTGTTGAGTGTGTTTTGAGGTTGGACCTTGAAAGCGTGCTGACTGGTAATCAGCAGTTTTTAAGATGATCAAAAAGCCTCCATTATGATGGAGGACAATGGGCTGACAGGAGAGGCAGAGCAAGAAAAGATGACAATAGATTTCCTCTTTCTGTGCCTCCTCACGTGTTCTTTCCTCTTCACCTCTCTCTATTCACTGTTTTGTTTCCCCCCTCTTTCCATCCTCATCCACAAAAAATGCTGCTGCTGTCTCACACTGTAGATGTAAAAGTGAGCACACAGTATGTTACTGTTACAGTGGATTGTTCAAGGAAATACTTTTAGAAATATTTGAACTAATAATTATATTAATAAAATAATATAAATTACTTTATAGCACATAATATTTCTTTAAACTCATGAAAGTTTCTCGTAGATGCAGTACAGTCTTGGTTCATTTACATCCACATGTTACCAGGTTACATGATTTAATGACACTGTAATAATTGTTTAATGCAACAGATGATGTCAGATATGTGAGTCTGACAAAAGTCTGTGGTGCTCAGACTGTTCAGGGAGACTGTGATTAATGGACAGCTGCACTGAGCAGCAGTGAGATAATTCCACCCATGGAGTCCAGGTGGTGGTGGCTGATGACTCTGCTGAGACTGATGAAATGAAGAAGTTGGTAAATCTGAGAGGACTGGGCAATGATGTGGTGTGCAAAGATTATTCTTCCTGACTGAACTTTCACTCAGGCCTACATTTACATTTCTGTGTGTGCAGCAGGTCAGGTGATTTCTCCCCTACCACAGCCTTATACTGGGGGCCACCTGTATCAGTGGTAGAAGTGGCCACTTTTGGACAAAAAGTAGTGAAATGTTCCACAGTGGAGTTGAACTTTAGACCTCTAGAGCAGCGGTCCCCAACCTTGGAGTCGTGGGGTCATGTGGTGTCGGGTCGCGAAGAAAGAATAAATAACTTGTTTTATTTTAGTTTTATTGACTCTCAGAATCTGAAAGATGTTTTATTTTGAAAATGACCGGATGCTCTTCTGTCATGTCATCCGTTCGCACGTTTTTTGCACGTCAGGAAGCTTGTCTAGGTAACATGATACCATAAAAATAAAGCAGCTAAAATGAGTAAAAAACAAACATCCTTGGAGAGCTTCTTTGCAAAGGGGAAAAGGCCCAATGAGGAGACAAAAGAAGAGCCTGCTACCTCTAAGAAAAAGAAAGCTGCGTTTAAAAGACAATACCAGGAGTTCTATCTAAAATACGGCTTCATTGCAACAGGTGTTTCACACGCGCCAAACCCCCTCTGCATAATATGTGGTGACAGGCCAGCAAATGAGTCAATGAAGCCTTCAAAACTGCTTCAGCACTTGGAGACACAGCACCTGGCATTAAAAGACAAGCCGTTGGAGTTTTTTAAAAGAAAAAAATTATTAGTTATTAGTTATTATTGAGTTATTAGTTATACAGATAATACTTATCCTGTTGTTTTTTATGCCGTTTGCCGTATATTTCCATCACACCTTGATAGCCGGTCCGCGAAAATATTGTCTAACATAGTGCTGGTCCGTGGCGTAAAAAAGGTTGGGTACTGCTGCTCTAGAGGATACATTAGACCAGATCTCTGAACTATAACAGGCTGATCTCATTCACAATGTCAAATACCAGCATTTTGTCATAGACTCTGATGGTTTAGGTAAATTCATGGATCCTGTGTTGTTTACTCCCGGTCACCATTACTGGGATGTGTGTCCACCAATCAAACACACTATTATATTTGGTGAGGTTATGGCTTCTAGGCGAATAGTACCAGACAAAAGCAAAAGTGAGAAAGTATGCTTGTAAAGGCGAGGTAGCATGTAGAAATTGACCTCGGCAATATTGATCGTTATGAAGCAGAGAAAAGTGACCAGTCAGCATGTGAGCTGAAATCCCTTATAACACTATAGTGAATGATGGTGATTAACAAATACATGGGATGATTTTGATTCTATTAAAAGTCAGCCTACATGTAAGTGATCATATAGATTTTCATTGTCAGCAAATATTGAAATGTGTCCCATCACCTGAGTAAAATGATCTATTAGACAAAAGATTTAAATGTGTGTAGAAATATTCGTAAACCACACACCTGTGATGAAATGTTCCAAATACGTGTATTTTGTGATGGTATGAAAGATTCATGTCACAGATTAGTGATCCTCTGACTGCACCTCCTCTCTGATAGTAATTACAGTGGGGACACTGAAATACCACATCCTGTCCCTGTTTGACTGCTTGAAGCAACTGTCTGCTGCACAAGACTTTGCTATTGTTCGGATCACAGCCTAACTGAGCATTTATTGTGTGAAGTTCTAATGAGAATAGCCAATGCGTGTGCTGTATCTCTTCATATTGTTTACCCTCAGCAGACCCCAAACATGGCAGCCAAGGCAAAATCCTCAGATGTGTGGCTTCACGTTAAACCTCCTACTGAGTGAGATAGGGGTGGAGTTAAGGGACACAAACATAACTCACCCTGGGGACCGGAGTTTGACCAACAACATTTTTATCCTAAACTTAACCAAGGTGCCGTTTCATGTTTGACCACGTCTGAAAGGCTTTACACACTGCAAACAGACGCTGAAGAGCCCATAGGGTGCAACAAACACTGGTAGAAACATGTAACAAGGGCAAAACAAGAAACACCCTTGTGTAAGGTTTTTAATATTTATTTTATTTATTTTAACTTTCAAAATGTTCAGAATGTGGTTAAAATCTGATTATTACTCGCTGTGAGTGGAGTCAGTTAGACCACCTGCCAGAAGACAGGACCTCTTCCAAGAAACACACACACATATACACACACATATACACACACATATACACACACATATACACACACATATACACACACATATACACACACACACACACACACACACACAGACACACACACAGACACACACATGCACACACACATACAGTTAATGTGTGTCCCTCTCAGCCAAGAAAAGTGAGTGGGACCCCCTCTCTGTCAGCCAATAGCTTCTGAGGAAGCCAGGCTCTCAGCCAATGGGGTGCTGAAGAGGAAGAGCTGGTCCTCGTGGAGCCAAAGAGATCCCAAAACAAAAAAAATTCTAGGAACAGCACAAAATTCACAGCAAAAAAATTCTAGGAACTGAGAGAAAGAAAGAAAGAAAGAAAGACAGAAAGACAGAAAGAAAGAAAGAAAGAAAGAAGAGAACAGAATAAAAAATAGAAAAATAGAAAAAGTCTATAAAAAGTGAGAGAGAGAAAAGTGAAGACTGTTTTTGTTATATTTGAAGAAAATCTCTTAACTTACTGACAGGAATCTATAAGACTAATGGTCTGTGGACGTTACAGGCCTCTAATAAATCTTGAGAATAAAATGATTGGACGGCCCACCTGCCTGTTACCTCTGTATCTGCCTACCTGTGTGACCTCATTGATATGGATATGCTGTTAATACAGACCGTTTCCCCAGTTTGAAGACATGTACAGTTCATTTTTACCTCTGTTACCGACAGGTGGAGGTTATGGGATCGGACATGCTTGTTTGTCTCTGTTAGTTTTCTGCTACATACCTCAAAATGTTTCAGTTCAATTTACTTCAATTTATTTATTTATATAGTCCCACATCACAACAAAAGTTATATCAAGACACTATCCAACAAGAGCAGGTCTAGACCGACTTGATTCTACAGAGATCCAACAATCCTCCATGAGAACAACATGGAGACAGAGGAGTTGTGAGCAGATGTTGATGAAAGTTTGTGTAGGGTTGGATCTTGGGCCAAGGAAGAGTTTCTAAAATTTGGAGGTGGTTCCAGACATGGATGCGAATCACCGCTCGGTGGTTCTTGGGACTCTTTAGGTTCTGGTCTGGCTGAGGGTGTTTGAATAAAAACCACTATCATCATCATGTCTTTTCTGTACTGCCTGTCCTTTTGTCCTTGTGTGTCTTGTTTTGTCTGTGTGTTTCACACATGGTGGATCAACGCCCTCTTTGATGAGAGATGGGTATTAGTTCCAAATAAAACGTATCAAAAACATTGATGATGTGTTACAGGAGGTC
Source organism: Chaunax sp. Z400 (assembly GCA_037577475.1). Taxonomy (NCBI): domain Eukaryota; kingdom Metazoa; phylum Chordata; class Actinopteri; order Lophiiformes; family Chaunacidae; genus Chaunax; species Chaunax sp. Z400. The sequence goes on from CM075185.1 coordinate 31,904,111, forward strand.
AGAGCACCTGTAAAGCAACTTTGTCATTTGTTTGTTTATTTGTTTGTTTGTTAAACACGTCTGTGTCACATTTCATTCATCTAACAGCTGCGCAGGTGACAAATGTTGTGACAGTGAGCTGTGAAGTGTTTCACCAGAACTCACACCATTTACACTCAGACTGGAAAAAGAATCAGGGCTTTTATTTCCAGGGACGTCAATAGGAGATGGTAAAACTCCAGACCTTTCCTTCTAGGCTGCCCTTCTTTTATGACATAATGCTGCCACAGCTGAATCAATGATGCTCTGAGGAGTACCCGATTTAACAGGAAGGAAGACCTCTGTAATAAACCCACCAACATAAATACATGATGAATCCTTCACTGATGATGGCAGATCACACTAAGCATACTGCACTCAACCATCCATGCTTTCAGCAGTTATTTGGCCTTATTGAAGTAAATCTCCTCATCTCAAAGACATAATAATAATAAATAAAATATGTAAAATATAATATAAATAATAATAAAAATCTCTCTGACACCCTGATGAAAGCTTATTGAGCTGAAACGCGTTGCTCAGCAGCATGTTTTTAATGCCTATATAGCCATGTAAAAATAAAGGCCTTTATACTTTAAATGGAACTGTGTTCCTTAGATATTCTTAAGTTCAAAGATAAACATTCCAAACAGGATATTTAAAAATGAAGATGAACTTGAATATATTCTCTAAATAATAAACTCTATTCTGACTTCTCTCATAACATACAGAATTTTGCATGAAAAGTTGCAAAGAATTCATCTTAAAATGGGAATAGAGCCGGTGGATCTGGAGACTTGGATTACACAGGAGTCATTTAGTTCTTTCTCAGTAGTTTTTTAAAAACTAGTCTCCGTCTTCTTCAGGTGTTTAGGAGAACGCTGCAACACTGGTTTACTGTGAAGCTCCACAAATGGTTGTGGACTAAAAAACTGCCTTTACTTTTGCATCAGCATGGCAGAGAGTAGATAATGACTGAATTTTCAGCCCTTGAGGCAAATTGTAACTTGTGATTCCAGGCTAAATAAGTAAAAACTGACATGACTCTTCAACCTGTTCATCTCCACAAACTTGGTTTGTCCAGATTCACAAGTTTAAAAGGAACTAAAACTGTCAAAAGATTTCATCAGTCACATTGTTGGACCTTTTCAGACTTGAAATTTGAAAATTACAAGTTTAAACACGAGTCATCAGGAGATGGACATTCAAGTGTGCATTATTTACATTAATACAAGCTCTTACAGTGTACAGTCAGTTAGAAATGAATACAAATACAGAACTAATGCCACACACATTACAAGTCATTACAACACATTACATCACATAACTATGTAAGTATAATGTATGTAATGCAACTATGATGTATGTATGATGTATGTAACAATTCTGCATAATTAACTCTTATTCTGTGTTGCAGTTCCAGGTTCCAGCTCATTGTCTCTCTTTGCATCCAGCATATGGTTCCTACTGTGGCTCGAGCACGAAATAGCAGGGTGGCCTGTATCTTCTGAGCCCGGGGTGACCCTCTGGCTCTGATTAGACCTGGGTGGCTGGCTGGTTCTCCCTGGTGGTGTGTGCATTTGGGCGGCGGGGCTCTTGAGGGATGTTGTTGCGGGGCAGGTCTTGGTGCTGTAGTGTGCTATGGCCCTCTGCATTGCTCTCCCCCACCTCACCCTCCCTCCAATTTTAATCCATCTCACCTATTGCGACATACAGTACCAGTCAATAGTTTGGACACAGTTTCCCATCCACTTGAATGGGAAACTGTGTCCAAATTTTTGACTGGTAGTGTACACCTAGTAGGGTTTGTCACTCAGGAGATTCTGAAGATCACGTTTTCCAATCGGGGACTTGGTAAGCGTGGTCAGATGAAATTACACAGATGGTGTAATGTACCGGTGGTGGGGGGTCCCTTGGAGGCCCCCTCTGCCCTGTGTCCCTGGTGGTGCGCCCGGAACCTCTGCCTGCGCCCGCACTGGTCGGGTAACTTCATGTGTCCTGGACTTGGCCTCTATGGTGCTGTGGGTTCTGCGTCCCGGATGTTATCACGGCTGGGGGGACTGACTGGACTATCTGGTTTCTGTTGGACTCTGGAGGGGTCCTGTGCACTGGTGTGGGCTTTGCTGCATGATCCCGGCCCAACACACCAGCATCTACTATGGCCCGATCTTCAGTGTTGATTGGGGCCACCAGTGGCTGCTGAGCTGAGTTTGTGGCCAACATCACTGCTCTGTATTTGGTTCTCGGGACTCTTTAGACTTTGGCCTGGCTGGGGGTGCATGGAACACAAACCACCACACAGCTCATTGGTGTTACTGCCTGTCCTCTCGTCCCTGATTGTCTTGTTTTGTCTCTCTGTTTCACTCATGGTGGATCACGCCCTCTTTGATGAGAGATGGGTATTAGTTCTAAATAAAATGTAATAGGCTAGTCTTTCAAAGAGGGCTGGTGTAGGTCACACATTTCAGTCATAAATTTTACTATTATGGGATTTCTGGTTTAGTTTCATTCATTGTTCCAATAACTGTCAGTTTTAATCCAATCAGTGCAGATTTTGGAAAAATATTTCTAATAAAAAAGATTTATCCTTTTGAAAATAAATCTATGAGGTTCCCATGTTATTTGTTTCTTGTCAACCAACCTCTCATTACAACCTGTGATGGCCCAGCTTCTGCCTCTGAACCCTTGTCATCCTCAGACTGACCTGTGTCCTCCTCGGTCTACGTCCTGTCTTCTCTGACCCCCACCCCATGTTACCACTGGTTTCTCTTGGGGTAACACAGAAGGCAAGGAGAGAAAGAACCACCTCCACCTCTTCCCCAGCACTGCTGCTGACCCACACCTTCTCTCACTTTCCCTCCTCTTCTCCTTCACATCCCTGAGGCCCTTCTACTTTTTCTCTCATAGAAGCACTCAGGAAGCAAGTTATCATGAGCTGTGAATCACCAGTACTACAGAAAACTATGCAGACAGGAAAACCAGCGAGTTCCACCTCTAACAGCAACGTAATCACTTTACTTGATGTCTAGAGCCTCATTCAAACCAAATCACACATTGTGGTAAAAACTCAAACTCCATTTTTCATGTGGGTGGTGCATTTAAGCTGTGGTGGTGCATCAAGAGGGGTGTCTTACAAAAAAAGCAGCGGCCCTGTAGCAAAAAGCAAACGTCAGAACTACTGCTTTGTTGTAGCTGAAGAAAACCTCACTGGAAGAGTCCTTACTGCCAAGTCAGGAGCCCCAAACCAGGTGCTACTGAGGTTTACTGCTTTGCCATCCTGTATTGGATTTAGGAAGGCGATATGAGGGTCATTTTGTCTGACCTCTGAGACGGTGGCAGTAGCAGCTAACAGCTAACTCAAAGAAGAAGAAAATACATTGAAAATGTGTTCAAACTTCGAACTCCTTGCCCTCTCTGCTCTCCTTGTTATGTTATTTAGAGTTTGGAGTTCTGTTCGACACATAAGTAAAACATGGTACTAGAAGCCGACGCCACTGGTTCACATGTCACAATGATGGAAATGTAAACTATTGAAAACTTTTTCCAGAGTGTATCTGTGGTAATGCCACCGTTACTGTCGCCATGTAAACTGGTAAAGTTTCCCCAGTTCTAAGGCTGAAAATGTAACAGATGTTCAGCTGGAACATGTGGGAAAGTTACGCTGCCAACTACATACAAGTCTTTTCAACCATTTTGGGGGACTTTTGCACGAGGATCATTTCCACAATGTTGTCTTATGAACACAGAACTATTTTAAAATGTCACACGATGGCCGTTTCACCCAAAAACAGACACTTTTTGTTGTGTTTTGGCCGTCTGTTTATATGAGAACAGTGTTTTTGGGGACTGAAAACGCAGACTTTTAAAAACGGGCTCCTGAGTGGAGACTTTTAAAAACACCACTGTCCCGTTGTCGAGTAAACGGGCAAAACTCTGACTAAAAACGATGAGGACACAGCCACGCTTTGTGCACACCTGACGTCTGCTGCTGCCTTCTTGGTCAGGTCACACTCGTGAAAGAGATCCTTGATCTGAACGGGTTATTTTTTTCCTGGTTAAATAAAGGTTAAATAAATAAAATAAAATGTCTATTGCGGTTCCTGCCAGCCTTTGTCTCGTACACAGACAGTAAACAGCCTACTATGACCAGAACAACAACAAAATATTAACGTCAGACTGTCTGGTTCTGTTTGTGCAGCTGATGAGTTTATTAACGCTCCTCTAATGTAGATCTGCTGAACCACT
>CM075185.1:31913373-32003373 GCA_037577475.1 Chaunax sp. Z400
GGACCATTTCATGAGAATTACATTGAGACAACACAGTTGGGTCGACTATTAGTAATCATCTTCTGAGCAGTTTGTATGAATTAGAACAGTGTCTGTACTAAACATAGAACCGGTCGTTTGATTGGCCTGTGGTGCTGCTGGTTGTAGCTTTCTTGAGAAAAACTCACAGAAATAACTTCATACTTCCTTTGGCCCCCAATAATACACCTGCCATGATATAGCTGCATTATCTACACGTCATATTGGTCCACAAGCTGAAAGTCACTACCATTGAAGTCCCAGAAACAACCGTGCCTTCATATAAGAGTACTGTCTGTGGGGGAAACACGAAATATCTAAAGGGTTTATTCAGTTTATTATGGGTTATACAGTTTCCAAGGGCACAGTACTGAAATGAGTTTGGTGGAAAATGTGTCTTAGCAATCCTGCTTACATACAGGGGGTGCTGATAGTAGGTCTTGGTGAGGATGCACCCAGTCTTTCTGCTTATGGTGCTAAACCAAAATCATCTAGTTCCAGTCTAAATATTCAAAGGTATAAAGACATAAGGATAAATTGACAAATCTCAATTTCACCACTTTTATTCCGGCCAAGTCACCAAACATTTCGATTTCAGGCTAGCGGCCTTCATCAGAGCATGAAAGAAAACATAGGTCATGTCATTGATATACAGGAACTGGCAGATGATTGGCTAACAGGGTCACATGATAAGTAACTTCCTGAGGTCCCCTATGTATCTTCCTTGATGACAATAACTAAAAGCAGTTTAAGCAATACAATGTTGACTGAGGTTACAGTGTCAGAGGAAACACTTAGTCCAGCTGGTGTCATTGTGTTGAGATCCAGTACATCTCTGTCTGAGACAGCAGTTCTGGGAGGTTGAGCCGTGTTAGGCTTCGGTTTGAGGGGGTGTCAGCATCAGAAGACATAATAGAGACAAGTTAAAGAGTCAAGTCAAGATGTTTCCTGCAGTGGAGCAACAATACATTTCTTAACATGCAGCAGCAACAGTAATGCTTTTCACACGACAGACGGCGACGTTCTTACAGAGCCCAACGCAACCAATGAGGTTTTCAGAAAATTCTACAACAATCTCTACACACATATAGACAAGGAGGAGTATACATCATTTCTTCAAAAATGAACTTTACCTAATTTGGACCACTCAGACAGTTGGAGGACCCCCATCAGTAGTGAAAGTCCTCCAAAAAGGCAAGAGCCCTGGTTTAGACGGCCTACCTCCGGAACTATATTTAGTCTTCTAAGATCAGGTAGGACCTCTTATACTAGGCTCTATAAATTTTGCTATTAAGCAGGGATCCTTTCACAGGGACCAGAGGAACGCACTCATCACTGTCCTACTTAAGAAAGACAAAGATCCACTTGAGTGTTCAAGCTATCACCCAATTTCGTTAATTTGTGCAGACATGAAACTCTTTGCCAAGGTGTTGGTCATTCGCTTGGAGACAGTGATTGGGAAATTAATTCATTTTGACCAGGCAGGATTCATGAAAGACAGAATGGCAGCTGATAATGTAAGGAGGCTTCTGCACGTTATTGAGGCTGCAGAAACTATTCCAGGCGATTGTGCTGTACTTTCTCTAGATGCTCATAAAGCGTTTGACAGACAGGAATGGAGCTATATATGGTTGGTTATGCAAAGTTTCGGATTTGTGCCTAACTTCATCTCCATGGTACAAACACTATACAGTCATGCTACTGCATGAGTTCTTATAGGTACATGCCAGTCACCAGCTTTTCCCTTACATCGTGGAACCAGACAGGGCTGTCTGCTCTCCCCCTGCTCTTTGCCCTGTCCTTTGAACCCCTGGCTCAGTCCAGTAGAGAAAGTGACACAATATTCCCCATAACCATAGACCAATCTAGACACTATATTTCATTATACGCCGACGACTGCTTTTCTTTTTATTTCCAATATTCAGGCATCACTACCACGGGTCCTAAAACTATTTGAGCTGTTTAGAGAGATGGCAGGTTTTGAAATTACCTGGAGTAAATCTGCCCTCCCATTAAATGCAGCTACGAAAAATATCAATCTGACAACTGACATCCCCGTTTGCACATCCTTCACGTACCTTGGTATCAAAATCTACCCCAGCCTTAGCTAAATAGTTCAGGAATATTTTTCAGGTTTGAAAAAGAAGATTATGGAGGACCTGAAGAGATGGGGTTCTCTCTACGTCTCCTTGCAAGGTAGAGTTATGACTGTCAAAATGAATATCTTGCCTCGGGTTAATTTCTTATTCTTTATGATCCCCCTTGCACCACCACCCAAATTCACAACAGTAATGCACTCCCTTATATCACATTTTCATCTTCATTTGGGGAGGAAAGTGTGCACGAATCAAACTTGCTCTCTAAACTGGACTCTAAGATTCCCTGGTGGGCCACAGAGGCAAGTACGCCTGAAGCCACACCGATTAGAAGATCTACTATATACAGGCAGGGGACGTAGAAACATTAACCTAAGCTATGGGAGCATCATAAAAAACTCTTTAGCTGTATGGCAAAAGGTGGAGCTGATGATGGGCAAAACAGGCTTATTTCATCAAACATTCATGGAATAACTATCACTTCCAATCAGGCGGACAAGCTTTTGTATTTCCCACGTGCTCAAACAGAGGTGTTTATTTTACCGGACTCTGTTCATTCCAAGATATAAGGGAGGAACACAAGTTACCAGGCACCTCTTACTTTCTCTACCTACGACTGAGATCAGCGATGAAGACATATGGGGTGCCCTGGAATGGGCCTATGCCAGAGCACCCTATGGAGGAATGGATCGATCCTGGGCGGGGCTCTCGAGGGATGGTGACATGTAGAGTATATATAACTCTCTGCTTAACCGATCTAAGGGCACACGGACAGTTGAAAAGATATGGGACAAGGAGCTTCATAGTGCAGGTCTAGTGCCCAACTGGAAAAAGATATGGTCCAATTTAAGCTGCACCTCTAAATACCTTGCACATTAACTCATACACTTTAAGATGATCCACAGAGCATATGCCGCCCCTATCAAATGATTTAAGATGAAACTAGTTGCTTCTCCTAACTGTACTGACTGTCAGGCTCAGACACAGGGCACAACGATGTTTTTTGGAATGCCCACCAATCAGTAATTATTGGACTCATGTTATCTTGACAGTTTCAGAGTTACTAGGAGCTACAATGTTACCTAACCCTTGCCTCTGTTTGCTCAATGATGATTCATCTCTACCTCTCAGTTTAAATCAGCGTAGACTGCTGTTTGTAGGTCTTACAGCAGCAAAGAAAACTGTCACTGTGGTATAACCCCGATCTTCCTCTGGTCCAATACTGGATGCATCCTACCAGAGTATAGCTTCTCTCAAATGTACAGCAGCACGGCTCAATGGAGCCAAACCTGCCACCATGCTGGCATGGTCAGGTACAGCTACATCTATAAGGGATTACCTATAAGGGTTCTCCCCCGTCCCACACTTCCTCATATCCAATAATAATACAGGACCTGGAGTGGGCCAGCTCTAATAGTTGGTCAAATGGATGGTTGAATACAAGCCATGATTTAATCTGCTGTTTGTTTTCCTTTATTCTTTAGTTCACTGTCATTTGCTCTTTTTGTCTCACTTTTATTTCTAATTTGAATCTGTTAAACTTATTACTACTACTTTCTCATTATCCTGTTTATTTCTGTTTCTTTTCCCTTTTATCAATATTTAATGTGCCACCCTGTTGTTGTTGTTGTTGTTATTATTGTTTGTATGTCTGTTATATCATTTATGTTTAAAATAAAAAATGTTGATCACAAAGAAAAAAAGCAGCAGCAACAACAAATACACAATTGATAATGGTCATATTCAGAGCAGTGAAACTGTAGAAGCTAGAAGTCAAGGACTGAAAAGAAACTTCAAGCAGATCCTGTAAGAGTTAAAGAAGAATATCAGACAGATTAACATCCAGCAGGGGTTTCAGAAGGTTGATGGATGCTGTGACGACACATGACTACATCATCATCAATACACGCCTACTTCTTCATCATGGGGTCTAGGGTTTTTTTTTATTGTTGTTTTTTTGAGGCAACATTTTCCCCTATGGAACACATCTAACCATGTGTGGTGATTTTCTCTCTTTGTTGGATTGATTCACTTGAGTTTTGTGCATCGACTCTAGTTTTGTGTTTCCATCTGGGCTCACCACAACACCTCTGCAGTGTTGAACAGAAGTACCTGTAATCCACCCTGTGATGTTTGTGAAGATCTACCAGCCTCCAGAGATCTTTACATAATGGTAGGAGGAGGTCAGACTAAACCGATGAACAACTGAGCTTCAATGAAAAACAGGAAACCACAAACAACACTATGCCTGTAAGAGAAGGTGGGGGTGTTAAATACAACACAAACACTGATTATTCATTGGAAATAATGATTATTCATTGTTTGGAATGGCTGTAGAGGATGTTGGATGATCGTTGTCTTGGTTGGGATGATTAGGGGACAAGAGGAGGAAGGAAAGGGATGGAATGAGTGGTGTAGAGGAGGGTATTGGGTTGAGACTCACTGGGATACATTTCGATGAGCGTTTGGCTTCATTATCACAGCATGGTCTGCAGGCTATAATAATATAACTTCATATGTGTGTGGTTGTTTGTGTGTATGTGTACACTGTTTTATATATTTGTCATTTGTAATTGATCTGTTTTTTTACTTTATTATTTCTCTTAAATTAATTTTTAAAACCCTAACATAACATAAAATTAGTGCTACATATAATATATTTAATAAAATCCTAAAATCCTAATTGGAAAAATAACACTGAGCATCTATTTTGTTACTTATTGACATATTGTAGAATTTATGATTCATTTTTGAGAAGTAAACTAAAAGATTCAATAAAATAGCAATAAAGTTGTGTCCTGGTTTCTGTTGTAATAGAATCTGGATTTAAACACAGTAAATTGGGGAAGCAGCTCTGTGGCTTTTTTGCATGTTGTGGTTTTCTTTTCTACTACAGTGACTCATGTTACAGATGATGATCACTGGTAAATCTGTTACTGTAGGCCTTTATCATCGTTCTCTGTGCCGTGTTCTGAATATGTCATCCTGTTGGATCAGTGACTGAAGAAGAAACAGCTGTCAGAGATGGTCCATCTTCTGAAGCTTAACCCCATTTACACAGCCTGTCCAGGCAGGTTCTGTATAAAAGGTGGTCATTGTTGTTCCGCCTCTGACCCTTACTCTCCGAGCAGAGAACCAGATCTACCACCATGTACAGTAACCATGGTCAGTGATTGGTGTTGACATGTCAGTACATTGTTCAGAAAGTGTTGCCAGTGTGTGTTACACATCACACTTCTTTGACTTGCTATCTAAAATCACACAGGGAAGCGTTATGCTGCCGTTGAGGAGGCGTAGAGGACGGTCTTCATTGTGGCGGGATTGTGCAATCTTTGTGTAAAAGGTGGTGACTGTGTTTTGTGTGTTTGACTACATTTATGGGTGTGTTAATGTCCTTACTTTTATATTGGACTCTAACAGTGTAGACACTGAGTGACTCATTCCTCTACAGCGGATACTGATATCACTAGATGAGAACTTAGTCATTCAGAGGTGAGATGCTCAAGACTCAGTGTTACCATTAAAACTGGGACCTGAAAGAACTCAAAGGCTGAGAGTATGTTTTTACTTTTTACTAACCAGAAACAAATATTTCCCCTCATTTTCATAACTAAACATAATCAGTCACAAAGCAGACGTTTCACACGCCAAGATCATCACCTCACATTTCCTCCTAATGTCAGGACAGTGAACGCAGCCCAGATTGGATCATTTGTTTTAAATGAGCGGTGATCAAAAAGGGAGAAAATAAGTGTCTTTACCCAGCAGGAAAATAATTAGCTGATGGAATATTAAGATAAGCTGATCAGAGATGGATGAGTCATTGTGATGGACAACAACCTCATGACCCTGTGGAAACAGACGTTACTGTCATTTACATTTATTTGGGGTTGTCTTTGTTTCCACAGTAATGTTTTATAGTAGGAGTCTATTCTGGGATTAATTTAAACCTTTTATCAGTCATTTTCACAGTTCCTCCTAAAACTCAATACCTTCAACGGCTCTCTTTTTGTTTACATTCACACACCAATGGGAACACTGAAGTAACATGAGTGTTGCTCTGTGTGCTCAGTTTTATAAGGCTACCGTTACAAGCTGTTGTTTGCACAGCTAACATTTCACATGTTTTAATGTATACTCAGATCAAACAGGGTTCCTCAGAGGACCTGGAACACTGAGTTCTACCCACCGTTGTGGGCTGAGCTTTAGCTATGTAGATACAGCAAAGAACTATGGCTTCGTTCAGACTGGGTGTCGACACCCATCCTGTGTGACCCAATCACAGGTGGACACCTCTGAGTACAGGTCTAAATACACCCATGACGCCTTGAGGAATTATCTGAGACCACATCACTGAGACCACATTCAGGCTGTTTATGTGACAGTAGTTTTGCTAAAAATGGAAGTTTTTTGTTTTTAGTATTTAAAAAAGTTCTGCATTCATATGAGAACATTGTGAAAACGATCCTTGTCCACATGTATCTGTAAAAACGATTGAAAACGCTGTAGTATGGATGCCAGGCCAGGAGTTGGTGGTTTAACTTTTCAAAATCATCTCCACAGAATGACACCTTGTATACAAATGCTGTCTTAGCAGAGAGGGGTCTCTGTCTAGGTGCATGGAGAAGGGCTGTGTCACACAGCGCTGTGAGTAAAACAAGAGACAATGTTGAATGCAGGCTGGAAACAGATCATTTTGTCTGGATAGACGATGATCTGGACTATAAAGCATCAACATTTCAAGGAAATATTGAGTGGGAATCATGGCAGTCAAAATCAATAGTCAATATCTCTTTCTGTGCATTGCTACTGGACTGAAAACATAATAGTTGCGTGCGAAGTGGAGCGATGTCATCACAGCTTTCACAGGAATTGTGTTTTGCTAGTTTACACGGTGATGTAATGGTGGGATTTTCAAACGACTACACTCAGGAACACTGTTTCAAAAGTTTGGGTTTTCAAGCCCACAAAAGCCATTTTTGTGTGAATGAAAGGCCAAAGCACAAAAAAGTTACCATTTTATTCAAAAATCATAGTTGTGAAGGTGCGTTTACCTCAGTCTTTAGAGCATGCAGTCCTCAACAGGCCATCGCAGGTTTGATCATCTGTAGCCATTTGCTGCATGTCTTCCCTCTGCTCTTTTGCACATTTCCTGTCTAATCTTCAGCTGTCCTGTCACAATACAATGCTCAAAAAATGACTAGAAAAAGAAAAAGACCTCTTAGAGGAGGTTACATTCTTTTAGCAGCTAGCATCTGATGTCATCTGAAACAACAAGTCACAACAACAAACACAGTCGATTACACACTGATTTACATTTTGGTTCATGTGAATGACATGTTTGCTCTCTCTCACACCACTGAACCAATTTCCACTATAGTCCCAGACTCCCTTAAGAAATCATTCAGTTTTGTGAGTTGCTGAGTTACAAGAAACAATAGAAACATTTTTAAAAGCTGCCTTTGATTAGTTCTTAACTATTTGGACACCTTTAAATGTTATATATTAAGCTATGTCTTTTTCAAGTGTTTAAACTTTTGTCAATGTTTTCCAGTGATGGACGTGTTTATTTACATTTACTGTAGAGTATAAGTGAGATCCTATCAGATGTGGTCAATCCAGATGTATTATAAAGCCAGGTGAGAACTGATAGACTTAGAGCTGTCACTATTGATCACATCCCCCAGGACACATGATCATACTGTCTGTGAACACCTCTTCATCAGCAAATCACATAATAAGATGAAAACAGTGGATTATTCCATCTCCTAGGCTCTGTTTACACGGCACCAGTTACCATGTAGAATGTTCATCCTCACTCCTCACTTTAACACAAGTCTGCACAATGGACAGAAATCTAGCATAAACTAGTGTATATTTTCTTGATCCTGTATATTTTCTGTCTTGTATATCTTAATGTCCTGCATATTCTACTGACACTCACTGTCAGTGAGTGTCTCACAGTGAGTGTCAGTAGAACATATGTATACATATATACATATATGTATATATATACATATATATACAGTACCAGTCAATAGTTTGGATACAGTTTCCCATCCACTTGAATGGGAAACTGTGTCCAAATTTTTGACTGGTACTGTACATACAAATACATATATATATATATATATATATATATATATATATATATATATATATATATATATATATATATATGTGTATATATATTTCTTTCTATATATTTGTTTAACTTATTGTCCAGTACCTTGAGTGCAAAAACCGAAGTCAAATTTCTTGTATGTGAACAAATACTTGGCCAATAAAGCTGATTCTGAATCAGATTCTGATTCAATGTTTTTGCTGAAAATGGAGAAGTTGAGGCCAAAGAACAACAGAAGTTTACCATTTCTGGGTGAAACACTTATCTTGTAATCAGTCTCTTAGAACCTTCCAGCTGTCTGTGGCTCTCAGTCCAAAACCTGCTGCTTCTTCCAGTTTAAGTTGGAAATCTTGAAAAACGTACAAATGTTTAGTATGAACTGTAAAGGAGGTCAGTAATGTCCTAAAACAGTTCGTCAGTGTTTGGCCTTCAGACAGGAGGAAATAAGTGTGTATTAATATGTATGTGATACACTAGTGTGTGTTTCTGGCAGCAGGATGATGTGTGTGTGATTCTTCAGTTCCTTGACAACTTGGTAAACTTCATCTGCTGATTTTGATCATATGATATATTTTAAAGCTAACAGCTAACACATCTACTTTGTGATGACATTTTTCCTTAACTCCTATTTCAAAAAATCAAAAATATTAATTTGGAATCTACCACAAGTATTTGGAAAAAATCACAGGTTTTTGTTCAGTTTGGTTTCTTATAAAAAGTTGTTTAAAGACAATGAGCTTAAAAAGATTTACTTGATTTCAACCAGTAGGTCATGTTTAAAACAGTCGTCACACACCAGCATACATACAGAGTCACAGCCAAATATACACTCTATCAGGTTTGCACAAATCAGGCCAACTTGTAACAAAACAACAGATAATCTGCTTAATGATCATGTAAATGTTGCAGCAAAATATCCCAAGTAGTTCATGTGAAGAACCAAAACCTTCTGAAGATAATGATCTGAGCTCACTTTGTCTTTATGCAAAGTCCTTGCTCCTCATTTGGAGTCACATAAATATCCTCCTGAATGGGAGGCAGAGGCTGATGGTGATCCTCTGAAGTTCCTTTTTACTATGAGGCTGAAAGCAGCTGCTAAAGGTCTTTGTGTGTTTGACTCATTAGGTGTCCCAGAATGAGCAGAGAGTCTGTAGGCCGGTCAGACGGTGAGACAGTGGATCCAGATCAATCATTTACAGCATTTGTCTGAGCTACAGCTAGAGAGCGTTTATTCTGAGGCTCAGGGTGGTTTCTACTGGAGCTGATGAACAGCCTACAGGGCCTGTTCATTTGTTGGCCAATCAGATTTCTCAAATACTCTGAGCCTGGGGATTGATTGGTTCATCAATAATCTGAATTCAAACAATGGTCTATTTTGTAAAATCCAATTATTTTTCCTCTTAAAATGTTCTTTTTTAGTGGACAATGGTGTTGAATTCATCACGTGGAAAAATGCAGCACAGAATCAGAATCTGTTTTATTTATTTTCACCTTTTTCTGCCCATTTTCACTCTGGATTTAGATAAGATAAGAAAGTCTTATTGTCATTGTATAGATGTTTTTTACAAAGAGATCAGGGGGCATTTAACAACTGAAAATATAGAGCATAACATCAAATATAGAGCTTAACATCAAATATAGAGCATAACATCAAATATAGAGCATAACATCAAATATAGAGCATAAAAATAGAAACAACCATGAACGACAACAATTGAAGACAACCTCAACATATACTACCATCCACAGGAGCTACTTTGCCTTGTATTGTAGTTATTGCACTTGAAGTCAGAATAAATAATATCAATCAGAATAAACAATAATGGTTTGCATGTATTGAAATGAACCTGTGATAGCCAGGTAACTGTAGGTTACATTGTAACCACTGGTCTCTGAGTGAAGAGACCATCTCTATTTAAGATCACTCTGGTTTTCTTAGATCGACCCCTGATTCTGAGTGAAGGTGGAGAGATATTCTCCTCACTCACAGAACAGTAGTTACAAAATAACCGACAGTTCTCTATTGTATCGAGACTATTTCTCCACACAGGTACATATTCCATATGCACATTGGACTTTGTAGGACACCTCATGAAGGTGCAGAGCAGTCACATGACCTGAAACCCTCACCCAAAGCTCACCCATGTGACCAACGAACTACATACAAGTACTACAGTGTACAATATTTATTTACAAGCCTCTGAGCTGGCAGGGTGGCAACGCCCCCCGCTGTCACTGCACACTCAGGCAGAAGATGCTACCCAGAGCTTTGCTGGCCCCTCAAGATGCTAAGGACAACAACCACGGGGGTGGAAACGCCACTCGAGCTAGCCCGCCAGCTGCAAGGCAAACTGACAGGCATAGATAGCGCCCTAACCTAGGAAGTCAGGGCACTAGTCCTGTCAGAAAACCATGGAAACCTACCACCGAGTAGCCCACAAAACCATCTCCACAAAGGGAGTGGATGTTGCCATATTCGGTGGGTAGAATCAGGTAAAAATAGACAGAGCTGACCATGTAGTGCAGATCTTGGCCAGAGATGCCCCTCTCCACAGCGCCCAGAAGGTCACAACTCAGTGGGTGGAGTCTGTTTATACACCAGGCGGCATGGGTGTACCTGCTGCCTCTATGCATGAATATCACATCAATGATCTAGTAGGACAGGTTAGCTTTAGACTCCGGTCTACCCTGACTTTCCTGCTTGAAGCACACAAAGTTCTGGTCAGGCCTGCATCACCCAGATGTACAACTCAAGTGCCCTAAGAGGCAAGAGTGGGGACTAAAGTGAAGACGTAAAATGCAGCAGAAGATTTAAGTCAGTTCTTTTTTCCAAACCAAATTATAATAAGTTCATCCCTCATGGGGCCAAAGCAAAATGTCACCAAAAAGAGGAAGTTCAGCCTTTCAATTAATCAATAAAGAGCAGATTAAATGATAAAATAAAGACACAACTGTGGAAACATTTCCCAGTGTTTTGCATGAGGCTGGTAAAATATTTCCACATTTAAGTTTTAGTTGGAATTACATATTGTTCGATTGCAATGTTTTGACTTTAATTTGACGCCACAAAATAAGTAAGCATGTCAAAAACTTTATTCCAGCTTTTGAGAGAAGAGTCAGAGAATCCGTTCGTCTCATGCACTTGAAGCTCATACATATTAGGAGAAAACATACTTTTAGTAGTATCACTTTCTGTCAAGTTGCTGTTCCACTAGCTTCTATGATACAACAGGACTTTTTCAGTGCAGACATTACGACTTAGTCATAGCAGGAAAAGCACAGGTGAAACTAATGATGACTTGTTTCCCAGTTTGTTTGGGGACAGTGTAGCTACAATTCAAACAAGACAGGACAAATGTGTATGGAAACAACGAAGACGAAAAAGTGAAGCAAAATATGTATGTATTGACCTCACAGACCACCGTCGAGTACGTCGTTACCTCCGCTTTTACCACTGTGTGTTTACTAGGTACATAATCACAACCTCCTCCGACCATCATCATATTTGTTGTTGTGGAAAGTTTGACTCTTCACTGCCCTCCTGTGGTTGTTTCAATGTAAAAGACACATGGAAGTATGAGTACGATCTGGTGTTTACGTGAGTTGTGATCTAATATGATCTGGTGTTTACGTGAGTTGTGATCTAATACGATCTGGTGTTTACGTGAGTTGTGATCTCATACGATCTGGTGTTTACATGAGTTGTGATCTAATACGATCTGGTGTTTACATGAGTTGTGATCTAATACGATCTGGTGTTTACGTGAGTTGTGATCTAATACGACCTGGTGTTTACGTGAGTTGTGATCTAATACCATCTGGTGTTTACGTGAGTTGTGATCTAATACGATCTGGTGTTTACGTGAGTTGTGATCTAATACGATCTGGTGTTTACATGAGTTGTGATCTAATACGATCTGGTGTTTACGTGAGTTGTGATCTCATACGATCTGGTGTTTACATGAGTTGTGATCTAATAGATCTGGTGTTTACGTGAGTTGTGATCTCATACGATCTGGTGTTTACATGAGTTGTGATCTAATACGATCTGGTGTTTACGTGAGTTGTGATCTAATAGGATCTGGTGTTTACGTGAGTTGTGATCTCATACGATCTGGTGTTTACACGATATTATATGGTTATAGTTTACGGTAAATGGACATTATAAGGTCTGTTTAAAGTCCATTGACTTTTTCTCTGATAGATTTTTATCATTCCAGCTGTAATCTCTGTCTAAGTGCACTATTCAACTGTCTGTTACCGTTCTCAGACCTCATCAGTCTATCAAGCTGGTCACATTTAAAACTGTCACAGTCTGTGGCTTATTGGTAATGATGTTCTTTAAACACTGTTAAAATATATCAAGAAATAATATTATCTTGTTTCTTTGAATGTATGCCCCCTTTCTGGACAAATATAGCAAACTGCACAGCATTGTGTAGAGAAATATTATTTTGTAAAGTTGAATTTGAGGTGATTTATTTTTACTCCATGAGCCAGTGCCAGAAGACAGACATTCACATCTATCAGAAGGAATGAAATGTGCAGACAGTCAGCTGCAGAGCGTCTAGTACTCATTAATACTAATTATACCTTTACAAATTATTACTTTTGATGTGATTGAGAACTGGTTTCACTGCTCCCCCCACCGCCCCCCCCCCCCCCCCACACACACACACACACACAGCCCATACTTACTGTCAGCACTGGTAGCAGATAAGCGTAAGCAGAGATAAGCGTTGACCTGACAGGAATGCGTTCTCCAATGTCCCGCCTCATGAAAATCCCCATTGTCGCCTCCAGTCAACTTCTACTCACATGCAAATGTAATTCAAATATTTATCCTCTGGCAACAGAGAATTTAAATACCAAACATCTTGAGTAATTCTCAGAAATGTTGGTGTGTCAATGTGGCAGCCAAACGTGTTCAGACATCACTGAGAGGTAAATGTACAGACCCACAGAAAGAGGTTTGATCATTAATCAGGTTTAGAAAGTCTAATGGAAGTTAAGATCATCCCTTTTCATAAATTATTTTAGATCAAGTTATTTTTCTGTACTTTGAATTTAAGCAACATTATCATAATTTATTATATTACTAATTTGCAGATAAAGTCTTTATCTCCAACGTCATTTTAATAGCTGATAAATAAATGTACTAGAATGGTTCCTCTGAACTGAAGTTGTAAAAAAGTAAGAGTCAGGATTTCAAAATTCTTAAATTACTTTGCACGAATTCTTCAGGTGTTTGTTTGGCCCTGAAAAATAACTGAAAAGAATAAAATTAATATATGAAAAACCTCCAAATAGACACAAAGAGGATTTTTTTCAGCTCATTAAGACAAACAAACTCTCTCTATCTTTTCACAAACATAAAACACCATCAGCCTCCAGAAAGCCTCCACCCAAGGTTTTGTTATTGTCAGGCGGTTCATCAGGAGCCCTCTGACTGAACCTCTAGTTCTCAGAATGTACTATCTTCTGCTGGAGCATGCCCTGAGGGACACCTTACAGGTATGCAAATCTCATTCAAATGTGTGAAGACTGTGGGATCAGTTATCCCTGAACACAGGAGGAATAACAGCCTGTCATTAACTGTAACTCAGGTTTCAACAAAGAAAAAAAATATCTGGGGGCGAAAAGGTCAACATGGTGGAAAATGTCAGGCATTTGTCCTTTTTGTTTTTCACTTTGATCACTGAGTTTTTCAGAAAACACCTTCAGCAGAGCAGCTGGGTTATTTCCAAACATTTTAAGTATTGTAAGGTGTCATTGGGTGAGGTGGGTGTGAGGGAGAGGTTTGGGTCGTTTCACAACCTGAGAGACTTGAAGATGCACTCTTTGAAAAAAACAATCTCATCCAGTCTGAACATATTTTAATATATATATATATATATATATATATATATATATATATATATATATATATATATATATATACAGTGTATATATATAAAACAGTTGTAGCATCATTGCAGTCATGGTTAATTTGGGTTAGTTGGTGCATTAAGCATAAAAAACATTTTGCACATTAATTTAAAATATTTGACAAATTATCAGTTGAAGGCATTACTAAAGGGAGGATATGGTATATGATATTTCCTGGTTCTTATGGAGTATTCAGGTATTTAAAAAGTTTATTGCATAGCCTACAATCATTCATTGATTGTGATATAAAAAGTTGACAGATAATCTTACAGACACTCATTTACCCCATTCAAAAGGACCGAATTAAAATGAACTGAGGTTAAAATTCAGGTGTTCACCATTAAATTTGGGTTTTCACTGGGAAAAAATGAATTAAAAAAACTTTTTAAGGTATGTATTAATTATGCCTTCCATCTTATTTTGTAATTTTAAGGAGTTTTGACATTTTGAACCCTTAAATGTTCAATAATAATCAATTATGTTTCTAACAATACTCTAAAATCCCAGTAAAAATACTTTAATTACTTCAACATTAATTGATAGAAATAATGTAATTTCTGATTTTCTGAAATAAAAAAATTCTGAAAAATAATTTTTTAGACATTAATGAATTCTTCAGGAATTAATTGTAAGTTAACTAAAATATGAAATGACTGTACCATTACTAATTGATGGGACCGATGAGAAGACAAGAGCTGCATCCTGAACCACAGGCAATGTTTAAATCAAAGATGCGTCACTCACACAATGTGATGGCAGACACAAACAGTGCGTTCAGGTGCATCCTGTCAACTCAATGCCAAAAACGTTTAACTCCAATTGATTTTATATTTATATATATATATATATATATATATATATATACAGTATATTTCCAGTAGTTAACTGGTCCCATCATCCTGAGATCAACAGCACCAGTTGTGACTTTTACTTCAACTCAGGACGGACAAACAAATTCAAGGCGATGTTTATATATAATTAATATCACCAGTTTTCCAAAGATAGCCAGATTTTCTTACCACAGGACATAAACAGACCCTGCTAGACCTCCGGAGTGATCACAGGTGGGCAGCTCTTGGCAGAGGTGTTACCACACCCCAAATTCAATGAGGACACATTTAAGATCCATACAGAGGAGAGGTCTGATCTTTGGAGAGGCCTGTGGACACACATTTAAAACACCACAGATGAGTTTGGGATCAGCTCAGGTCAGATGTGAAGAGGAGTGTTCTTTAACAGGCTCTTTGTCTCAGAATATCTGGGCTTTTACAGAAAGATGGAGAATCACAGTTCTTGTGTGGTGATGGGGTGACTGATGACACATAGCTGTCATTTATTAACATCACTGATCACCTTTGAGTTTAACTGCTAGTGCTCCTAAACCTATGTAATAAACCAAAGTATTGAACAGAGTGGTGCTTATGGCACCAGACAAAAAGTCAAGGATCAACAAAGTCACTAGGATCATCCTCTGGGGATATCTGAGGTATTTCAGGCCTGAACCAAACAGGCCGTCCCTAAAGCCACGCAGATATAAGGGCCGAGTGAAACCTGACTCCCTGACTTTTATTACCAGTGTTGAAACATTCAGGGTGAAGCCATTTGAGCTGCAGACCAGCTGTGCATGTGGTTCAGACAGTAACACAGTGTACTGACACACAGCCTGGAGGACATTATATAATATGCCACACTTCTAGGAATACCACACACATATGACTGCAGCCGGACCACTTTCCAGGGACTGTGTGTGTGTGAGAAGGAGAGTGAAGACTGTGTGTATTTTGGGCATTCACTGAATTCACTGTTAAAACGTGTTGGTGAGAACTTCCTGCTCTTCCTGCTAACTTCAGACTTTGTTATTATTTGGATCCTATCGTTAATAAAACCTTGATTTTATTCTGCAGGACCTGACATGCTTCTGTGATCGATCAGCTTTAACAGAGTTTTCTCCTAAATGTATCCAATACCTCAACAGATAGGATAGAAGTTCAGTGATCTTATACTTTATGCAGGGTTTGGCAACGTAAACTGATGAATTCAATCTAAATGATTAAATAAATGATTGGGTGTCCAGAATGTTGATATTGGATAATTCTACCGACCTCTCAAATTGAATTCAATGAAAATGCTTTTGAAATAATTTCTTACCACAATATATGCACTAAGTATTTACAGTAAAGTCAGGTAAAGCTTGTCAGATCATTATTTTATTAACATTTAAGGTTGTTGGACTGTGACACAGACTCAAAACGCTACACATTCATTATCAACCTCCATAACTTAGAAAACACACCACTCACTCCATCTGCACTGGCATTGAATTTAGTGTCACCAATCATGTGCTGCAGATTCATTTAATAGGAGTTTAATTTATAGGGTACATAATATACAACACATCCATTTAGTGTTGCAACTCAATACAAAATAACTAAATAAACTCAAATCTCCCCCATAACATCCCATCTCATGGTTCAGCTTGATGGGCTGGCTCCCGTATTTAGCAGTCTTCAGCCCTCAGCCACACCCTTTGCTGGACCAGGAAGGAACCTCCCACCAACCACGCCCGGTAACTCAAGACAAAGAAAGAAAATATTAAGATAACAAATAATTACCCAACAGTGTTAATATGTGTGCACTCCATATGAACAATGTAAGGTTAAAAGAAATAAACACTAAATCCAAGAAGATGTGCAATGTTTGGGGTGTGGTTGGCTGCAACTGAAACTAACGTGGTGTGACAAACTAACAAAGTGGGAGAGTGTTTTGTGTGACATTACCTTGTGTGGCCCTGGCCATCACACTACTATCTATCATCTATCTATCTATCGATCTATCTATCTATTATCTATCTATCTATCATCTATTTATCTATCATCCATTTATCTATCATCTATCTATATATTTATCAATCTATCTATCATCCGTCTATCTATCTATCATCTATCCATCCTCTCTGTCACCTCAATTGACAACATAAACATTGTCTTGTTTATCTGATGGTAATTGTTTTCCTTTGGTCTAGATCTACTTGCATACAATTTTATTCCATTTGTATTCATTAAAAGGCATTTATGACAGCTAATCCTCACTAAACTTCATCTATTTCATTCAAATTAAATAAAAGGCAACAGTTTTACTGTATTCTAGTTTAACGATTTCTTTTGTCGAGGTAATGGTGTTATTTTTTTCATTTTAGAGGTATTAAAAAGGTCTTCAAAGTCATAAAATTTGTTCTGTAACAATATGCAGATACCCTGAAGACAATTACCTGGAGATGTTGGAGAAACATTAGCTGGGTTTACATGGACCTCTTTATTCTGATATTCTGGTAGAGTTCTGTCTGCTGCTCAGAGTCAGGACGTATTTACAACATGGAGGCCTTAAAGCAGAAGTAACAACAGCAGAGTTTCTTTTCTTGTGCTGCCGTCTCTCTTTCATTGCTTCCACTATGAGTAAGTCTACGTTATTATCATGCTGCAGCTTTATTAAAAGCACCACAATAACAGCAACAATTACACCGATCACATGATCCACATTCATCTAATGGTGAAACGTGAGAAACATACGTCACTTCTATCACTTCTGCACATGATACACAGCTGTTCTGATTAAATGTGGTGGAGCATTTAAAAACACCAGATCATATTAGATCACAACTCATGTAAACACCAGATCATATTAGATCACAACTCATGTAAACACCAGACCCTATTAGATCACAACTCATTTAAGCACCAGATCATATTAGATCACAACTCAAGTAAACACCAGATTGTAAAGAACTTCACACCTGAAGTACCTGGATATTTTCATTCATAAAGGAAAAAAAATATCAATCAAATGTGAAAATGTCCAGTTCACATATGACATGTCATTTTCATTCATTTCAAATGTTACATTTTGTTGCAACAGATTATTTTCCTCTTTGTATTTTTACAGCAGCAGATGTGTTGTTCAGAACCCTCAGCTCAGATCCTCTGCTCCACACCGAGGTACGTTCACTAATCCTAACCTCCTCTACTCCACACCGAGGTACGTTCACTAACCCTAACCTCTGCTCCACACCGAGGTACGTTCACTAATCCTAACCTCCTCTACTCCACACCGAGGTACGTTCACTAACCCTAACCTCTGCTCCACACCGAGGTACGTTCACTAATCCTAACCTCCTCTGCTCCACACCGAGGTACGTTCACTAACCCTAACCTCTGCTCCACACCGAGGTACGTTCACTAACCCTAACCTCTGCTCCACACCGAGGTACGTTCACTAATCCTAACCTCCTCTACTCCACACCGAGGTACGTTCACTAACCCTAACCTCTGCTCCACACCGAGGTACGTTCACTAATCCTAACCTCCTCTGCTCCACACCGAGGTACGTTCACTAATCCTAACCTCCTCTACTCCACACCGAGGTACGTTCACTAACCCTAACCTCTGCTCCACACCGAGATACGTTCACTAACCCTGACCCCTGCTCCACACCGAGGTACGCTCACTAACCCTGACCTCCTCTGCTCAACACGAGGTACGTTCACTAACCCTAACCTCCTCTGCTCCACACCGAGGTACGTTCACTAACCCTGACCTCCTCTGCTCCACACCGAGGTACGTTCACTAACCCTGACCTCCTCTGCTCCACACCGAGGTACGTTCACTAACCCTAACCCCCTCTGCTCCACACCAAGGTACGTTCACTAACCCTAACCTCTGCTCCACACCGAGGTACGCTCACTAACCCTGACCTCCTCTGCTCAACACCGAGGTACGTTCACTAACCCTAACCTCCTCTGCTCCACACCGAGGTACGCTCACTAACCCTGACCTCCTCTGCTCAACACCGAGGTACGTTCACTAATCCTAACCTCCTCTGCTCCACACCGAGGTACGTTCACTAACCCTGACCTCCTCTGCTCAACACCGAGGTACGTTCACTAACCCTAACCTCCTCTGCTCCACACCGAGGTACGTTCACTAACCCTAACCTCCTCTGCTCCACACCGAGGTACGTTCACCAACCCTAACCTCCTCTGCTCCACACCGAGGTACGCTCACTAACCCTGACCTCCTCTGCTCAACACCGAGGTACGTTCACTAACCCTGACCTCCTCTGCTCAACACCGAGGTACGTTCACTAACCCTAACCTCCTCTGCTCCACACCGAGGTACGTTCACTAACCCTGACCTCCTCTGCTCCACACCGAGGTACGTTCACTAACCCTGACCTCCTCTGCTCCACACCGAGGTACGTTCACTAACCCTAACCTCTGCTCCACACCGAGGTACGTTCACTAACCCTGACCTCCTCTGCTCCACACCGAGGTACGTTCACTAACCCTGACCTCCTCTGCTCCACACCAAGGTGCGTTCACTAACCCTGACCTCCTCTGCTCCACACCGAGGTACGTTCACTAACCCTGACCTCCTCTGCTCCACACCAAGGTACGTTCACTAACCCTAACCTCTGCTCCACACCGAGGTACGCTCACTAACCCTAACCTCCTCTGCTCCACACTGAGGTACGTTCACTAACCCTAACCTCCTCTGCTCCACACCAAGGTACGTTCACTAACCCTAACCTCTGCTCCACACCGAGGTACGCTCACTAACCCTGACCTCCTCTGCTCAACACCGAGGTACGTTCACTAACCCTAACCTCCTCTGCTCCACACCGAGGTACGCTCACTAACCCTGACCTCCTCTGCTCAACACCGAGGTACGTTCACTAATCCTAACCTCCTCTGCTCCACACCGAGGTACGTTCACTAACCCTAACCCCCTCTGCTCCACACCGAGGTACGCTCACTAACCCTGACCTCCTCTGTTTAACACCGAGGTACGCTCACTAACCCTAACCTCTGCTCCACACCGAGGTACGCTCATTAACCCTGACCTCCTCTGCTCAACACCGAGGTACGCTCACTAACCCTAACCTCTGCTCCACACCGAGGTACGCTCACTAACCCTGACCTCCTCTGCTCAACACCGAGGTACGTTCACTAACCCTAACCTCTGCTCCACATCGAGGTACGTTCACTAACCCTAATCCACTGTGGTCAAACAGGTTTCAGCTCCTTCATGTACAAAGCAAACAAACCAAAGTAAATCCTGATCAGCTCCTACTGTTTAACATGAACACTGTTTACTGAAGCAGACCTCATGATCTCTGCAGCTTCCTGGAACAAATCAGGCTGAGCAGACCTTGTCCCTGGAATTTACCTGTCAACACACACCTGTGTTACGCACTCACTGAGCGCTAACATATCTGACACACACATCACATACAAGTTTTATAGTGAAGACCTGAGGAGTATTGGTCTGATCAGCAGTCTGTAGTGTGTGTGTGTGTGTGTGTGTGTATGTTTGTGTTCATTTAACAGGCGGATGTGTTTTCATACACGACCTTTGTAAAACACACACTGTCCCACACTGCAGTTAGCTTTCTCAGCTAAAAGCTAACAGGCTGACAGGGTGATGAAATAATTTACATGAAGATAACAATAATAAAGGTTTAGTCTGCTGTGTTTGTGTTTCACACACGCTCTTTAGAAATTTAGAAAGAAGTCAAACTTTGACCTACTTCAAGGAAACCTCTGACTGTTTAAAGGATAGTGTAAACACTGTAAAAGTTTTCACTGTAAATTTACAGTAGTTAACTGGCAGCAGATTCACCCCTAAAGTACTGTATTTCTTTACAGTTTCTGACTGTAATAAGAATTACAGTATATTTCTTGAAATAAACAAACAGTTCATTATTGTATTCTTGTAAATTTACAACACAATATTAGTCACAGTTTTGTCAGTAAATTACTGTATATTTACAGTATGTATTTGATCTACAGTATTTATCCTGTATTTAATGATAAATAATGTTACTGTAATACTACTTATAAAAAGGTGAATTTATTTTACTTATATACAAAATTTCTAGTCTGACTGACCACTCAAAGCCTTTACAACACAAGTCAGCAGATCCCATCTGCTCGTCAGGAGTGATAACATTCACACGACTCCCACACCGATGGGGCAGAGACTGCAGGGGCCAGGGATCAAACCAACAACCGTATAGGAAGAGAGAGCACATTTCTATCTCTTAATGGTTTGGAACTGGCCTAAATTTCAGTTTCTCTCTGTTTTCAGTCCTTCATGAATTTTTAGATCTTCCAATGTTTTTGAATAGACAATGTTTTAAACAGGAGAAAATAGCCAGCGCAGTTTTTTTTTACTTCGCTCCAAAACAAAGGAACACCCTACAAAGAGCTATAGATGCTGCTCTGTAAATACATTTAAACAACTGAAAACCTCTTCATTTACTTGGGCGGCTGTGGCTCGAGGTAGAGCGGTCGTTCATGGAACAAAAGGTCAGTGGTTCGATCCCCAGACCCTGCAAGTCTACAAGTTGAAGTATCCTTGAGCAAAGATACTGAACCCCAGTTTGCTCCCGGGTGCCGTAAAGGCAGCACTGCTGCTCAGGGAGGGGTCAATGGAGAGAAAGAATTTCCCCCTGTAGGATGAATACAGTATCTAAAAAAAAATTATTAGATATTCAAACACTGGCTTCAGTTTTTTTACTTTCTTTCACATGTTTTATCATCTACTGTCTTTTTATTGTCTAAATTTATGGTTTCATGTTTTAATGTGCTATTTCCTTATGTAAAACACTTTGACCTACATCTCTTATACGAAAAGTGCTCTATAGACTAAGTATATTATTATTATTATTATTATTATTATTATTATTATTCTTACACCTTTGGGACTCCCTTATCCTCCAACATCACTTTAAGCTTCATTACAACTCCTGCGGCTGAGAGGGAGAAAATTCCAGCAGCCAGTTTCCAAAATGTAATGAAAAGCCAGAAGCTGTTACAGCAGCCGGTTAATGCCTGTGGTTTTGGAATAACATGTTCACCATCACATATGGCTGGAATGTTTGGGTGTCCATTTACTTTTGGCCACATGGTGCAGCTCATTCCTCTCTGTCATTCAGGTTTCTACTCTCTCTTTGTCTCTCTCACACACACAATATAAAAACCCAGAGGGATATACTTAACTAAAAACAGGAAGTTGCTCACATCCCACCCCACATTCCACACACACGCACACACACACGCGCGCGCACACACACACACACGCACACACACACACACACACACACACACACACACATAAAGCTGTGGGAGGGATGGACAGATGAGAGTGAGAGAAAAAAGGAAACACCAAACCACCGGTTTAACGCTCAGTGATCAGGAATGAATGGAATACCGTTTGTGTTACTCAACAACGACTCTTCATTGGCTGAAAGGAATCCCGTGGGTGGCAAGGAATGCTGTGATTGGCTGCAGAGGAACGCCGGGGTCGTTTGAATTGGACGAGGTTCAAGCTGCTGCGTAATTTAATATCAGAGTGACTAACAGGCTTCTTCCTCTTTTCGGTTATAAAAAATTAGATTCACTTACGGGAAGGCTGGCAGACCGGATCCACCCTCTCAGTTCTTTTTTTATCATTCATTCACTGGAGGCAAAACGGGCTGACAATAGAGAAAGTTACCAGATATTAGCAAGATAAATCTGATTTTTGTAACCACAATACAAGGAAGTATCTACTGTATTCAAACTGAGGTCAAGCTAGATGACAAAATGACCAAAGCGTAGAAGAATAAATCCACATAAGACCCAGACAGAGACAAAGATCATTAATAAATTATTTAACTTTATTAACTTTTATTTCTATTAAATAAAGTGAGAGATGTGAGAAAAGAAGCCATAAAGAGGAGATGAAAGAAGAAGAACAGAAAAGGAGAAAAAAGACAGGGGGAGGATGGAGATGAGTAACAAGCGATAATTAAAGATGTGAGGGATGAGAGAACATAAAAGGAGACAAAGAGAGGTGGAGAAATATCATTGTCTCCTTTAAAAGAGAAAAAAAGATGATAGAAAAGGAAGAGGAGGAGGAGGGATAGGGGTTAATAAGACAGGATGGAGAGAGGACAGAAGAAAAGGAGAGAAGAGGACCAAAGGAGGAGAGAAAAGATGTTAAATAGTTGATGAAACTAATTTCAGTCTGTACAGAAGTACAGAAGATGAGGAGAGTGAGTGTGCAGGAGGAAAGGAAAGGAAAGGAAAATATCCCAATGGGTTAGGGGTTGGATTATTATGATGATTATGCTTCACTACAGATAAAAAATGTCAGTTTCGACCAACATCAGAATAAAATCTTGAAAATAAACTGAAACGACCTAATGAAAAAAGACACATTCCTATTGGATATGAGCTTTCACTTTAATGCTTCATTGGCCACAGACATTCAGACAGCTGGAATAATTGTATTCCTCTCTGCCTGAGGAATCATCTTCCTTACAGTGAACATCCTCCTTCTGTAACACGATAGTTTAGTCTACCTTAGAGGATGATCTGACTGAAACAGAAGGTTCACATATGGTGTCTAACTGGAGCAGATTATATGATATAAATAACAATTATAAGTAGTTAGGCCTTAAAAATTATCAGAATAAATGTTCCACCAAGGAAGGAGGGTTTTCACCCGTCGGTTGGTTGGTTGGTTGGTTGGTCGGTTGGTTGGTTGGTTGGTCAATTGATTGGTTAGTTGGTTGGTTGGTTGGTAGGTCAGGTGATTATTTAGTTGGTCAGTTGATTGGTTGGTTGGTTGGTCGACCGGTCGGCTGGCTGGCTGGCTGGTTGTTTGGTTAGTTGGTCGACCCGTCGGCTGGGTGGCTGGTTTTTTGGTTGGTTGGTTGGCTGGTTGGTTGGTAGATCATTTGATCGGTTGGTTGGTTGGTTGGTTGGTTGGTCGACCGGTCGGCTGGCTGGCTGGTTGGTTGGTTTGTTGGTTGTTTTGTTGGTTGGTTGTTTGGCTGGTTTGTTTGTTGGTTGGTTGGTTGGTTCATTGGTTGGGTGGTCAGTTGGTCAGTTGGTTGGATTACACAAAAACTAATGGATGGATTACCAGGATAGTAATGAAAGGCTGGGCCTTGAGCCAGGAAAGAATGATTTAAATGTTCTTTAATTTTGTGAGATTTATGCAAAAACTACTGAACCAATTTTCACAAAATGCAAGAACAGACTGAATTTTGGTGCAGATTCAGGAATTTCCTTAACATTGCAATTATTTTTCAACATTTTCCCTAAATTCTCATGAAATAATCCATAAATCATGATTGAGAAAATGACATGTAAATTGATATGTATGAATCTGTACAGTTTTACATTCAGATTTTGGTAAAAACAACGATCTTTCTTATCTATATATTTGTAGAGGGTCTTTATTTAGCCGCTGTCTGGCCATGGTGGAGGTATGAGCTCTACTGAGAGCCATTCTAGTTGTTATTCGACAATGACAATTCTTTAAGTATGTTTTTCAAAATTGAATTGTTTAATCAAGACTTTATAATCATTCGGTTGATTAAATGTCCAATAGATACAATAAATGATAACATTTAACATCTGTTCAGCTGAACTGACCCATGCCCCATCCATCGAACGAGTCAACTAACCAACAGACCAACAAACTAACAGACGGATGAAAACATGACCTCTTTGCCAGGGATAAAAATCTCAATGGAAGCCCATCTGGATAGCCCCTGCTCTCTCTGTCACCTCCTCAGCTGTCTCTGTCCACCAATGAAGTCTGAAAACTTTTCTCTGGCGATATGTGGAGGTCCTGTTATATTTATTGCTGTGTTGCACAGTTATGAGCTGGATCATTAGCGCTACTCGACCTTCTGACCTCTGTGCTAACTCACATTGGCTTTCAGTGCCCACAACCACACACAAACACACACACACACACACACACACACACACACACACACACACACACACACACACACACACACACAGAGCAGGTCATGACTCCATCTCAACAAAAATCATCAGGGGTCATCAAGGATCAGAAGCTAACGGGATTTAAACAACAAAGACTTTCAGACATGAAGAGATTTCAGAGGAAAAGAAGCGAGAGAGGAAGACAAAAGGAAAGGAAGGAGTGAGAAAAAACTGGTAGATGTCTAAAAGTCATTCAAAACGCAAACGTTAGAGACGTCAGCTCATAATTAACTGAGGAAAATTTGGTAGATTTAGTTAATTTAAGAATATTATTGGTTCGTTGCGTCTTGAGTCTCATTGTTTTCTGTCTTACAACACTGTAAGCCTCCATGTGTTTAATCCTCATGAACTCATGTCCTCACAGCAGTTGTGACGAGCCACACTGTTGTGGTTCTGCTTAGTATTATGGCCGACTGTAGCAAACAACTATGATTCTCTTCTCTCAAACTGAAGTTTAAATTATTATCCCCCGACCATCAGTGTGTTGGTCTGTCTTATTTGTAGGTACCTGTTTGATGTCAGCAGAGACCCCGGGGTTAACGGCTAATGTTTAAAGCTGTTTAACTGAATCCTGGGACAGAAAAGTTTTGTTGTGAGCACTGAATACAAAAGAGGAAAAGAAAAGGAAGAGGGTCAGAAAAGAAAAGGACTGATCCTCAGCAGCAGAGCGTCCCCAGCCTAAAGCCAAGCCTCCCATTGAGTGACACAAAGACAGCAGGAGATGCTCTGTGCTGCTGTATCTTCTATCAGCATCAATCTGTGTTTGTGTGTTCACTCCTGCTTGTGTGTGCAGATCTTTAACTCTCTGTTACCCTTTGACCTCCGTGTGTGCAACACGGTCCAATCAGGATCCACAGTGTGACAGAGAGACCTGTCAATCATCCCATCATCATCATCAAATCTGTCACTGTGAACTCCTCAAACAACCTCTGCCAAAAATAAAGACCTCGTCTGACTGCATAACTCTGATTTTGATTATTAATAAGACACACCCTCATTTGTTGCCCCTCCCACTGCTGTGTCTCTTCCTCATTCATTCTCTCATTCTCTTTTTCTCACACATTAATCCATCCATCCTCCATCTCTGTCAGGCCAAATGCTGGAATAACAATCCAGGGGAAGTCTCATTCATCTGCAGGGCTAATGTTGACATAGCACTCCCGCCCCACCCACCCCCACACCCCCCACCCCATCTTTCTCTCTCTCACCCTCATTCATTCACCAGCTCTGTTTTTCTTTCTCTGCTGTTTCTGCTGTTTTTCCACACAGGATCTAATGGTACTGTATGGGGGTTAATGGGGTGTGCATGTGTGTGTTGAGGAGGGGGATGACATCATTAAGCAACCACACACACACACACACACACACACACACACACACACACACACACACACACACACACACACACACACACAGATAAGGGCCTCTAACTCTAACTAAATTCAGCTCAAACTATTATCTCTGAAATGTTTAACAATCACTTAATGTTCATCTTTAACAACCAAAGATGCTTCACGGTTAGGATACATGAATTATAATGACTCCATCTATGAAAACGCTTCAGTTCATTCATGTAATGTACATTTAAAATACCTCATTCCTGACAAGAGCCAAATTTCCACTGCATGGTATCCCAGCTCCACTCAGCTTTGGCATCAGGTACTTTTCCATCAGAGGATAGTAGCGCCTCAGCGTAGCTGGCAGTCATAGCGACATCAAGTGAAACCGCCGTGACGTAGTCTTCAATGTGACACACACCTCTGGTGATCCTCTCATCAGTTGTTTAAGACAGGAACCTCTGGTGATCCTCTCATCAGCTGTTTAAGACAGGAACTTCTGTACCTCCTCAATATGGCAGCTGTAATTAAAAGAAAATTACAGTTGCCAAAGTTTACTGTTTGTGTGTGGCGGCCATTAATTTGTGCTGTGCAGGATATTCAGTGTGTGATGGGCATTGACCAATCAGTGGTCTGCAGTGTTTCATGTGACCTTTTAGTAGCCTACCTGCAGGCTTGGTACCAGGTACTTTTTACCTGATGGAAAACCAAAAAAGTCGAGTCGAGTTGAGCCGATACCACTTAGTGGAAATGCAGCTTTAGTCCTGGATTAATTACCATAAGGAACATCAGTCATCATAACCTATGTGTTCTTAATAATGTTCATGTCTTCACAGGAAGTTAAAGGGACAAACCAAAAACATGACAGCTTACAGCAGTGCACAGTAATCTGCTGAAAACCAAGTCGAGTAATTATTTATTCATCACCAGCTCACAGACTGGACTCTTTGCTTTACAGAGAACCAACATGTCCCCATCAGCAAACACTTAGTGACAGTGGCAAAGAAAACTCTGCCCTTTAACAGGCAGAAAGTCTAGGGTCTTCACATTTAGCTAGACCATAACTACACATTTAATGCAAAAGCTTTCATCTCGTGGTGAGTAATAGAGTAATATGAACTAGAAAGGTATTAAATAATGATCCAATAAAGGAGGATTCAGTGACAGACTATTGACCATCTCACCCATCATCACTTATTTAGTCTAGTTAGATTACCTGTTGTCCCTCCATGCAGTTTCTATGTATCTTGCCTTTTATTACATATGAGGAGATTTTTTGTTGCTACCTTTGAAGTATTAATTAAAGTTTGTTAATATGATGAATGAGATGTGGTTTGTGAACTTTACTCTAAATGTATCATATACTGAACAAAAATATAAACGCAACACTTTTGTTTTAGCTCCAAATTTTCATGTGTTGAAAGCAAAGATGTAAAACTTTTTCTATGTACACAAAAGGCCCATTTCTCTCAAATTTTGTTCACAAACTTGTTTAAATCTGTGTTAGTGAGCACTTCTCCTTTGCCGAGACAATCCATCCACCTGACAGGTGTGGCATATCAAGATGCTGATTAGACAGCATGATTATTGCACAGGTGTGCCTTAGGTTGGTCACAATAAAAGGCCACTCTAAAATGTGCAGTTTCATCACACAGCACAATGCCACAGATGTCGCAAGTTGTGAGGGAGCGTGCAATTGGCATGCTGACTGCAGGAATGTCCACCAGAGCTGTTGCCCGTGAATTGAATGTTCATTTCTCTCCCATAAGCCGTCTCCAAAGTCGTTTCCGAGAATTTGGCAGTACATCCAACCGGCCTCACAACCGCAGACCACGTGTAACCACGCCAGCCCAGGACCTCCACATCCGGCATCTTCCCCTGCAAGATCGTCTGAGACCAGCCACCCGGACAGCTGATGCAACAATTGGTTTGCATAACCAAAGAATTTCTGTACAAACTGTCAGAAACCGTCTCAGGGAAGCTCATCTGCATGCTCGTCGTCCTCACCGGGGTCTTGACCTGACTGCAGTTCGTCGTCGTAGCCGACTTGAGTGGGCAAATGCTCACCTTCGATGGTGTCTGTCACTTTGGAGAAGTGTTCTCTTCACGGATGAATCCCGGTTTTCACTGTACCGGGCAGATGGCAGACAGCGTGTATGGCGTCATGTGGGTGAGCGGTTTGCTGATGTCAAAGTTGTGAATAGAGTGGCCCATGGTGGCGGTGGGGTTATGGTATGGGCAGGCATATGCTACGGACAACCAACACAGGTGCATTTTATTGATGGCATTGTGAATGCACAGAGATACCGTGACGAGATCCTGAGGCCCATTGTTGTGTCATTCATCCACCACCATCACCTCATGTTGCAGCATGATAATGCACGGCCCCATGTTGCAAGAATCTGTACACAATTCCTGGAAGCTGAAAACATCCCAGTCCTTGCATGGCCTCCATACTCCCCGGACATGTCACCCATTGAGCATGTTTGGGATGCTCTGGATCGGTGTATACGACAGCGTGTTCCAGTTCCTGCCAATATCCAGCAACTTCGCACAGCCATTGAAGAGGAGTGGACCAACATTCCACAGGCCACAATCAACAACCTGATCAACTCCATGCGAAGGAGATGTGTTGCACTGCGTGAGGCAAATGGTGGTCACACCAGATACTGACACTTCAGTGCCTATAAATGTCTCTTTTCAAGATAAAACTGCACATTTTAGAGTGGCCTTATATTGTGACCAACCTAAGGCACACCTGTGCAATAATCATGCTGTCTAATCAGCATCTTGATATGCCACACCTGTCAGGTGGATGGATTATCTTGGCAAAGGAGAAGTGCTCACTAACACAGATTTAAACAAGTTTGTGAACAAAATTTGAGAGAAATAGGCCTTTTGTGTACATAGAAAAAGTTTTACATCTTTGCTTTCAACACATGAAAAATTGGAGCTAAAACAAAAGTGTTGCGTTTATATTTTTGTTCAGTATATATAAAATATTTTTTTCTTAACTAAATAATTGATTTTTACAATGGCATCCAAATGTATGATTTAATTAGCATTCAACGGCACTGAAGAAGACATGAACATGATGATGATTTAAATACTTCAGCTGTAATTAATGTTGTTACTGCATTGTCAGACATGAGATACTATTAATATGTGAACATGAAGTACTACATGAATGACTTACGGCTTTTTCATTGATGAGGCCATGATAACTCATGTGCCCTGATTCAGTATTAGCACTGTGTGCTCCTCTCTGAGTCAAACACACTATCATTTAATATAGAGACAGAAGAAACAAGATTGTTTTGATTTCCATTCATCCTTTATTTATGTTCCAGTGAACACAGATGTCCTGTGTAATAGAGGTGAAGGTACAAATCCAACATCTAGACAAACATTAAAGATCTAAAATGCTTAGAAAAGATAAAGACAGATGACTGCAGAATGGCTTTTTGGAGAAAAAAATATTTATGAATTATTAATATAATGAGTGCTCAGAATAGTATTTTGTGCACATGCGATGCAGTTTGTTCCTTTCTTCATTAATATGTGGGTATGAGATACATGCCTGGTGGAACCCCACCCTCTGATGTATTTCCTGGGGAAACGTCAGCTCACAATCCGCTGAATCAGCACCGCCGCTGGCTGTTAGTTTTACAGATCAACCAGAAGAAAAACACAGACACAACCAGAGCGACACAGAGCAGCCTCATGCTGTCAAAGTGCTCAACGTTTCCTAATGCACAGCACTGTGATTAACAGGGCTGGTGCACTGTGTTAGCTCTCTGCAGATACAATTATATCCAAATTAATCCAAACAGTTATGTCCTGTGCTCATATAATCATCAAAATATGGGAACAAATTGGTTTTTATGAACATGCATTAGCATTTTAAACACTCAGTGCAGTGAAACATTTATTTTCTCCTCCTAGGCCAATCAGGGGCTATGAAGGATACAAGAAAGAAAATTATTAAAAAGGCTGCAAAATGTGAGATACAACAGCCAATTCCAAAAGGAAGGTTTACCTTATGAGCCAGCCTTATTCCTGTTAGTGTTGCATAAAGGAGATTTAGCATAGTTAAAGCTCAGTTTCTTAGGCAGCGATCTGGGGCCAACATCTGATTTAAATATTTGAACATATAACACATCAGTTATGACTAAAGCAGTTTCATGAAGCTCAATTCAAGCTCATCAAACAGGACCACTTTGAGACAGGTAGTCAACAGAAGTGTGTGCATGCTTTTTTCAAGCAGTGAAAACAGAGCACATCCATCCACCATAGCCTGCCCTGGAACATGTATACACCATCCTGAGTAAATAAACTAAACATACGGACCAACATATGTTTATGCGATATCAATTCATCAATCATCTTTTCATTTGACTTTGTCTGTCTTTTGTCTGGGTCCTTTACTATGAACTGTGTTACATCTGTTTACTATGATCATGTTAGCTGAAACTACATAGATGAAGTAATTCAGAGCTCCAAGAGGACAGCACTGAGATCCCCTGAAATGGGTAGAAAGTTTTAATTTACTGAAGTTCACCCAGTAAAAGTGTGGACAGCTGTCACAGATCACAGTAACTGCAGCTGAAGCAGCACACCAATAACACTTCCTGCGGTTTTGTAGTTTACTGCAATATTTACATCATTTTCTGTACACAGAGGCAGACCGAGCTTAGACAACCGTCATACAATAAAACAGACGTATAAAAGGTCAATTTCAGTCCTAAGTAAATTCTGACCCAAAGTGTAGTTACTGCAGTTTGGCTTTGTAGAGCAGATCAGTGAAGAAGTGTAAAATGAACAGTATTATGAGAGGAACCCTGCTTTACTGTTCATTTACATTATATGTCACATGATGCACACAGTGCATCAGCTGTGTGGTTCAGAGGGTTTCATTTTGAGGAGTTACATGTTTTTTCTATGTTTTATGGTATTATGGCTTTTTTCTGATTTCCGTTAGTTGAGGAAGTTCCGCCTTAAACCAACAACAGTTGAATCTCGGAAGAAAAAACAACCCACCCCCACCTCCCACTATACTTTCATGCTATTCTGACAGCTGAGCGTCATGGAGACAGTCTGTTGTCCAGTAAAGGGGACGGGGTCATTTTTCACGTTGTGGACATCAGATTGGAAACGTCTTCCTCTCAACCTGGGACCCCCAGCTCATTAAATCAGGCCTGTGTGAAGGCCGCTGGGACCCGTGATGGGTAGGGCAGCACCTGTGAGCCATTTGTGGATTTTGAGAAAGTAATTTTGAGAAACCCCCTCCAGGAAAGCCCCTCCTCTGGGAAAGAGAGAATTTGAGCTGTACTTTGAATGTTGGAGGTCCTCAGTAGCTGATGATGTCTCATTTATCAGATGATAAAGTGACCAGTTAAAACTGGATGAAACGCGTCTTTAGAGTGAATGCAAGCGTTATAATTTATGTTCCTCTTAATGTTATTACATCATCAGTTTACTATGGGAAAAAGTCTGAATAAAAGTTGTAAACTATAGAATGGTCAAGGTCAAATGTTTGACTATAAACAGATACTACTCAATAACCAATGTTCATAAAAATAAAATGCATGGGTATCATAGTAGATGAAGGGTGGTAAATTTCATAATTTGTATCAAAACATTTATTTATTTTATTGTAAATTCTACCCTACTTAAACTATTGGAGTCAGTAGGAACTAGAACATCTTTAAGGACTTTAGGACTAATGTGAAAAATAAAGTTTTGTTCTCTCCCTCCTACACAGTCATGCACCACATGAATTCATAGTCTACACTTACAACATGTACCAGTTTCTCGTGTGCCTGTCTTGCTTGTTGATGTCTATGATGTTTATTTATTGTTTCCAACCTGCAACAGGGAGATCTAAAAAGCAGCTAGTAGCAGTTAGCTGCTAACTCAAAGATGTCTTGGAATTGGGGAAACAGCTGGTGGTCCTGGAGCTCTGAGTTCACCACCAGATAACAGTAATGATCGCTTTTGTCATGTTATTCATTGTTTACAAATGTAAACATGATGTAAAAATCACTGGACAAAGTGTGCGACTCACAGTAGACCTGTTTTACTTGCAGAATGCTAACATGCTATTTAACCACACACTGGAGCGGCGCTATGTCGCTGTTCTCTTTGCTGAGGTGTGATCTCTGTGTAAAAAGGGTTTGAATCATTCTGACATGACATTCATGAAGAATGGTGCTTGAGTAAATCTCAGTTTTATTACATAACTGCTGGTGATCTGTTATTAAAATTGTCCCATGTGCTCTGGTTATGTCCTAGTTATGTACACCTGGTGTCAAGGGGACCACAAGAAGTGGGGTCAAGGGGCCATTGGCCCCCTCATTTTACACCCCTGGTCCATTTAAGATGTTCAAAGACATAGAAAAAAATACAGCAGGCAGACATCAAACAGGAGTAATATTTAGATTTCAGTAGAATCACAGAGGAAATTGTAACATCAGTTAAACACATACTGGCTGGCCTGGCTCTCCAACCTTTAACCCTTTGATGCACAAAAGGGCTCCAAAGTGACCCCACTAAGTTTTTATTTACTATAACTTTTCAATTAATTTATTTCATGATGCCTGGGATATGTTCATCAGTGACATCATCATTGAGGAGGTCCTACAAAGCACCAACTTAGAGGGAC
Source organism: Chaunax sp. Z400 (assembly GCA_037577475.1). Lineage (NCBI taxonomy): Eukaryota > Metazoa > Chordata > Actinopteri > Lophiiformes > Chaunacidae > Chaunax > Chaunax sp. Z400. Next base: position 31,946,387 of record CM075185.1, read on the forward strand.
GAGGAGCATCAGCAGCAAAAGGAAAGAGAGGAAAAGAATCGACAAAGAGAAATTCATGGTCTCCATTGGTTTGACCCTACTTACAGGACAGACAAGAGCTGAGAGGTGTCCTTGGGGGAGCTGATTCTGGATCTGCTGGATCCAATGTACAAGGCTGCCATGGGGCTCAGGAGGTATGAGGATATCTGCAGCTTCTTACGGTTTGATGACAAGAGAACCAGGGCTTGGAGACTGGAGACAGACCACATGGTGGCCTTCAGATACATGTGGGACTGTTTCCTGGCCAATTGCAGAAGACGGTTTATCCCCAGTGACTGTGTCACCAGAGACGAGCAGCTTGTGTCATTCTGGGGGAGGAGCAAGTTCTTATAATACAATACAATACGTGACCAGCAAGCCTTCAAAATACAGGATTAAAGCCTTCTGGATGTGATGTGAGGGTCCCTTATGTAATAGATGGAACGGTCTATAGAGGGAGAGTCAGGAGAGGAGGTTCAGAGGAACCTTACAGAACACAGAACCAGACAGACAGGTGATGATACAATACAGAACTGATTGATTATACAATACAGAAGTGATTGATTATACAATACAGAAGTGATTGATCATACAATACAGAACTGATTGATCATACAATACAGAAGTGATTGATTATACAATACAGAAGTGATTGATCATACAATACAGAACTGATTGATCATACAATACAGAAGTGATTGATTATACAATACAGAAGTGATTGATCATACAATACAGAACTGATTGATTATACAATACAGAAGTGATTGATTATACAATACAGAAGTGATTGATTATACAATACAGAAGTGATTGATTATACAATACAGAAGTGATTGATTGTATAACACAGAAGTGATTGATTATACAATACAGAAGTGATTGATTGTATAACACAGAAGTGATTGATTATACAATACAGAAGTGATTGATTATACAATACAGAACTGATTGATCATACAATACAGAACTGATTGATTATACAATACAGAACTGATTGATTATACAATACAGAAGAGATTGATCATACAATACAGAACTGATTGATTATACAATACAGAACTGATTGATTATACAATACAGAAGAGATTGATCATACAATACAGAACTGATTGATTATACAATACAGAACTGATTGATCATACAATACAGAACTGATTGATTATACAATACAGAACTGATTGATTATACAATACAGAACAGATTGATTATACAATACAGAAGTGATTGATTATACAATACAGAACTGATTGATTATACAATACAGAATGGATTGATTATACAGTACAGAAGTGATTGATTATATAACACAGAAGTGATTGATTATACAATACAGAAGTGATTGATTATACAATACAGAAGTGATTGATTATACAATACAGAACTGATTGATTATACAATACAGAATGGATTGATTATACAATACAGAAGTGATTGATTATATAACACAGAAGTGATTGATTATACAATACAGAAGTGATTGATTATACAATACAGAAGAGATTGATCATACAATACAGAACTGATTGATTATACAATACAGAAGTGATTGATTATACAATACAGAACTGATTGATTATACAATACAGAATGGATTGATTATACAATACAGAAGTGATTGATTATATAACACAGAAGTGATTGATTATACAATACAGAAGTGATTGATTATACAATACAGAAGAGATTGATCATACAATACAGAACTGATTGATTATACAATACAGAACTGATTGATTATACAATACAGAACGGATTGATTATACAATACAGAAGTGATTGATTATACAATACAGAACTGATTGATTATACAATACAGAAGAGATTGATCATACAATACAGAACTGATTGATTATACAATACAGAACTGATTGATTGTATAACACAGAACTGATTGATTATACAATACAGACGTGATTGATTATACAATACAGAAGTGTATCATACAATACAGAAGTGATTGATTATACAATACAGAACTGATTGATTATACAATACAGAACGGATTGATTATACAATACAGAAGTGATTGATTATACAATACAGAAGTGATTGATTATACAACACAGAAGTGATTGATTATACAATACAGAAGTGATTGATTATACAATACAGAAGTGATTGATTGTATAACACAGAAGTGGTTGATTGTATAACACAGAAGTGATTGATTATACAATACAGAAGTGATTGATTGTATAACACAGAAGTGATTGATTATACCATACAGAAGTGATTGATTATACAACACAGAAGTTATTGATTATACAACACAGAAGTGATTGATTATACAACACTGAAGTGATTGATTATACAACACAGAAGTGATTGATTATACAACACAGAAGTGATTGATTATACAATACAGAAGTGAAAATACTCTTGAATAAAGTCTTTCTAGAACAATAACAAGATAATTTGATTCCCAGTCTTTCATAGTGTTTATGTTTTATTATGGTGAGAAACTGATTTATTCATAAACACAAGAGTAGAATGGAATAAAATACAATGCAATCCAATACTATACATAATGCATTCAGTTTATTTTAATGTTAGAATTTAGAGAAATTCATGTTGAGTAAATTGTTTTGTTTGTTTGTTTGTTTTTATCATAGGTCAACATCACAACTTCTTCACCAGTGTCCCTCTGGCTGAGAAGCTCCAGAAGCCTCCAAAAGCATATTACTGAGGCAATGGGAAGATCTTGGGTAGAAACACAAAACGCAGCCAACACCCAGCCACAGGAGGACATCAGACAGGAGGGCCAAGGGAAGAGGAAGAGGAGCAAGATCTGCCCCGCTGCCAAAGACAGAAAAGTAGAAGCTGCTGGTCCCAGTTTAGCAGGCCTGTGTGCAACAAGCACAAACATGTCGCTGTCATTTGTAAGGAAGGCAATCACTGAGATGGTCATATGATCTTAACCCATATGATTTTATTCCATCAGTTTTTATTTTATTTTATCCGGACTATCCGGGGCCCAAAGTCTGAATGGAACTACTAGGGGCACGGAGGCCTGAGTCGGACTACCAGGGGGACAGAGACCTGTGTTGGGCTGAATTGGACTACCAGGGGCACAAAGTCTGAATTGGACTACTAGGGGCAGGGAGGCCTGAGTCGGACTACCAGGGGGACGGAGGCCTGAGTCGGACTACCAGGGGGACGGAGGCCTGAGTTGGGCTGAATTGGACTACCAGGGGCACGACAGTTGTAGACCTCTGATTGGACAGCAGGCTCATGATCAACACCACAATGTTGTTCCTAAACGATATCAAATCATATTCTAAATCTAGAGCATGTAACATGCATCTAAAGCTGAGTCCACTGAGGGGGAGGAGGACATGTTTTTGGGGGAAATGACCCCACATCACTTCTTCTCTGGTGGATTCTTCTCCCTATGCCGTCTCCAGAGGAGGACTTTCCAAGAAATTCCCACGCCTTCTTAGACAGGGCTGAATGGAATTCCTCAAGCAGCTTTTCTTCTTTACTCTTTTCTTTTTTTTTCACTGTAAAAGAAGACTGCAGGCCTACATCCATTCTCCACGCCTCCCTTTCATCTCCCTCTTTCCCACTTTCTCCTTCTTACACCCTTTCTTTGTCACTTGCTCCCACTCTCTCACCCTATCCACCACTTTTCTCACTTTCTCTACCAGCCTCTTTCTTTCTTTCTTTCTTTCTTTCTTACATGATGCTGACTGCAGAAAAACTGAACCACTTCAAAGCCTTTCTCTCTGTTCATACGTATGTTTCTTGTTGTCTTACTTTGACAGGACGTTGTGGTAACCATGCAAACTGAGCGGCTTTACCTTTTTCTGCGGTCCATGGTCCCACACATATACACACACATACACACACACACATATACACACACATACACACACACACACACACACACACACACACACACACACGTCTTTCCAGCATGATCTGATGTTTTTGTGCCACCACAAGACAACGAGGTACAAGGAAACTTCCTGTCAAACAGGAAGTTGACAGCTGTACCTCAGTCAAAAACACAGAAAATAAATATGTCAAAGATGCAGAAGGAAATAAATTCTACTCTATTAACTGTCCTCATCACTCTTTTTTGCAGTATGTAAAATAAAAATTGGGTGCTTTTACCACATTCCTCCACACGAGTGATGCATGGTGTACTGAATGTGTGGTCCGTATTAGAATTTTCCAATATTTGGTACTTTTTGTTGGTCAAATAAGTGTCTGGTGTGAATGATTGTGATGATGAAGTATATAATTTATCTTAATGTATTCACTAGGTATAAGCATACGTGTCGACTTCATCGGATGCTCACCTGTTAGATCTGACAACAAAATCCTTAAAACTTCCACATGTATGTCTATTTGACAGTATATTGACTTTTCAATTCAATTAATTAAATTCAATTTATTTCTATAGCACCAAATCACAACAAAACTCATATCAAGGCACTTTCCAAAAAGAGCCAGTCTAGACTGACTCTTTATTCTACAGAGACCCAACAACACCACTACAAATACAAGACAGCAATTCTCCTTCCGCCATTCATGGTTGGTCCTGGAGGGATAACATAAAATCTTGTAACTGCCTCTAACCTGAAGTGGTTAAGAATCGTTTCCAGATGATGATCCGGATCACTACCACTACTACTAAAGATTTCATCAAAATCTGCTCTTAAGAATTGTGGGCTTAAGTCTTGACATGCATGTACTAGACATGTAGCCATGTTCGAATGAGAGCGAGAGAAGCAATGCCTACTACTGGTAACTGGCTACTACTGGTGACAACAGTGTGTCATCTACATAAATGGTTCCTCCATGTCCTGTACTGGTAACAAAATAGGCTGCTGAAGACTTTGCTTACAGAGTTGAAAATAAACCCTTTGGGAAAACGATGCCTGTATGTAAAAGGTCCAATAAACTAGCTTAGCTTGTGAAAATAAGATGATTAGAGTGCTAACGAAAATTTGCTTTGCATTTGGTGTGAACGCAGCATTAGAGGACCTTAAACAGAGAATGGAACCGTCTCAAACATAGACTGATAGCACAGGAATTTTTGAGAGAACAACCTCAGAAGGTACCTCTTAGAAGGTAATAGTAAGAGTCAAGTAGAGGCATCTTAGCCTGAGGGTGAATTTCAGTCGGCAGGTGGATCAGAGTTCCACCTCTGACCCCTGACCGTGACCTCTGGATGGTGACCACAGGAAGGAGCAGTCAGATGGCCAGAATTAGCCTCCTTGAAAGGCCTCAACCTCATAGGACAGAGAGAACAACACAAGTATTCACCTCCAGATTTTTGTCCAGATCCAGATAAACAGGCTGATCCAGGAACTTTTATAACATTCTTTAACATTGTAAGGAGGGGCGTTTTTCATCTGTTTCTCTCATTACTCAAAACATATTTCTTTTAATCTAAAATATTGGAGTGGATCTGGATCTTTTTTTTATAACTGACATTAGCTTTGTTAAAAGATTTCTCCAATTTGTCACAAAATAATCCATGAATTGTAATATAAAAATGTTGCATCATGGAGTTGATATGAGTGCATACAGTATATTGTGGTGCAGATCTACATTATAATCCAGATCATCTGGATCCAATATGGATCTCAAATCAAACACTGTGGTTGTGTTCTTCATCTGGTGAGCTCATTCGACGTCTTTGTAAAAAAGGGTTTTATCCGCTGTAGGAGACAGACGCCTGGGACTGTTTGGTCTAGATGGAAGTATGACTTCTGACATTCTAATATGCTTATTTTGTTTCTTATTTGCAGGATTACACAAAAACTACAGAACTGATTTCCATGAAACTGTGGAGCTTGAACATGGGTAAGACAACAACCCAATAAATTTAGACTTCTTTGTACTGTTGTTAAAACTTTTATGACACCTGCTTGTGACCCTCGTATCTGTTTATGAGGAAAGGCACCTTAACACAACGTTGTGATGTACGTTTGGTTGTTGTGATGTACATTGTGATGTTGGGATGTACGTTGTTTTGTTGGGAGGTACGTTGTGTTGTTGTTATGTATGTTGTGACGTTGTGATGTACGTTGTGTTGTTGTTATGTATGTTGTGTTGTTGCTATGTACATTGTGATGTTGTGATGTATGTTGTGTTGTTGTGATGTACGTTGTGATATTGTGATGTACGTTGTGTTGTACGTTGTGTTGTTGTGATGTACGTTGTGTTTTAGTGATGTACGTTGTGTTGTTGTGATGTACGTTGTGATGTTGTGATGTACGTTGTTTTGTTGGGAGGTACGTTGTGTTGTTGTTATGTATGTTGTGATGTTGTGATGTACGTTGTGTTGTTGTTATGTATGTTGTGTTGTTGCTATGTACATTGTGATGTTGTGATGCATGTTGTGTTGTTGTGATGTACGTTGTGATATTGTGATGTACGTTGTGTTGTACGTTGTGTTGTTGTGATGTACGTTGTGTTTTAGTGATGTACGTTGTGTTGTTGTGATGTACGTTGTGATGTTGTGATGTACGTTGTGTTGTTGTTATGTACGTTGTTTTGTTGTGATGTACGTTGTGATGTTGTGATGTACATTGTGTTGTACATTGTGTTGTTGTGATGTACTGTATATTGTGTTTTAGTGATGTACGTTGTCTTGTTGTGATGTACGTTGTGTTGTAGTGATGTACGTTGTGATGTATGTTGTGTTGTTGTGATGTACGTTGTGATATTGTGATGTACGTTGTGTTGTACGTTGTGTTGTTGTGATGTACGTTGTGTTTTAGTGATGTACGTTGTGTTGTTGTGATGTACGTTGTGATGTTGTGATGTACGTTGTGTTGTTGTTATGTACGTTGTTTTGTTGTGATGTACGTTGTGATGTTGTGATGTACATTGTGTTGTACATTGTGTTGTTGTGATGTACTGTACATTGTGTTTTAGTGATGTACGTTGTCTTGTTGTGATGTACGTTGTGTTGTAGTGATGTACGTTGTGATGTATGTTGTGTTGTAGTGATGTACGTTGTCATGTACGTTGTGTTGTTGTGATGTAGGTTGTGATGTTATGATGTACGTTGTGATGTTGTGATGTACGTTGTGTTGTAGTGATGTGATGTACGTTGTGATGTATGTTGTGTTGTAGTGATGTACGTTGTGTTGTTGTGATGTACGTTGTCATGTTCGTTGTGTTGTTGTGATGTAGGTTGTGATGTTATGATGTACGTTGTGATGTACGTTGTGATGTAGTGATGTGATGTACGTTGTGTTGTTGTGATGTACGTTGTGTTGTAGTGATGTACGTTGTATTGCTGGGATGTACGTTGTGATGTAGTGAGGTACATTGTGTTGTAGTGATGTAAGTTGTGTTGTTGTGATGTACAGTATGTTGTAGTGATGTACATTGTGTTGTAGTGATGTACTTTGTATTGTTGTGATGTACATTGTGTTGTAGTGATGTGATGTACGTTGTGTTGTAATGATGTGCATTGTGTTGCTGTGATGTACGTTGTGTTGTAGGGATGTACGTTGTGTTGTTATGATGTACGTTGTGTTGTAGTGATTTGATGTACGTTGTGTTGTTATGATGTACGTTGTGTTGTAGTGATGTGATGTACGTTGCGTTGTAGTGATGTGCGTTGTAGTGATGTGATGTACGTTGTGTTGTAGTGATGTACATTGTGTTGTGATGTATTTTGTGATGGTGTTGTAGTGATTTAGGTTGTGTTGTAGTGATGTATGTTGTGATGTACGTTGTGTTGGAGTGATGTACATTGTGATGTTGTGATGTACGTTGTGTTGTACGTTGTGTTGGAGTGATGTGATGTACGTTGTGTTGGAGTGATGTGATGTACGTTGTGTTGGAGTGATGTACATTGTGATGTTGTGATGTACGTTGTGTTGTACGTTGTGTTGGAGTGATGTGATGTACGTTGTGTTGGAGTGATGTGATGTACGTTGTGTTGTAGTGATGTATGTCTGCTCTGCTCTCCAGACTGCTGAACAAGATACATAAACAAAACCACCAGAAAGGAAGGCGATAGTTTGTGTTAAAACACATTAATAACATGACGTCTTTTCAGCGTTCACTAAATACCAACATTTAATTTTTGGACTCATTTGGAAAGATTACTACAGAAAGAAGGGACCAAACATGAAGATGCAGTCTGCTGCTTCAGAGTCACATGATTTCAAAATGTATTCATTTTTATTTATTTACTTTATTTATATTATTTATTAATATTAATTTATCAGATCATATGTGCTGTGATGTTTGTCTAAACAAGCAATATGAAGGCAACAGATCACACTTATGATTGGGATCCCCCTGTCTTTCCTTCCTTTCAGGTGTGTGAGTGTGTGTGTGTGTTTTACTGACATAGTGATACCTCTACAGGCTCTATAAACAGTGTACTGCCCTCTCATTGTTCAGCATGGGAAAGTATTTCAGCAGAGTAGTGAATCACACCGTCAGCTTCTCTGGTATTCAGTGTGTGTGTGGCTGTGTCTGTGTATGTGTGTCTGTGTGTGTGTGGTGGTGGTGTGTGTGGCTGTGTGTGTGTGTGTGTGTATGTGTGTAGGTGTGTGTGGCTGTGTGTAGGTGTGTGTGGCTGTGTGTGTGTGTGTATGTGTGTGTGTGGTGGTGTGTGTGTGTTTGTGTGTGTGTGTGGCTGTGTGTGTAGGTGTGTGTGTGTGTGTGGCTGTGTGTGTAGGTGTGTGTGGCTGTGTGTGTGTGTGTGTGGCTGTGTGTGTGTGTGTGGCTGTGTGTGTGTGTGTGTGTGTGTGTGTGTGTGTGTGTGTGTGTGTGTGTGTGTGTGTGTGTGTGTGGCTGTGTGTGCGTGTGTGCGTGTGTGTGGTGGTGTGTGTGTGTGTGTGGCTGTGTGTGTGTGTGTGTGTGTGTGTGTGTGTGTGTGTGTGTGTGTGGCTGTGTGTGCGTGTGTGTGGTGGTGTGTGTGTGTGTGTGTGGCTGTGTGTGTGTGTGTGTGTGAACTCCTTGGGGGAGTGTATCAGCTTTAAAGGTGTCTCAGTCAGGAATGGAGCTCAAGGGTGTGGACATACATACATACTTATCTCACGATCCTCTGGGAGCCAGAATCTATTTCCCAACCCTGAGTGATCACATTACTTTCTCTCACACACACTTATAAACTTGTCACACATTACGTGACACACATACCGATGATATCTTGTTCTTTTCCATCACGTGCTCACCGTCATCTTCCCCTCACCTCCTGTCCTCCTGTCTCATTCTTCCTCTTTCTCTTTGTCACTATACAGATGTACAGTTTGCACATAAATTCTCTCCTGTATGGTACATCTATCATCTCTACATCTATGGAACATGCAGGAACCTGCATGGCAGGCGAACACTTTCTGTTCATGTCCACAGGCTTTACTGTACAACTTTATTTGTGCTTTCAGGACAGGAATGCTTTGATTCATCATCTGAAACATTGCACAACTTCAGAGCTGAACTGTTCAGGCTTCAGACGGCTCCAGTGGATGGGAATGTTAAAGCTCCCAGCACTCATAGAAGCTATCAATCAACCACTCAATCAGTCAATCAGTACATTAACTGAGCCTTCAACGTTACGAGAATTTCCACGTGGAAGGGAAATTGCAAATTAGAACGAAACTGCAAATTAGAAGGAAGGAAGATTTACACGTTATATGATCCCATATGTTCAGAGGGCTATGGTGCCGCTTTAAATGCTGCTCTTAAAGTTGTATATGTCACACAGACAGGTGGGTTCACATGAGGCCTGATGCAGAAAGTAAAGCAACACTTTGACAAAAATACAGGAACCGGATACCTTTTCATGTATTTATGATCTCTAGCTGATTTACCATCTCATGATCAGTGAATGACAGCCCCATTCAGCCCCACTCTGTCTTTACCTCAAAGTGTTCTAACAAGTTTTGGATTTTGTGTTGACTTCTGTTAGATCTATACACGTTCTTTCAACTTGGATTTTTAAGTTGATTCAGTCGGGAAAAAAGAGAAGGAGCTGGAGTCTTAAGGAGAAATTCCTGCCACAGATTTTTACTTTGACAAAAACAGTCTTCTATAAAGCAAGTTTGAAGCATGGCTATACTGTAAAAAAACAACAACTGTAAAACAAAATGGTCAAAGGACTGTAAAACTAAACTGTAAAAATACAGAACAGATTTTACAGAGCAAATTAATTAATTACAGTACATCACTGTTGATAAATGCTCAGTAAACAATGGAATATATTATGTCAAAAACATTAAAAGTAACTACCTTTCAGGCTAATCTCTGTTATTTTAGGCCTTTTAGACACGAGCAACCATGCATTCATAAACATTATGCAATAACTTTCACTGACACCTACAGCTTATTAATTGAAAAATTCACAAAAATGTCAAAACAGAAATTTAAATAACTCAAAATAAAATCCTGGATCTGCCTCAAAACCAGCTCTTGACCCATACCTCCCTACCTCAGCCAAGCTCTTTGGGGGGGGGGAACAGATTCTCCTCGTACCAAACTAGAACCACAGGTAAGAAAAAGCATGTATCATGTAATATGACACCCTCAGTTCTTTAGCATTGGTTACAATGATATTGTTTAAATGTCATTCTTTACTGCCTAAGTAGAAACCCATTTATCTGATATTACTATGGCCACAAAGGCCATGATGAAAAGTGAAAGGAAATAAACAGGAAATAAACAGAGGCTGATATAAATGTTGATTTTATTCAATAAATATTGTCATGGATTATGACACAAACCGGTTTTAAGTCCTGGAGGAACAGTGACTCATTTATACTGCATGACCTTTGAATAGAAAGACCTGCTTTATCTGTGTACACACAGACACACACACACACACACCATACCGGATGCCTGATTTTCCTGCTGCCTTATATGGCAGTTCCTGTGATACGCTACACTGATATATGTGAGGGTTTTAAAACCGTTTCTCCCTGATCATGTTTCAGTGCACACACACACACACAGAGGCAGGGCCCACATGTAACAGCTGCTGTAAGCCAACACACTTCTCTAGAAAAGAGAAGAAAGAGGGAAGTTAGTAAGCAAGGAATGAGGGATGGAAGGGAAGTAGAGAGAAAGAAGAATTATTTAAGCATTTCATTGTATAGACCATGTATTTATATTGTTCGTTTCTGCCTTTCAAACCCTCAATATAGAAGAGGACAAAGGAGGGAAGTAGGCATGGAGGACAGATATAAAGAATGAAAGAGTCTGTACGTTGATAGGGTCTCTATCTTATGTCAGACGCAGTCATTGCTAGTTTCCAGCTGACATTTTTACACCCAGCGCCCACGTTGATGAAGTATTTCTGCCCATCTGTGCGTCCATGTGCATTTGGTGTTAAAATGAGGTGTGGTCTCGAGGCAGCAGAAAGTGAATGACCGATAATAACCTCATCTAAAGTCAATGGTACAGTGTTTTTCCTGCTATTTAGCATGTATACACCCTGCATGATACACACTAGTGGTGCACAAATAGGCACTGATATCTGAATCTACAGGTACATTTTCATCCCCCTCCACCCACACAAATTCATTATATTCTCAGATTTAGAGACTCTACCCTCATGGACATTTGATGTTACCTCTAGTGGTGCCTCAAGATTTATCAGGAGGACGTCTGCTTTACTTATTGGACCGTTTCACCGTGTGAACCTGGACCGACTGGACCGTTTCACCGCGTGAACCTGGACCGACTGGACCGTTTCACCGTGTGAACCTGGACCGTTTCACCGCGTGAACCTGGACCGACTGGACCGTTTCACCGCGTGAACCTGGACCGACTGGACCGTTTCACCGCGTGAACCTGGACCGACTGGACCGTTTCACCGTGTGAACCTGGACCGTTTCACCGTGTGAACCTGGACCGACTGGACCGTACTGGACCGTTTCACCGTGTGAACCTGGACCGTTTCAATGTGTGAACCTGGAACGTTTCACCGTGTGAACCTGGACCGACTGGACCGTTTCACCGTGTGAACCTGGACCGTTTCACCGTGTGAACCTGGACCGTTTCATCATGTGAACCTGGACCGACTGGACGTTTCACCGTGTGAACTTGGACCGACTGGACCGTACTGGACCGTTTCACCGTGTGAACCTGGACCGTTTCAATGTGTGAACCTGGACCGGTTCACCGTTTGAACCTGGACCGTTTCACTGTATGAACCTGGACCGTTTCACCGTGTGAGCCTGGATATTAACATTAGATCCTGTCGGTGTGTTGGAGATTTAAATAATTTATGAAGTCAAGCTGCTGTGCATTGTGGGTAAATGTCAGAGACGGCGGAGACGCTCTTATGGTTTCTGCTGCTGGGGGGACATCATCAATATTTTCCTCATTAATGATGGATTATTTCATCACCTGCATCCCATCAGCTGTTAATCATAATGGTCATTTTTCTGATGGATCTACAGACTGTGATCGGCTTCATCACTAGACGTATTACACACAGGGATGTGCAGCAGCCCTCCTCCTCCTCAGGTAAATATGGCTGACTTTGCTCATATGCAGTCAGATGGAGTTGTTGATGGGACAGAGGGTTGGGAGACGGTGGAGGCTGAGGGTCCACCAGCTAAGGAACACGTACCTGTCCCTCAGTGAAAATGAGAGGCTGCTTAAATAGAAATGCATTGGCTGTAGGTGCGCCTGGCTTTTAAAGGGAATAGATGATAATGCTCTGATTAATTAATTTCATGTTTAAGCAGATATAAATATTTAAAGGACAGAATCCTGTGCCTTATTTTGCACCCATATGAACAACAAAGCCTAAATGACCTTGAGCCACGGAATTTAGACCATGCACTTAAGATCATTTAAAGAGGGTCCAGACAGTGTAACTGAGTTATGGTAGGGGGGATAAAGAGGACACAGCAGCGAAGTCAGCACCACCTTGTCACACCGTCTGCAGACTCCCATGAGAGCTTTTAGAGGGAAAGAACCACAGAGCAGTGTGGTGAAAAACACAGACACCATTAGCTCCAAAAAACGGATGGGGTTCACTCATAGTGATGACCACACAGACGATCAGCTGAGTTACCCTCAGCCTGCAAATTCTGCATCAATCAAGTCAATCTGTGACAAACCCAACCTGCCCATCACTGAAAGGCAGACAGACAGGTTATTATAGAGTATGATGAGGCCTTCACAGTGACTAAATCTCATGGTAGCTGTACTGTGTTGAAAATTGCTGTTTAACCATGGCTAAAATAACTATGTGCTCAAACATCCAAGGCTGGAATTACAAGCAGCCAAATGGGAACACTACCCTCACACAGCCTCCTAATGGTAGACTCTAAATCCCCCAGAGGGTGAGAAAACCACAAATGTCCCAATAAATGTATACAAAATATAAACAGTCTTATTGACCTGATTTATATGATATGATTCTTGTGAAGTGACTTTAATAAAGTCATCTATCTATCCATATGTTCATGGTACACTGAGGAGGTCATGTGATCCAGGTCCTTCCTGATTTGTTTGCACCTAAAACCATATTTTTCATGCATGTTTGGAAAACATCAACCTTAAATTACAAGGACATTTACCTTATCTTCAAAAAAGTTTTTTTTATTAATGCTAGCACATCATCTGATAATATGAATATAATTATTATTATCATTATTATTATTTTTACGGTGATCATGTGATCTCCCATGTTTATCTGGTTTTGTTATCTCAATTGTTGTTAAGGAATAGCGATGGAATGGAGTGGCCTTAATATAATGCAGGTTTATTTTTGGTTCTATACTGAGTAACAATAGAAAGGCAGAATATTAAAAACCCTGTAATTTCTATTCATTAGGTCTAATCTACTGAAACAAACTAACATGTGATTCACTGAATAGACTTTTTTAAGTACCCACAACCAAAACATGTTAAATCATGAATAACCATCATTTAGTCATAACATAGAAATAACAGTCATTGGTGCATTTCAGAGTAAACCATGATGTTGGTGAGATTTTTTTATGCACGATTGAAAAGACCTGGTCAAGGTGATAATTTACCAGGTCTAATTAATGTCCTACTGAAACAACTGATGATGTCACGATTCCTGAAAGAACTTACGGTAACGGACAGTTGGGATGCTGATGATGATGATGGTCTGAACTCTGCAGACACGTGCAGCACAGATGTTACAGATGTTATGGCTGATTGCAAAGTGGACGGAGATCACATTTAGTGACAAGTCCAGATTTAACTTGTACACAGCTGGTGGTCGTTGGCGTTTGTACCATCAGTAGGGGACTGCTATCCTGCAGCATACATCCAGGACGTGGATTGTTTGGTGGTGATGTCATGATGTGGGGGGGCCACTGCTAATGGATGATGGTCAGAACTTGTCCAGGTCCACAGTACACTGACAGCTATCAGTTACTGAATTACAGTCCTAGGTCCACATGTCATTCCCAGGATACAACAATCAGGCATCACCTTCATGCATGACAATGTCCTCTGTGGGACGTTCAGGATCACCGGGTGAGAGAGAGAGATCCTGCTTCAGCAACACATGAACAACTTGTCACAGCTCTGCAGGAAGAATGGCATGTCATCCTACAAGTCCAGAATAACATCTTATCCATTCAGGAGGTGTAAAGTAGTGATAAATGCTGGAGGTAGACACGCACGGTAGTGACTATTGTTGTTCTCTGTCTCACCATCCACACTTTCTGACTTGTAAACACTAAGACAAAAACCACTAATCTGCACAAAAATGATTTTTCTATATGTCTAAAAGGTGAATAAAGATGTGTGAACCATAATTTACCTTTGATATTTAATATGAACAGGATGGGATGACATTAAAAAAAAAAAGTTTCTACTGTTGGTCAGTATATTTTCCATTTTCTGCTACCTTATCCTTCAACTCCACAATGTTTTAGATGCAAATATTGCACTTTTTACTCTACTGTATATTTGATGACTTCAGTTATGGTGACTATAGACATAAGGGTGTAGTGGGTTGTGTGTGTGTATGTGTTGTGTGTGTGTATGTGTTGTGTGTGTGTATGTGTTGTGTGTGTTGTGTGTGTATGTGTCTCTCCATGGCAGCATCTGTTAGGTTGATGGATGAAATTTAACTATAATAAGTAATAAGAGAATCTCAAAAAGATGCAGAAAAATAAATCCATGGATTTGTTACTTCCAGGTTGGATTATTGTAATTCCCTTTTATCAGGCTGTGCCAACAAGTCTCTAAAGACTCTCCAGCTGATCCAGAATGCTGCTGCACATGTTCTGACCAGAACTAGTATCAGAGATCATATCTCTCCTGTATTAGCCTCTCAGCTTTGGCTCCCTGTAAAATCCAGAATAGAATTTAAAATCCCTCTCCTCACATACAAAGCCCTTAATGGTCAGGCAGCAACATACCTTCAGGAGCTCGTAGTACCCTACTACCCATCTAGAACATTACGCTCCCTGGATGCAGGGTTACTTGTGATCCCTAGAGTCTCCAAAAGTAGAACGGGAGCCAGAGCCTTCAGTTATCAGGCTCCTCTCCTGTGGAACCATCTTCCAGTCTGGGTCCAGGAGGCAGACACCCTCTCTACATTTAAGAGGAGGCTTAAAACTTTCCTTTTTGATAAAGCTTAGAATTAAGGCTGGCTTAGGCTAGTCTTTAGCTATGCTGCTATAGGCCTAGACTGCTGGGGGACTTCCCATGATGCTTTTGTGGACCGATCTGCTGCAGAGACCATGGTTGACACCCTCTGACATCATCATCATCATCATCATCATCATTACCATTATTGTTATTATTACTCTTACTATTACTATCATCATCATCATTAATATTATCATTATTATTCGTGTTGTTATTGTAGTAGTTATTATAAATAGTACAAACTGTAATCTCTCTATTATAACAGCTGTTATTGTTGTGGTTGAACATGTCTTTGTCCCTGTCCTTCACTCCCTCTCTCTCTCTCTCCACCTACTCTCCTTATCTCTCTCTCCCCATCTATCTCCCTTTTCACTTTTCTCTCCCTCTCTCTCTCACCCCAACGGGTCAAACCAGAGGCTCCGCCCACCTTGAGTCTTGGATCTGCTCGAGGTTTCTGCCTGTTAAAAGGTAGTTTTTTCTCTCCACTGTCAGCGAGTGCTGCTAAAGGAGGATTGCTGGGTCTCTTTAGAATGAAGAGTCGGTCTAGACCTGCTCTTTTTGGAAAGTGCCTTAATATAACTTTTGTTGTGGTTCGGCTCTATACAAATAAATTGAATTGAATTGAAAATGAAGAAACAAAACAATTACTAGAAAGCATTCTGAGAGCGCAGACCTCCGCCAAGGCTGCTCAGTTTCCCCATGTTGGAATTTCACTACAAAGCAAATGTCCCACGATGTAACCCTCTGAATTAAGTCATTAGAAAGTTCAACAGGAAAAATTCAAACAAAATCTTTGCAATTTACTAAAACCATTATTTATTGTGGCTGTTAGTTGTTCATATTGTCATCTCACATAAATAAACTGCAATGCCACAAACAGGTAATTGACACCTCTGATCAAGAAAGATGCGGCTTTGACTAAAACACGCATGCATGAACCTACGTGATCGCGCTGCAGTCGACCACTGATTAATCCTGTAATAATAAAAAATAAATAAAAAATTCCTGGATCCAGACGGTGATCTGGATCACCAGCAAAATCGAATCGATTCTTCCTTGGGCCACTTCTGACATCTCCTGAAAATTTCATCAAAATCTGTTGGTTAGTTTTTCTTTTATGCTGTTCACAAACAAACCAACAAACCAACCAACGCCGGCAAAAACATAACCTCCTCCCTTGACGGAGGTAACAAAATAAACAAAAATAACAATAATTGTAATGGTAAGAATAACTGTAGTAAAGTCAAGAGTGCCGTCTGTCCAGTGGTAAGTGGTAAGTGGGATCATGTTGCCGTCAGAGAGCCCTAGATACGGGTCAGCAGGGTCATTCCAGCAGGATCCACTTTCATTTCAGTTTGTAATGATTGATTTCCTAAAAGGTTTTTGTTTTATTAATTTTATGTTGTTTTGTCTTGGTCCTGTGACTGTTTCTGAGCCAGTGAAAATGGAGAGGTGTAAATCATTACAATTAAGCTATTTCCTCTAAGAGACAGTCAAAATCTCTCAGCATATATCCATCTATGGACATTTGGGCAGCTTTTAGCTACAAATTAACAGATCATTATATTTTTATCTTACAATATTGTCTTTTGGTGAAGAGAAACAACTTTCGTTTTGAAAAAATGAACCCCAAATTCTGCTCAGCGATTGGCTGGATCAGGTCACTAGGTTGACCTAGTTGCCTTCTGTGCTTTCATTGGTCCAATAAGATCATGTGGTCAGCAAAGCAGGAAGACAAAATGGCAATGCATGCATTTTACTTGATGTGGAACTTAACGCTGTATTTTCCTCAATATACAATCTAGGAAGTCAGAAATATGGCGGAAAATTGGTCAAATATGTAGGAAAAAGTAGCGTCACTTCCTTGGGCCAGTAGTCGGCCGTTCTGCCGGGCTTGTGGAACAGCCTTCTTGTACCATCTAATATCATCTTCTTTTGTTGGGGCCGTGTCCAACAGTGAAGAGTTTTGAAAAGCAGCTTAACACCATGCTGATAAACAGTCATTCCAAAATGACAGAGTTTAGTGCGAAATTCCCTCTTTGAATTATTCTTCCTCTGCTGCAGCTCAGCAAAGAAAATACAGACGGAGCTCGCCTGTAAAAACATTTGACCAGCAGCAAACAAAACTTACTTGAAGTTGAATTAGAGAAGTGGTTGCTTTGTGAATTGTGTGGTCAGGAGAAATTATCATATCACTGATCCTTTGAGGATTTAGTCCATTGACACATTTAACTTCAGAACCTATTTAAATTGACCAAAAACGGACAGAGGAAATAAATTCAAGATTCAAAACATTAAAGGTAAACTTTGTTGCTTTGGATTGTCTGAAACGGAACATATTTAGTCAAACAGTAAGCTGCAGCAAGAAACCTCCAGACTCATTTAAACTGATTGTTCCTCAACAATGAGAATCCCAAAGAATCATGGAAGTAAACTAAAATAGTGTCTGAATTCTCAAAGCAAACCGAGTTGATATTATCAGCAAAATATATCATTTTATTTCCTCTTTACAGATCAAATTGTTCAGATCTTTAATCCAAAGCATATTCAGAGCAGCAGCAACAGAGACTTCTCTAATATTTCTATATTTTTTTTCAACACATCAAATAATTAGAAGGGTTTGAATTTTCAGAAGATTGTTTTATAAGAGTGATTCTATAATGAAACATAGTCTTCAATCAATCAGTTACATTTATTTACATTTCACGTTGTCCTTATGTACAGTACATCATTTACATAGAAATGTCCACTTTACATGGGAAATCATGAAGATATAATTAGTCCTCAACAGTGGAACGCGAACTGAAGGAAAATAGAGATTTGATCCGTTTAAAAAATCTGCTAAATCTCTTCAGCAAATTTTTACGGCGACCAGAGGAGGCTGGTTTATCACGGGTAAAGTCTACATGAGTAGTGATTTGGTGTTGTCCTCCAACAGCTGAGACATCTGGCCTCACTTCTGCCTTAGTTTTCCAGGGCTCCCTCATGTAACGTTGGGAGGTGGCGAAACTGGATAAAGAATGAATCAATTAGTCAATCAGTAAAACCATCAGTTGGTCCAACCATATGTGACGTCTACTAGCAGACATACTAGTACTTACTAGGCTGGGTAGGCTGGGTCCGTGGTCAGGTGCTCCATTGTTAGAAATGGGTGCTGCAGAGCTTGATGGGCAGAGATTCTCTGATCCCCATCAACATGCAGCAGCTGTTTGAGGAAGTCCACAAACACCAGGCAGTCCACATATTCAACCATCTCATCCATTGGATAGACCTGGATTTGGAAACAGATTCATTTCATTTGTTCTGGTCCCTAGCTCTCAGAGACAGGTAATTACAACATGCTGATTCAGTCTTAACAGAGAGCTTACATGAACCAGGTCCTCCAGAGAGTTGAGCTGGTCTGAGACCCTCCGCCGTTTTAGTGTTGGCATCCTGGTAGCGGCTGTGTATTCTTCTGGTGTCTAAAGAGACAAAATGTGTGTGAGAACCATTTTACAGGAGTTTAAATAAAACAATTCAATCAATTCAAACTAATGAGAAGATGAATAGTGTACCATGAATCTCCATGTAGACCCATGTGCAGCTTTTTCTTCAATGAAAAAGTACTCGGTGTATTTTGCACTATGGAGCACGTGGTCGTCCGGCTGACCCAGAAGCTCAACGATACGCTTCATCTGTAAACAACAAATAGAGTCACATCAGTTGACACTCTGCACAAAGTCTCCACTAGGTTGTGTACATTTCTCTGAGGAAGCTGACCTACCAGCTGATATTCACAGTGGCCAGGGAACAGGTTATGACCCAGGTAGAGAAAGGCCAGGATGCAGGCAACTCCCCACACATCAATGGCCTGGTTGAAGGGCAGGCCAAGGGCAATTTCTGGAGCCCTGAAGGAAGACAAGAACCAAAGATGAGAAACAATTGACAAGTTCTGTGGACCAAGAGAACAGCATGGATATGTTTCAAAGAATGACATCAGCTCTCTTAAACTAACGAATGAGCCTTGCGGGATGAAGATACCTGTATGCAATCGCCTGAATAATCATCCCTGGCTGGATGTTGGCGGGTGTAGTGGCAAGGCCAAAGTCAATTAATTTCACCCTGAATGGCTGCTCCTTCATATTGACCAACATGACGTTGTCAGGTTTTATATCAGCAT
Source organism: Chaunax sp. Z400 (assembly GCA_037577475.1). Taxonomy (NCBI): domain Eukaryota; kingdom Metazoa; phylum Chordata; class Actinopteri; order Lophiiformes; family Chaunacidae; genus Chaunax; species Chaunax sp. Z400. Next base: position 31,966,143 of record CM075185.1, read on the forward strand.
GCAGGATATCACCACGCTTGAGGGCATCCAAAGCCACCAGCAGCTGCAGGGACAAACAAGAAAGGACAAGTTTGGGATTCAGGTTTCCATTTGTTAGTGTTTAGGATTAGGGTTTTCCTCACTGATGAGTAGCAGATAGGTTGGTTCCATATTACAATAACACAAACCTGCTTTGCAACCGGCCTGATGGCATTGAGAGTCCATGGATCACTGAATTTCGTGAGGATGTCGAAGAGACTCAGGTCTAGCATCTCAAACACTAGACAAGTCTTTCCTCGGTGCTGGAACTGCTCAAGGAACTTGACCATGTTTGTTTGGTCCGGATTCAGAGCACCGATGAGCCCTAACATGGACAGCTGGGGACAAAGGAGACATGGCAACCGTTCATGGTCCATACTTATAGAGCAGATTGCATACAAGCAAGAGGATGTACCTTAAGTCATAAGAATCAATGGACTTCAGACACCTACCTCTCTCTGAAGGTATTTGTCAGTATCGTCCTTGACAATCTTCACAGCCACAGTCTCCCCTGTTTTCACATTTTGGCACCTTGCCACTTTGCCAAAGGAGCCTTCCCCAATAAACTCCTGGATGTAGTATCCACAAGTCCTGCCAAAGATGGTATCACCTGGCTGAATCTCAGCTGCTGTAAATGTGAGAGGAGATGGAGAACATGGACATCAAATATGTGAAATCTGTATATTCAGTCTGTTAGGGTCATTAAATCAACTAGAAGGACACACAGTAGAGCACACAGCTCTGCAAAGGCCCAACAGCCCCTTTTATTTAAACTGATGTGATTAATCTGACAAAATATATGAATACGAATAGTTTTATCAATTTATTTATTTTAGGAAAATAGATGTTTTAGATGGTTGAGAGAAAATAATTGTAAAAACCAACATATTCGTAATAATAATTCAAAGAATGATGGCTTCTTGATACAAAGCTGCTCTGTCGTGTGTTCAGTCTAAGGACCGGTTTAAGCTAGCTGGTTGGGAACAGATTGGTGTCCTCAGTGTCCTTTAAAGCAAATATATTCAGCATCATGAACGGTTGTGTGTGTTGTCTTACCTGCACCAGAGTAGTTTGACCTTTGCAATGGACACATGTTCCAAACTGTAAACTTGTCTGTTGAAGTTGTTTCCAAGCTTGAGAATCGGTTGAAGCTTCAAAACTTCTGAACGTATCGCTGTCTGCAGATTAAATCTCACCAGAAATGTCAGAGTGAAATGACCAGAAAACATCTAAGCCTAGAATTTAACTTTTATGACCTCACAGTGAGTTTTTGTTGCTTTCATGTTCGGTTGCTTAGCAACAACATTGTCAAAATGAATTTGTGTGAGTTGAATAATTTCTGACATTTGACTTGCACTAAGAATGGATTTTATTTTCATGTATTTGTGTAGGAATTGAACAATGAAGATTCAACATGTTATATCAATGAGCTCTAGAAGTATTTGAAAAGAGTTTTTTCTGGATGTCTCCCACTGCCTCCAGTCTTTATGCTAAGATAAGCTAAGCTAAGCTAACCCTGTCCTGACTCTAGCTTCATACTGAACACACACAACATTAACATCTGTTTTAAATATCTCCTTCAAAATAAAAGCAAATAAATGCTGTTCCAAACTTCCTGGTCTGAGTGGTGTCCTCCCATGTTAGTGGGGCAGATAACAGCAATTCTACAGCAAAATCGTGCGTATGGTGATAGAAGCACCAAATCTGGCATGGAGATTCTCAAGACAGTACTTAGCAAATCTGGCCGATTGGCCACTCGAAATCCAAGATGGCGGCCATTTTCCAAGATGGCCACCAAAATGACCTACCGAAAATGACTTATCTCATAGTAGTGCTCCTACTTGATCGATTAAAATGTTATTGGTGTCGAATTCTATGTTTTCGAGCATTTTGTATCTTATTTTCATACTTCCAACAATCTCAAGTACATATTATTCATGTTTATTGGTATATTTAACCGCATCTGGAGCGTTTCCCAAGTACTGGGTGGCTGCTTGGCTTGGTCGTAGTAATGTTTAATTACCTTTGTTTCAGCAATCAGCCACATCCACTGGATGGATTACTGGCACTGGTCCTCACTGCTTGCCCAACTCTCACCTACAGCTCCAAGAAGTTGCTAGTGCACGGAAACGGCACTATAAATGAATTTATTATTATTATTTATCTTATAATATTGTTTTTTGGTGAAGAGAAACAACTTTCATTTTGAAAAAATGAACCCCAAATTCTGCCCAGCGATTGGCTGGATCAGGTCACTAGGTTGACCTCATTGCCTTCTGTGCTCTCATTGGTCCAATAAGATCATGTGGTCAGCAAAGCAGGAGGACAAAATGGCGATGCATGCATTTTACTTGATGTGGAACTTAACGCTGTATTTTCCTCAATATACGACCTAGGAAGTCAGACATATGGTGGGAAATTGGTCAAATATGTAGGAAAAAGTAGCGTCACTTCCTTGGGCCAGTAGTCGGCCGTTCTGCCGGGCTTGTGGAACAGCCTTCTTGTACCATCTAATATCATCTTCTTTTGTTGGGGCCCTGTCCAACAGTGAACAGTTTTGAAAAGCAGCTTAACACCATGCTGATAAACAGTCATTCCAAAATGACAGAGTTTAGTGTGAAATTCCCTCTTTGAATTATTCTTCCTCTGCTGCAGCTCAGCAAAGAAAATACAGACGGAGCTCGCCTGTAAAAACATTTGACCAGCAGCAAACAAAACTTACTTGAAGTTGAATTAGAGAAGTAGTTGCTTTGTGAATTGTGTGGTCAGGTGAAATTATCATATCACTTATCCTTTGAGGATTTCGTCCATTGACACATTTAGCCTCAGAACCTATTTAAATTGACCAAAAACGAACAGAGGAAATAAATTCAAGATTCAAAACATTAAAGGTAAACTTTGTTGCTTTGGATTGTCTGAAACGGAACATATTTAGTCAAACAGTAAGCTGCAGCAAGAAACCTCCAGACTCATTTAAACTGATTGTTCCTCAACAATGAGAATCCCAAAGAATCATGGAAGTAAACTAAAATAGTGTCTGAATTCTCAAAGCAAACCGAGGTGATATCATCAGCAAAATATATCATTTTATTTCCTTATTACAGAACAAATTGTTCAGATCTTTAATCCAAAGCATATTCAGAGCAGCAGCAACAGAGACTTCTCTAATATTTCTATATTTTTTTCAACAAATCAAATAATTAGAAGGGTTTGAATTTTCAGAAGTGTTTTATAAGAGTGATTCTATAATGAAACATAGTCTTCAATCAATCAGTTACATTTATTTACATTTCACGTTGTCCTTATGTACAGTACATCATTTACATAGACATGTCCACTTTACATGGGAAATCATGAAGATATAATTAGTCCTCAACACTGGAACGCGAACTGAAGGAAAATAGAGATTTGATCCGTTTAAAAAATCTGCTAAATCTCTTCAGCAAATTTTTACGGCGACCAGAGGAGGCTGGTTTATCACGGGTAAAGTCTACATGAGTAGTGATTTGGTGTTGTCCTCCAACAGCTGAGACATCTGGACTCACTTCTGCCTTAGTTTTCCAGGGCTCCCTCATGTAACGTTGGGAGGTGGCGAAACTGGATAAAGAATGAATCAATTAATCAATCAGTAAAACCATCAGTTGGTCCAACCATATGTGACATCTACTAGCAGACATACTAGTACTTACTAGGCTGGGTAGGCTGGGTCTGTGGTCAGGTGCTCCATTGTTAGAAATGGGTGCTGCAGAGCTTGATGGGCAGAGATTCTCTGATCCCCATCAACATGCAGCAGCTGTTTGAGGAAGTCCACAAACACCAGGCAGTCCACATATTCAGCCATCTCATCCATTGGATAGACCTGGATTTGGAAACAGATTCATTTAATTTGTTCTGGTCCCTAGCTCTCAGAGACAGGTAATTACAACATGCTGATTCAGTCTTAACATATACAACAGAGAGCTTACATGAACCAGGTCCTCCAGAGAGTTGAGCTGGTCTGAGACCCTCCGCCGTTTTAGTGTTGGCATCCTGGTAGCGGCTGTGTATTCTTCTGGTGTCTAAAGAGACAAAATGTGTGTGAGAACCATTTTACAGGAGTTTAAATAAAACAATTCAATCAATTCAAACTAATGAGAAGATGAATAGTGTACCATGAATCTCCATGTAGACCCATGTGCAGCTTTTTCTTCAATGAAAAAGTACTCGGTGTATTTTGCACTATGGAGCACGTGGTCGTCCGGCTGACCCAGAAGCTCAACGATACGCTTCATCTGTAAACAACAAATAGAGTCACATCAGTTGACACTCTGCACAAAGTCTCCACTAGGTTGTGTACATTTCTCTGAGGAAGCTGACCTACCAGCTGATATTCACAGTGGCCAGGGAACAGGTTATGACCCAGGTAGAGAAAGGCCAGGATGCAGGCAACTCCCCACACATCAATGGCCTGGTTGAAGGGCAGGCCAAGGACAATTTCTGGAGCCCTGAAGGAAGACAAGAACCAAAGATGAGAAACAATTGACAAGTTCTGTGGACCAAGAGAACGGCATGGATATGTTTCAAAGAATGACATCAGCTCTCTTAAACTAACGAATGAGCCTTGCGGGAAGAAGATACCTGTATGCAATCGCCTGAATAATCATCCCTGGCTGGATGTTGGCGGGTGTAGTGGCAAGGCCAAAGTCAATTAATTTCACCCTGAATGGCTGCTCCTTCATATTGACCAACATGACGTTGTCAGGTTTTATATCAGCATGCAGGATATCACCACGCTTGAGGGCATCCAAAGCCACCAGCAGCTGCAGGGACAAACAAGAAAGGACAAGTTTGGGATTCAGGTTTCCATTTGTTAGTGTTTAGGATTAGGGTTTTCCTCACTGATGAGTAGCAGATAGGTTGGTTCCATATTACAATAACACAAACCTGCTTTGCAACCGGCCTGATGGCATTGAGAGTCCATGGATCACTGAATTTCGTGAGGATGTCGAAGAGACTCAGGTCTAGCATCTCAAACACTAGACAAGTCTTTCCTCGGTGCTGGAACTGCTCAAGGAACTTGACCATGTTTGTTTGGTCCGGATTCAGAGCACCGATGAGCTCTAACATGGACAGCTGGGGACAAAGGAGACATGGCAACCGTTCATGGTCCATACTTATAGAGCAGATTGCATACAAGCAAGAGGATGTACCTTAAGTCATAAGAATCAATGGACTTCAGACACCTACCTCTCTCTGAAGGTATTTGTCAGTATCGTCCTTGACAATCTTCACAGCCACGGTCTCCCCTGTTTTCACATTTTGGCACCTTGCCACTTTGCCAAAGGAGCCTTCCCCAATAAACTCCTGGATGTAGTATCCACAAGTCCTGCCAAAGATGGTATCACCTGGCTGAATCTCAGCTGCTGTAAATGTGAGAGGAGATGGAGAACATGGACATCAAATATGTGAAATCTGTATATTCAGTCTGTTAGGGTCATTAAATCAACTAGACGGACACACAGTAGAGCACACAGCTGTGCAAAGGCCCAACAGCCCCTTTTATTTAAACTGATGTGATTAATCCGACAAAATGTATGATTACGAATAGTTTTATCAATTTATTTATTTTAGGAAAATAGATGTTTTAGATGGTTGAGAGAAAATAATTGTAAAAACCAACATATTCTTAATAATAATTCAAAGAATGATGGCTTCTTGATACAAAGCTGCTCTGTAGTGTGTTCAGTCTAAGGACCGGTTTAAGCTAGCTGGTTGGGAACAGATTGGTGTCCTCAGTGTCCTTTAAAGCAAATATATTCAGCATCATGAACGGTTGTGTGTGTTGTCTTACCTGCACCAGAGTAGTTTGACCTTTGCAATGGACACATGTTCCAAACTGTAAACTTGTCTGTTGAAGTTGTTTCCAAGCTTGAGAATCGGTTGAAGCTTCAAAACTTCTGAACGTATCGCTGTCTGCAGATTAAATCTCACCAGAAATGTCAGAGTGAAATGACCAGAAAACATCTAAGCCTAGAATTTAACTTTTATGACCTCACAGTGAGTTTTTGTTGCTTTCATGTTCGGTTGCTTAGCAACAACATAGTCAAAATGAATTTGTGTGAGTTGAATAATTTCTGACATTTGACTTGCACTAAGAATGGATTTTATTTTCATGTATTTGTGTAGGAATTGAACAGTGAAGATTTAACATGTTATATCAATGAGCTCTAGAAGTATTTGAAAAGAGTTTTTTCTGGATGTCTCCCACTGCCTCCAGTCTTTATGCTAAGATAAGCTAAGCTAAGCTAGGCTAACCCTGTCCTGACTCTAGCTTCATACTGAACACACACATTAACATCTGTTTTAAATATCTCCTTCAAAATAAAAGCAAATAAATGCTGTTCCAAACTTCCTGGTCTGAGTGGTGTCCTCCCATGTTAGTGGGGCAGATAACAGCAATTCTACAGCAAAATCGTGCGTATGGTGATAGAAGCACCAAATCTGGCATGGAGATTCTCAAGACAGTACATAGCAAATCTGGCTGATTGGCCACTCGAAATCCAAGATGGCGGCCATTTTCCAAGATGGCCACCAAAATGACCTACTGAAAATGACTTATCCTATAGAAGTGCTCCTACTTGATTGATCAAAATATATTGGTGTCGAATTCTATGTTTTCGAGCATTCTGTATCTTATTTTCATACTTCCAACAATCTCAAGTACATATTATTCATGTTTATTAGTATATTTACCCGCATCTGGAGCGTTTCCCAAGTACTGGGTGGCTGCTCGGCTTGGTCGTAGTAATGTTGTGAATAGCTGGTAGCGCATTGGGTGTAGGGGCTTAGTGGTAGAGGTAGTACCTTTGTGTCAGCAATCAGCCACATCCACTGGATGGATTACTGGCACTGGTCCTCACTGCTTGCCCAACTCTCACCTTTAGCTCCAAGAAGTTGCTAGTGCATGGCAACGGCCACAACCCGGGACCCCGTGTTGGCTCACTGGCTAAACTAGGTGAGGGCAACACACAGAGAGACTCTGTGTGAGATGGAGTATGTCTAGCTCCAAACTTCAAAGTGCACGAAGTCACAATTGATCCATCATCCATCAGACTGCTATGGAGTGATTGTCGAGCCCTAACAGGGTCCCAAATGCTGCTTAACCACCCCAGATCAGCTAAGCAGCTGCTCCTGAATTGACAGGTTGTGCCAGCGTGGGATAGCCGAGCCAAGGGTAACGCCGGGGGTTCATTGTTATCCGGAGGCATAGGCCTTTAATGACATTGGATGAACGATCGGGCTAGGTGTAGGCAAACCATGATGCACGAACCTAATTTGCGGTGGGATAGATGCAACACTGAAGAAAAACAACGAGCGGTACCATGAGAGTTAGCGGCTGTTGTTCAAAAACACTAAGTTGCACAGGGCTGAAAAACTATCAACTCCTTCAGCCACTGGAGATGAGAGTAGCAGCAGCAAAAGAGTTGTTGCACATACGTCGCTTGTTCACTTTCATGGTCATTGCTTCTTTGAGGTTGTCACCTTCTTCCTCCCAAAGAAGTAATCTGGATTTGAATCCACTGTGTCCCTGACTCTCCGTGGTATTTTGCTGCTGAACCCCCCTTGTCCCAGACCTGAGGACAGGCACAGGCCCAGACGGCCACCCCACCAATCACACCCAACCCCCCACCCGGCCCCTCGAGCCATGAAGAGCGCCCCAAGACCCCGAAGGAGAGGGAGGAGGCGGCAGGAGAGGACCCAGGGGTCCCACCCGACCCACAACCCCAGAGTGAGCCAGAACGCTCCAGACAGCACCAATCGGCGCCACCCCCAGAACCAAGGGCACATTCGCAGGCACAGGGCCCCCAGAGCACCAAGAGCCCCACCGCCCAAATGCACACACCAGTAGGGAGAACCGGCCAGCCACCCAGGTCCAATCAGAGCCGGAGGGTCACCCCGGGTTCAGAAGATACAGGCCACCCTGCTGTTTCTTGCTCGAGCCACAGTAGGAACCATATGCTGGATGCAAAGAGCGACATCTCACGACGATGTTGTTGAGATGTTTTTCTGCATGATTGAAAAGACCTGGCCAAGGGGATAATTTACCAGGTCTAATTAATGTCCTACTGAAACAACTGATGATGTCATGATTCCTGAAAGAACTTACGGTAACGGGCAGTTGGGATGCTATGGTCTGAACTCTGTAGACACGTGCAGCACAGATGTTACAGATGTTATGGCTGATTGCAAAGTGGACGGAGATCACATTTAATGACAAGTCCAGATTTAACTTGTACACAGCTGGTGGTCGTTGGCATTTGTATCATCGCCGCCGAGACCGCTATCCTGACATATAGATCCAGGAAGTGAATTGTTTGGTGTTGTTGTCATGATGTGGGGGGGGGGCACTGCTAATAGATGATGGTCAGAACTTGTTCACATTCACGGCCATCCGTCTCCAAAATATGGTTCTAGGTCCACATGTCATTCCCAGGATACAACAATCAGGCATCACCTTCATGCATGACAATGTCCTCTGTGGGACGTTCAGGATCACCAGGTGAGAGAGAGAGAGATCCTGCTCCAGCAACACATGAACAACTTGTCACAGCTCTGCAGGAAGAATGACGTCATCCTACAAGTCCAGAATAACATCTTATCCATTCAGGAGGTGTAAAGTAGTGATAAATGCTGGAGGTAGACACGCACGGTAGTGACTATTGTTATTCTCTGTCTCACCATCCACACTTTCTGACTTGTAAACTTGTAAACTAAGACAAAAACCACTAATCTGCACAAAAATGATTTTTCTATATGTCTAAAAGGTGAATAAAGATGTGAACCATAATTTACCTTTGATATTTAATATGAACAGGATGGGATGACATAAAAAAAAAAATTTCTACTGTTGGTCAGTATATTTTCCATTTTCTGCTACCAACTCCACAATGTTTTAGATGCAAACATTGCACTTTTTACTCTACTCTATATTTGATGACTTCAGTTATAGTGACTACAGACATAAGGGTGTAGTGGGTTGTGTGTGTGTATGTGTTGTGTGTGTGTATGTGTTGTGTGTGTTGTGTGTGTATGTGTCTCTCCATGGCAGCATCTGTTAGGTTGATGGATGAAATTTAACTATAATAAGTAATAAGAGAATCTCAAAAAGATGCAGAAAAATAAATCCATGGATTTGTTACTTCCAGGTTGGATTATTGTAATTCCCTTTTATCAGGCTGTCCCAACAAGTCTCTAAAGACTCTCCAGCTGATCCAGAATGCTGCTGCACGAGTCCTGACCAGAACTAGTATCAGAGATCATATCTCTCCTGTATTAGCCTCTCAGCTTTGGCTCCCTGTAAAATCCAGAATAGAATTTAAAATCCCTCTCAAGTACAAAGCCCTTAATGGTCAGGCAGCAACATACCTTCAGGAGCTCGTAGTACCCTACTACCCATCTAGAACATTACACTCCCTGGATGCAGGGTTCCTTGTGATCCCTAGAGTCTCCAAAAGTAGAACAGGAGCCAGAGCCTTCAGTTATCAGGCTCCTCTCCTGTGGAACCATCTTCCAGTCTGGGTCCAGGAGGCAGACACCCTCTCTACATTTAAGAGGAGGCTTAAAACTTTCCTTTTTGATAAAGCTTAGAATTAAGGCTGGCTTAGGCTAGTCTTTAGCTACGCTGCTATAGGCCTAGACTGCTGGGGGACTTCCCATGATGCACTGAGCTCCTCTCTCTTCTTCTTTACACACTCATGTCTCATTAATTCATGTTACTAACTTGACTTCTTCTCCAGAGTCTTAGTGCTTTCTCATCCTGCAGGTCACCGTGGACCAATCTACTGCTGGGACCATGGTTGATACTCTCTGACATCATCATCATTAATATTATCATTATTATCAGTGTTGTTATTCTACTAGTTATTATAAATACTACAAACTATAATCTCTCTATTATAACACCTGTTATTGTTATTGTGGTTCAACATGTCTGTGTCCCTGTCTCCCACTCCCTCTCTCTCTCCACCTATCCTCCTTATCTCTCTCCCCATCTATCTCTCTCTCTCTCTCTCTCCATCTATCTCCCAACTTTTCTCTCTCTCTCTCTCACCCCAACGGGTCAAACCAGAGGCTCCGCCCACCTTGAGTCTTGGATCTGCTCGAGGTTTCTGCCTGTTAAAAGTCAGTTTTTCCTCTCCACTGTCACCAAGTGCTGCTCATGCAGGATTGTTGGGTCTCAAAAACAATGTCAGACTGTCCGATTTTTTTTCTGCTGCAGACTCTGTTTAGTTTATTAACACTCCTCCAATGTAGATTCCCTGCATCACTACTCTGATGTCATTCTGTGATGTTGATTTTAAAAGGTTACACCAGCAACTATTGCCCTGGCATACAGACTACAGCGTTTTCAGCCGGTTTTTGCAGATCAGTGTGTACGGGGATCCTTTCGAAAACATTGTCATGTTATATTGTCTAAGTTTTGAAAAATGAGCTATATAACAAAATAAACACACTCCTGACCGGCCTAGTCATGTGACCTCTCAGCTGCTTTCAGCTCTTGTGTGGCATCATGGTGGAATCTGAGAGTCAGCAGCAGCCTGAAACAACAGCATGTTAGTGTGGAGAGTCCCATCCTCAAGACATCTTATTAACAGCATTTGTCATTCAGTATCAGGTCAATCCAGAGTAATATTTAAATAATACACATTTACTGTCATGTTACAAGTGTGTGTGAACTATTATTTCCACTTTGTAATTCAAGCACACACACACAAAGAGAAACATAATTGTATGTCAGGCTGAATGATCTGGAACAAAATAAGTAAGCAGTACTGCTTCACTGACCTCATTGTCCCTGGTGTGTGTGTGTGTGTGTGTGTGTGTGTGTGTGTGTGTGTGTGTGTGTGTGTATGTGTGTGTGTGTGTGTGTGTGTGTGTGTGTGTGTGTGTGTGTGTGTGTGTGTGTGTGTGTGTGTGTCCAGGTTACTGCCATGGAAAACACGCAGGAAAAGGAAATTCTTCTTATTTTAGCAGCTTGGAAAGGTCATCACCAGAGTTTATATTTAAATATGTATAGACTTATAATGGCTTCACAGTCCCACAGAGGAACCCTCTTGGATGAGAGGTGAAACATCTTCAAAACTAAAACAGATGTCCAGTTGCCCTCCATTTAATCCTGTAGGAGTACCATGGATGAGTCAGCATCTACACAAACATCGAAGCACTTAAGGAAAGGCTTGACCAGACCCTCTAAAAACTGACAACACCTCTAAAGTCACAATTATGACAAACACTGAAATTCCAAACAGGAAGAACAAATTATTCTGACAGTAAAATCAAACCAACCAGACAGAAACAAAATGACACCAGTAGACAGCCTTGATCAGTGGGTGAAGCACCTATCAGATAAAGACGTCTCAGGTAAGGATCTCAACTACTACTCAACCAGTAGTGGATCTCATCACAGCTACAGGATTGGATAGGAGCAGAAACTTAGCTGTGGCAGAGGCTGAGCAACTCAGGATAAAGATAGCCAAAAAATAATATGTCCAACCTGATGTGAGGGCGGCCATCTAGGTTTAAAGCACCGCTCAGGTAGGTAGGGCCAGAGAGCTCCTCACCTTCATAAGGACAGGTGAAGGCAATTAGTGCCTCTTTGTCTGAGGCCTGGTAGATGTGTGGCAGGACTCCTGTGTTTGGGCAGGTAAGCAGAGATTTGGAGAAAAGATGGGCTATATTATCAGAAAGCTAATGAGTCTTTTTATTCATCTAGTTGTAGTTGTGGTGTTGCTGTCCTGAATGAGCCAGATTGACCTATTCTCTGTAGCACCACGCTGAAGAGGTAGCCTACAACTAACTCTGGTTCTTTTGTTCAACTGCAGACATATGTACTATAATTTCACTCTTTAGGAAAAGAGCCAGCTTCCATCTCTCCTGGTTGAGCCCTCAGTACAGAGCAGGTGCCCCATCCTGAGCGAGGTAACCTATAGTAAATCAGTTTGGTAATGTAGGAGGGTTATTCCCTCTGAGGTATAATGTGGCCACTTAATATGACTGACCTGATGTGTTTTATTTCAGATTTAGTGCCAGACTGCTGCTTTGCCTGCATTGATTTTTACATGCTGTTTAGCTGATCAACCTTTTGAATTCCATCTGACTGTAGACCTTGTACACTATTTATTATTGTTGCGAACCTCTAGATTATATTGCCTCGCTATCTGACTTTTAAAAATTAAATTGTCTTTTAAACCCTTGTGAATCTGAACCAACCGAGTCTCACTACTGTTTTGTTTGTTTCCTTCAGGCAGAGGGATGAGTAGTATGTGTCCCCCCCCCCTTAACCCTCTTCTCTCCTCTTTTCTCAGGTCCATAATAGAAATCACAAAATTTTAATAAACATTCAATTGTTAACTGAATGCACTCCTCATGCTCTTTGTGAACCCTTAAAATTTGCTTATGTCCACATTATTGTCGTTGAGGTCCATCACAGCCCATAGGCTGATTTAGAGACATGTCCACCTTAGACACTGTGTCGGGTCACACTTCCATCCTAGTGCGGCCAAAAGTTTAACACTGCCACAGCTTGGTTACCAAGATGACACACCAGCCTGTCTCCATTTAGACACATTTTTGATTTCTCACCCTTTATTAAATTATCCTCCCTCAACCGTTCTTGGACATTTTGCTGCTACTATTAACATTACTAGCTTTAACTACTGTTGGAAATGGCTGCATTATAATGAAACACCATTGTTGCTGTATTCACAACTAGTGGAAAGACACTTTCAGTGCATAGATAAGAAAATCAAGACAGCACAGAATTGTATCTCAGAAATGACAAAAAGCTGTTGCGGGTCACATAAGATGAGGTGCTGGACCAGATTTGGTCCACAGGCCTTGACTTTGACAGTAATCACAGATTGTCTTTGTGCCGTCTTTGAAACACTGCTGACAGCAGTGTCTCCAAATGGATGGAAGCATTGAAGGGACAAAAATTGTTGCCAATGTTTTTTATCGCCCGGCTGCGTCCATCACTCTCCTTCTTTGCTGCTGAAACTCCGATCCACGCCTTCATCACATCATGACTCGACTACTGCAACAGCATCCTGTATGGCACCACATCCAGAAACCTTAATAAACTCCATCACATTCAGAACTCTGCTGCTCACCTCCTCACCCACACTCGCTCCAGTGACCACATCACCCCTGTCCTCCAGAATCTCCACTGGCTCCCCGTCCCACAACACATCCACTTTAAACTCCTTCTCCTCACCCGCAAAGCCCTCTATAACCAGGCCCCCTCCTACCTCATGGACCTCCTTCACCCTCATGCTCCCTCCCCTCCTCTGATGCCAACATCCCCTCTGTATCACTCAGGATCAAGCACTGGACCTGGGGGGACAGAACCTTCTCTGTAGCTGCCCCCTCCTTCTGGAACTCCCTACCCAAAGAACTCAGACTGCACTGACCCCCCCCAAACATTTAAATCACGAAAGACTCACCTGTTTAAATGTGCTTTTAATGTTGAAGTGTGATGTAATTTGTTATTTCTTGCTGTCATTTGAGTTGGTTATATTTGTTTTTTAATATCTGATATTGATTCATTTTTAAATATGTTGTTCTTCTGTTATTTCTGCACATGTTAAGCATCTTTGAGTATTTTGAAAAGTGCTTTATAAATAAAATGTATTATTATTATTATTGTAATTATTATAATTACAATTATAATAATAATAATAATTATTATTATTATTATTATTATTATTATTATTATTTAAATGATGCTCCATCTTAGTTTGAGCTGTTATGGATAGTTATCACTGTAACAGTCCACAGATGCATGAGGAGGTTCATAGACTTTGGACTGTCAATAGGGACGGGTTCCAGTGTAAACAAAATAAAATCACAAATGTAAACAAAACATTCCATGATCAATCATCTGATCCACCTCATCAATACAAACATGTTGTTGCTGCTGTTCAACAAACATTTTACAACACCTGCAGTAAAGCCACAGATAGATATTACTGCCAGCATTACTAAAGCACACTGTATACAGGAGTTTAGTGGAATCAGCTGATCTTTTCTGAGTAACCTAATGTTTTATCTGTTAACTTAAAATCTGTGTTTTTTTCTTTCAGACCACTTCAGAATTTATCAACATGAGCTCTTACTAACTTAAGTCTTAAAATGATGAGTTGGATGAATTCAGTGCACAGAGTTCAATCAACTCATTAAAGTTTCTGAAGGACCATAGAGGACTGTCCAACACTCATTGCTTAAAATAATCAATTCTTCTGACCCTAAAGAAAACATACATGACGTAAAGTTGCTTTGTTTTTAATATATTTTATAATAATAATAATCATTATTAAAATAAGTCACGGTTGTTTGTTTTCACAATAATGAAAACATTGTGAATCATGATGAAGATTAGAACTGAACTCGATCTCTACCCCTCAACACAGTAAGAAGGAAAACTTGAAACTGCTGGCCTTGATATAAGTTTTATTAAACTGAGTAAAAAGTATTTAATTGAATCATGAACTATATCAAAGTATTTGCTGTAACCAGTCTCCTGTTCTAGAGAAACGTGACGTCCTTACGGTGACAATTTTGGTTGAATTTAGAAGAGAAATTCTGGCTTTGAGCAGCACAGTGGGGCAGTGGGTACTGTTGTCTTACAGAAGGAAGGTCCTGGGTTCAGATCCACCTGAGGACCTGGGACTGTTCTGTGGTTAGTCTCCATGTTCTCCCTGTGTCTGTGTGGGTTCTCTCCATGTTCTCTCTGTGTCTGTGTGGGTTCTCTCCATGTTCTCTCTGTGTCTGTGTGGGTTCTCTCCATGTTCTCTCTGTGTCTGTGTGGGTTCTCTCCATGTTCTCTCTGTGTCTGTGTGGGTTCTCTCCATGTTCTCCTCATGTCTGTGTGGGTTCTCTCCATGTTCTCTCTGTGTCTGTGTGGGTTCTCTCCATGTTCTCCCCGTGTCTGTGTGGGTTCTCTCCATGTTCTCTCTGTGTCTGTGTGGCTTCTCTCCATGTTCTCCCTGTGTCTGTGTGGGTTCTCTCCATGTTCTCCTCATGTCTGTGTGGGTCCTCTCCATGTTCTCTCTGTTCTCTCATCCATTAGCAGTGCCCCCCCACATCATGACATCACCACCAAACGATCCACTTCCTGGATGTATACGTCAGGATAGCGGTCTCCACGGCGATGGTACAAACGCCAACGACCACCAGCTGTGTACAAGTTAAATCTGGACTTGTCACTAAATGTGATCTCCGTCCACTTTGCAATCAGCCATAACATCTGTAACATCTGTGCTGCACATGTCTGCAGAGTTCAGACCATTGCATCCCAACTGCCCGTTACCGTAAGTACTTATAGGAATCGTGACATCATCAGTTGTTTCAGTAGGACATTAATTAGACCTGGTAAATTATCACCTTGACCAGGTCTTTTCAATCATACAGAAAAAATCTCACCAAC
Organism: Chaunax sp. Z400; assembly: GCA_037577475.1. NCBI lineage: Eukaryota > Metazoa > Chordata > Actinopteri > Lophiiformes > Chaunacidae > Chaunax > Chaunax sp. Z400. Next base: position 31,981,624 of record CM075185.1, read on the forward strand.
ATCATGGTTTACTCTGAAATGCACCAATGACTGTTATTTCTATGTTATGACTAAATGATGGTTATTCATGATTTAACATGTTTGGTTGTGGGTACTTAAAAAAGTCTATTCAGTGAATCACATGATTGTTTGTTTCAGTAGATTAGAGCTAATGAATAGAAATTATAGGGTTTTTAAAATGATGCGTTTCCACAATGTGGTGTTCTGGACCTGAGTGTCATTAGTGTGTGATTAGTAGCCAAATATAATAAAATACTATCTGTACAGTTTGTTCAGTTCAAAGCAGTAAACCTCTATATTGATGACTCCACCCATGTTTTGATAATAATCACATTTTATAACAAAAATGAATAACAATTTAATGGTAAATGTGATCTAGCATGTATTGCAAATATTAACCATAGATGTTGTCTATATTACTTATAATGGAGATAATCTATTAGATTATTATGGCTCTATTAAAAACCAATAATGTTGTAGGTCCACCAGAAACATTGGCTGCAGAGACACTGGCACTATACAATGGTTAAGGCAGCAGCTGAAAACGTCTTATTGTGAACACTACAGGAACAGTATGTATCTTTAATTTCCCTTTAAAATTGTAAACACAACAGACACTTTTACATCCATTTATGTGCCTAAAAAGCTCCAACAGTCAGTCTTTCCTCTCTGGATCAGATAAGAACCACAGACAACTCCTGAAGCACATCTTACATGTATGTATGCTAGATGGTTGATGATCGACACGGAAATGTCCCAGAAATCACCCTGACAACCAGATGTATAATTAGAGGGAAACTTAGGCTGACTATGTTTTCTATTGGCTCAATGAGGAAATATTGTTACTTAACAAGTCCTACGGGGGAGGGCACCTTCCTTCACCAAGAACCTACAGTCACATTTAATTTAATTAAACCACAATCCCAATCCATCAGACATGACCGCCATCAAAGTGGCTGCCGGGTTCATGCAGGGTTCAAGAAAGTTTGAAAAAATAATGATAACCCTTTAACCGGCTCTGCTCCAAAATTCAATGGTTTCTTCATGGTAATCCATGAAGTTTATGTGATTGACAAAAACTGTCAAAAATGTCAAATCTCACAATGTTTAAAAAGGAGAAAAATATTCCTGATTCCTCATCATTATTCAACTTTTTTGTGGTTTATTCATGGGTTAGGATTGTTTGTATAATATGCAACATTTAAGGGTCTATAAACAACTGGACCTTTGTTGTATATTTTGTAAAAGTTTTGTACTAAATTATTCCAAATTTTAATGAGTGTATGTTCAAACCCGTTGTTTTGTCAGCGTCGATGTCATGGTGAATCTTTGTCAAGGCAGTAATGTGAGACTTGTCTGTAAAAAGAGCTCCAGAGTCAAACAGCTCTGCTGTTTGCCTTTGAGCAAAGTGTTTAACATCACGACTCCTGCAGCAGAGTTCTCCCTGTGAATGTTGATGAATGGAAGGTGTAGCTGATTGTTCAGCTTTCCTTGAATAAACAAAGATAAGTCACTAGAGCGAGAAAAGCCTCAGAAAACCACAGCCACGACCTCCCAGCAACCTCCAGCTGACAATAGCAACGCTGTTAATGGTTCAAGTTGTTAGTGTGCAACGCGTGTGTGATCAGTTCCCACTAAAGAAAATCAAAACTTTATTTCTGCAATGACTGATCATCTAAAGCAGCAGTCCCCAACCTTTTTTACGCCATGGACCGGTACTATGTCAGACAATATTTTATCAAGGTGTGACGGAAATATACGGCAAACAGCATTAAAAACAACAGGATCTGTATTATCTGTATAACTAATAATTTAATAATAACTAATAACTAATATTTGTTTTCTTTTAAAAAACTCCAACGGCTTGTCTTTTAATGCCGGGTGCTGTGTTTCCAAGTGCCGAAGCAGTTTTGAAGGCTTCAAGGTTGGGGACCGCTGATCTAAAGGACTTCGGATTAAACATTAAAAATAATACATTGTGAGAAGAAATGTTCAAAATTGTTCTTTTTCATCATACAGTCAGCCTTCAGATGGTCCCCATCAATGTTCAAGAAGGTGGAGCTAAAGCTATTTTGACCCAGTAACAGGTCACTGTCATGCTGCTAACTGTCCATTGTACGCCTGTCATGCTGTCAGTACATGTATGTTATCCTATGGGTCTAAGATAATATGTCACAATAATTCTCAGTAGTTTAATTGCACAGATCACTAAACACTTCACCACCAAGTCTGCTGAATATCTGCTCATTAATGTCAAAATCTTTCACTAAGACCACACCATTGAATAGAACCAATATTTTTTTGGAGTGGCATCAAGCTTTGGGATGATGTAATGAAGGTCGTGTTCATTGGGATGATGAGAGGTTGAGGTGAGGTGCAATTAGGGCCCTGGCAGTCAAGACTCAGGTTGAGGGGCTCACCACAATGAGCGTGCGGCTTCATCAAACCCTTGTGGTTCTTATGATGGTAGAATTACTTAAACAGATGTATTAACCCCAGCAACATTTACATGATGGTGGAATCACACCTTAACGGCAGGTAGAACTCACGTGATCATGGGAGAATATATAAAACCTATGTGTAGAGGACCAGGGACAACCGAGGGTCAGATCCAGAGCCTTAGTCCTGTGAGCTGCAGTGAGCAGGAGCGACTCATATCTACAGGTCTGCATAGGTGATTGAAGTAGGAGGTAAAGGAGGTCAGTTAGTGTGACGGTTATAATATCTTTATAATATATTGTGGTTCTGTTAATGTTGTTTTATGCTCTCCAGCATTCCAGTGTTAGTTTGTAGCTTAGCTTGCTAAATTCACATTAACTGAATATCTATGAGTTTATTACCTCCAACAAGGAAGTGAAGTATCAGTTCAATTTGGGGGGTTTTCTGTTTGTTTGTTTGTTGTTTGTTTTTCTGTTACGGGAGCTCGTCAGGGAGCGCCTGGTGACCGGACCTTCAGCTATGGGGCTCAGCAGAGTGCAACCTGAAAACGTTTCATGGAGTCGCCACCCTGTGGGCTCGCCACCTGCAGGGATAGGCGTTGGGTTCGGTATGATGTAGTACGGGTGATGAGCTCTGGGTCGCGACCGAAAGAATGAGATCGCGATACATGTGGCCGAAATTACTTTCTGTCGTAGGGTGGCTGGGCTCAGCCTTAGAGATCGGATGAGGAACTCACAGTAGAGCCCCAGCTCCTTGGTGTCGAGAGGAGTCAGGTGAGGTGGCTCAGGCATCTGATTAGGATGCCTCCAGTGCACCTCCCTTTGGAGGTTTTCTGGCCACGTCAAAGTGGAAGGAGACCCCAGGGAAGACCCAGAACTTGCTGGAGGGATTACATATCCCATCTGGCCTGGAACGCCTCAGGATCCCTCTGGAGGAACTGGAAAATGTTGCAGGCGATAGGGTCGTTTGGGATACCGTTCTTTGTCTGTTGCCACCGCGACCCGACCCCGGATAAGCAGAAGAAAATGGATGAATGGATGGTTTGTCTGTTAGCAGGTTGCAGTACCTTACGATTGAGTAAACACTCTCAATAAGACAGACTGGTTTTTCTTGTGTGTAAGTCCATCAACTCAGATGTTACTGGTAACATTACTGCTCTGTAGAAACATATGTGATGCACAAATGATACTATACTTACCTTTTGGATCTAGATCAAAGGGCGGATTCAGGAATCTTTTTCCACTTTTTTAATATTACAAGCATTTTTCTACATTTGTTTTGCATTTCTCATAGAAGAATATATGCTTCTTTAAGAAAAAAAACAAGGCACATTTAGGGGGCTGGTGTCTTTGAAAATGTATAATTTGGTGTGTATCCAAAGAAAAAATAGGATCCAGCCAGTTTTCCATAAGTATCCATATTGGTTGTCTTTTTTCAGATGCTCTGTAATGATATAAACCTCAAACTACCACCAATGTGGGGATTCAGTAAGTCCTGAATGGTGATGCATTCGTGAGTTTGATTCTGAATTAGGCTGTATTGAATCAAAAAATAATTTTGGGCTTTGGTGGAGGTATGAGTTCCCCTGAGTGTCATTCTAGTTCAAATATGTGAAAGTCTGTGAGTCATTTAGTAAAGACCAGTAACTGTTTCAAGTTCATTATTATTCGTCACCTTCTTTGAAAATGAGCAGGATATTTTTTTACCAAATGATATGTTCTTTAAATATGGAGGAGATTAAATAGTAAATTCCACAAAGATAAATTATTACATGCAATAAGTGAATACTGGCAGCAGAGATGTTTTCTTAATGCTTCACAGTTGATCCACACCCACATTAACAAATATAGAGATCCTCATTCATTCTTTAGTCAGCGCTGGTGGCAGTAAATCATTAAACAAACGTTTTCCCGTCTGATGAGGAGAAGGAACAGGAGCTACACTGTAAAACCTTCCACTGTAAATTTACAGTAATGAACCGGCAGCAGATTCACCCCCAAAGTACTGTATTTTTTACATTTTGAAGTAATACATGCATTCTTATAAATTTACAACACAGTACTGGTCACATTTTGGTCAATTGCTGTGCATTTACAGTATGTTAAATGTATTTGATTTACAGTATGTCCTGTATTTAATGATAATTAAAGAATATTACTGTTATACCACTACTTAAGTGGAGAATTGACAGTCCTCATATAGGAACCTCTCTAGTCTGACTGACCACTGACTGACCGACCGGTTGACACACAGAGGCTACCATGCAAGGCAAGGTGCCCCCTGTTTATCAGGAGCGATAACCATTCACACACCATTGGAACATTTAGACTGCAGGGGCCGGAAATCCAACCAGCAACCTTTCAGTAAGTGGATGACTGCTCTATCTCCTGATCATAATAGTTATCAGGAGAGACTAGTGGTTGAAGTAAATATGATTGTTTATTACATCAAATGATATGTGATCATTAATCTGTCAGAAAATCTTTGGTGTTCAGACTCTTCAGGGAGACTGAGATTGAAGGGCGTCTGTCCTGAGCAGCAGCTAGATATATATCCCCCTTGGAGTCCAGACAACCACAGACTGGTGGTGGTGGCTGATGACCCTGGTGAAGCTGGTGAATGTGTGAAGACTGGGTGGTGATGGGAAGGTGGAGGGTGCTCTAAACAACATCATGAATGAACTAGAGGAACGGAGAGAGTTGGTGGTACCAGTGTTTATGTATGGTTTGTCCAGTTATTGTATGAAATAATAAGTCGGCAACTGGCAACCATGTGTATACTGTAAATAATCTATTGAGAAGTATCACCTAATCCAACTTCTTCCACTCAAACTCTGTCAGCTGATGAAGGAAAGATGACACTCTGCTGTTGATAAATGCCGTCTTCCTCTTCACCATTTCTCCTGTCTTACGGCTCACTCCGGTTTTTGCAGTGCATTTTGTTCCGTCCTCTGGATTTATCCTCACGAAGAATCTTTAGGTAAGAGGAATTTAATGGGAAAATAATACATGATCAATATTAGGATACATATATTAATTGTCTATTAGTGTATTCATTTCATTTTGTGTAAATGATTAATGTTTTCTATTATCAGAAGTTTTGAATGTCAGATGCATTTTTTGAGTAAATATTGTTTTAAAATGACAGCATCACAGTAGATGTAAAGCACGTACTCTACTCTAATCACTGTACCATGGCCACAAGGTCCATCCACATTCTGTGTTATGACAGTGTGGACTATGGTTTGGTGATTGAGGCTAAATAGGTGCCATACACCTACATTGGCCGTGAGGGGAAATTTCACTCAGAACACAAATAAACAGATTTTAAACCTTCCTCTCGTGGTACCTCATCATACAGATAGTTTTTTACAGAGGTTTTGAGATTTGCCTCAAGAGACTTCTAAGGTGAAAAGTACCAGTGCGCTCAGCTACAGTTCTTAAACAATGTATCGGGTGCCCAGTAAAGATAAGGATCAAAACAAACAGAATAGTGGCACTCACTGATCTATAGTCTCCGTATTTAATGTAGACGAAAGCAAATGCATTTCAGCCAGAAGATGCTTCTAGCTGAAATGCATTTGTTTTTGTCCACACTAAATAAGAAGACTAAAGATCTGAGTGCCAGTGTTCTGTTTGTTTTGATCGTCAAGAGGCTGCTGCCATCTCATTCCAATTAAAGTAAATTATATTTCACATGCTCAAATCATCCAAAAATGGTGTTTGTGCTGGACAGCTTAAATTCCAGAAGATAAAAATGAGACCCCAACATGGTTAGTTACAGCTCAGAGGAAGTGAAAAAGTATAATTTTGTGTATACAAAAATTACAACTAAACATGTGGGATAAACTTTGAATCAACAGTAATATGTGGAGAAAAAAAAAGACAGTGCTTACCATTGTATGAGTTCCAGTGTTGCACAGGCAGGCTCCTGGTATTCTATGTTGAAAACATAGAAGCATCCAAAAAACACAGACAAGGCATCTGCAAAATCCAGGTACTCCTCCAAAACGTAGGCCACCTTTCCCTCAATGCTCACCATCCACTTTGTTGCAGAGAGAAATGTGTTCCCTGAAAGACAACAAATACAAATTGCACACTTGTAAAAGGTATAATCCAAATGTGACACACTAACCTTTCTCAAAATCATAGTTACGTCTTCTCTTACCAAGCATTATCAGTCTCGGCGTGGCTGGCAGGGTGATGTCTTTTTCGATGAATGACTTTGTTGCAGTTGTCTTTAAAACACAAAAAGCCTGGGATTACAACATGTTTAATATACAGCCCAAAAATGACTAAATATCTTTCATGTAATTCAAAAGACTAATTGTCTACTTACATCAGCCAAAATAAAGATGGAGTCCTCTTTCTCAAGGAAGTGCTTCATCAAAAGAAGCGCTACTGCTGTGTCGTTGTCTCTTCACAAACAAGATGGATAGAAAAGGAATGGAATTTGGTCCACAATGGATCTAGCCTGTTTCTGTCTGTCAATAAGACACCCTTGTACTACTAGTTAAGCTTTGGAAAAGTTTCCACCTTTCTCTGTTGCTTGTACAGCAATCACTCTTTTCCATTCTTATGCAAAGTAACATTTACTGCCAAAATCTCTTATTTCACCATGAGATTTTCCTAATGTTAGAAACTGCAGCTAGAAACACATAACGTCACTTTTTACATTTTAAGGATAACGTTAATGTGATATTTTCACTTGCTTTTATTACCTGTCACAATCCTGAACTGTGTTTGCTCACTGTCTACCCTGATTACCTCTCTCCTAAATAAATAAGCTAAATAAATGTAGCACTTCAAAAACTCTGGATGTAAAGACAGTTCATTTAGGAGGAAAATTCAACAATTTAGCAATATCATTTTCAGGAATGTAGATACTTTTGGTTTTCAGACCTGCAGCTGAATACACATAAATATTTAACCATTTGGTTGTGTTTCATTAGCGAATAAAAACTATACGGTCACTCATTTCTCTCTGGACAGAAAACCCACCAACACCCACTAACATCTCTTTGTTTTTCAGTAGGAAACCAAGACCTCTAATTATTGGCTTAACCAGCTAAAATGAAAGTTTCGTATGTAACTACGGTTCTATGAATCCTGGATGACCGCAAGAGGCGGTGCTTCAAGCACTAGATATATCCGTCTCACGCATGCGCAGGTCGAGTAGTTATACCAACAAAGTAATTTGTGACCCTCGATGACCCCGGATAGGGTATATCTTCCGGTGTCGTCAGAGGATCTGTTCCTGCAGATCCTCTGTTTGGACAGAGCACAGCCTCTCCTAGGACCACTGTGACACAGAAAGAGCTGGTCTGACTTGCATATGTCGGCAGTACCAACCACGTAGGCTTTCAAGGCCCGCACAGGGCATAAGAGCCCCGACATATCGTTCCTTTCATCCGCTGGTGGGTTGAACTGTGCCAGCTGGATTGACTGATTGAGGTATGATCCCGACAGGACTGCTGTATTTGGCCATAAGGTGACACCTGAGCCATCAGGGTTCCACCTCAGACATGACTCACATACTGACAGGGCATGAAGCTTCCCAACATGCTTTGCCGAGATGACAGCCACTTCAGCTCTACCTGCTCCAGAGGCTCAAAGGGAGGCAAGCATTGAGCATCCAACACCAGGGGTAAGTCCCAGCTCGATGGCACCCTTGGCCAGGAGGGCGGAAAGCTCCTGGCGGGGCACTGTGCTGGATGTCGAAGACTCCACCGGCCGCTGGGATGCACCAGCGACTGAGAGCGGTGCTGAGCCCGAGAACCTCTAGGCGAGGCATGGGCAGGCACTCTCCCATGTAGATCAAGGAGCTGCTGTCTACTCAGTCTGGCTTGGACTGTTCACTCTAGCGCTTGCAGCACAGCCTGCCCAAACAATTCCCCTGGCTCCACCAGAACACTGCGAAGGGCCCTCCTGCCCACCTCTGAGAGGGGCGATTGAGCCAACCACACTTGGCAGCGTGCCTGGATAAGGGTGGAGAGACCATCCCACACATCTAGCTGCAGGTGAGCCAGAGTCATAAGAATGATGGCTCCCATAGAGCTATGTTCTGCGCCCTCCCTTGAACCTTGGGCCGAGGAATGGAAACCCATCTCTGAGTCATGAGAGGCCAAGCCAAGAGAGGCTGCGACTATCACATATTCCCCGAACTCCATGGCTGAGACAGCCATCGAAAGGATATCCTCATCTGGACCAGACAAGGCCACAGGAGGAGCAGGTGCACGCACCTTCCATCCGTCATTCTCTGTCTGGAGCGTCAGAAAGGCAGATTTCAATCTGGTTAAGCTCGGCTGTCAGGTGGTACACCTGTGAAGTGAGGTCACACTCTCTGGCCGTCTTCCTGGAGGAAGCGCCCTCTGTCTCTGCCACACAACGCTTCAACCAACTGGATCGAACTGACGTCGGCCACTGTGCCGGAATTAACTGTTCTGCTGAGGGAACACCACCCAACAGTTGTTCCACCTCAGCCAGTCTTGTAGCTCGCACTGCTCGGGGCATGAAGCTGCAGCTCATGCAAGGGTCTTCTGAAAGGCCCTCCTTCAGATGCTCGAGGCCAAAGTTAGCTCTGGTGAAGACACCGTTGCTAACTATAGCTGCAGAAGGAAAAACAATTAATAAACTACTCCTGACGGGAGACGGAGCGATGTTCCACTGTCACCAACAGGTAGGTAATAATCGTCACAGTCGGGCGACTCACCTAGCAAACGGCCACTGCTCTTGGATGATCCAGGAAGGACTGTCATCACCGAACGGGACAGCAACCGCTGCTCGTGGGGCTAACTCGTCGCAGCCCTTGGAGGGCGCGCACCTCGCAGCTCCGACCACGACGTGTGGTCACAGGGCTACCGGTGAAGAGTTTCTGGTTCAACATGGTATTGAGCTTTAAGCTATTGCTACCTCAGTGGTGAACCTGCAAAGCGAGAAGATTGAAGGAACAGATCCTCTGACGACACCAGAAGATATACCCTGTCTGGAGTCATGGGGGTCACAAGTGACTTTGTTGGTATAGTTACTCGACCTGCGTATGCGCGAGACGGATATATCCAGTGCTTGAAGCATCGCCTCTGGCGGTCAAGAAGGCTGAAATAGAACTGTGAGCTATCCAGCTATCCTGAGGGAAACTTCAGAGGGAACCAGCTACTAGATGGTTCCATTAGTCTTTGGCCCCTATACCCAGGTATGTCAAGACCACTGAGGGCCTCCACTAGAGTTTCCTCTGGCTCTGCCTCACCCAGGAATAGTTCACCATCTTTTGGGTCCTATCGCATGCACTCAGGCTCCACCTCCCTGGTGGTGCGGGCGAGACAGGCCGGTGGTCTTCTAGTGGATCCCACCTCAGCTAGCGCAGCACAGGAAATGAAACTGCTGCATACGCCATCAATGAACAGAATATTGGGATTGTAATTTAGGAAAAAATACAAATGGAAAAAAAAACGTATGTTAGTCAGACAGATCAATAATTTTGCATGTTGATTTAGTCTCAGTGTTTAATGGCATCGGTATTCTCTCGTCATCAGTCACGTTAAAAAAAATCATAATATGTAAACAGAGTTTTCCTTATAATGAAATAAACACTAGTAAAAGCAGCATTCACTGAGGGGAAAAGACTGCAGTCCAGCTACTTATCTCCAGCTCTAGTCAACAGAGATAGAAACGTTAATACGTTAGTTTTCTCCTTATTCAGCAGGATGCTATGATGCAGGTTTAAGTTAAACACGTCGGTTCATAAATACTTCCATATTCATTTCAATTCAATTCATTTGTATAGCGCCCAATCACGACAAAAGTTATATCAAGGCACTTTCCAAAAAGAGCAGGGGCCTCATTTCTAAAGGTTGCAGCGCACAAAAAAGTAGCGTAAACAGGGTGAAATGTGTGTAAACATCTTTCACCACAAACGTTGGTATTTATAGAGAACTCTATGCAGAAAAAGGTTCAGATTTCTACGTCAACTTTCAGCCTACTGTAGAGTCAGAATCAGAGACACTTGATGGTTTTATCACTAAATAAATTTGAGTCAGAAGTAAAAACACAGATGAATGTAAAACACACATCAGCACATGTATATTTCATAATGTATAGGCCTGCCTCTGATGGTGGATATAGTCTATATTTATGTGTTATAACATGTAAATGTAATGTAATGTCATTATATTGTTTGATGCAGATATGGTTGAATTATTTGTTCCATCTTTAATTGAATGTCAGCATTGTGTATCAGTCAGGAGGTGAGACTTTTCCTCTGTGTGTCAAACAGTTTCTGACTGCAGTCAAAATGTTGTTTTTAATGCTAAAAACCAACAAATATGGACAGAAGCAGAATATTTGGTTGATAAAAACATGTTCTGAATTTTAGGAACCATTCCATCTATATTTTTCAGCTGTGTGTTTTTGGCCTTCTTTTTGACTCTGCAACAGTTGGTTGTTTGATCCAACCCTGTTCACCATCCACCACATGCGTCTGTCAGACAAACTGCTGGAGACACAGCTGACTTGTCCTTTAACTTGTTTTATTAACACACTGCACAACATCAACATGAGCTCTGAGCAAGTAACACCAGAGAATCTCAACCAACCTTGTTGATCACTCAAACGGTGACACCGTAGCTGCTAATTCTAGCTCTCTGATTGGCTAGACAGCATGTCAGTCTACAGTATTACCCAATACCTTCAGCCTGTTTCCTTTTATTTGATGTTCCACTGCTAAACCCTCCAAACAAAACAGTTTTACGGTGATGAGAACCTCTAACTCACAGTCTGCTAACTCTGCTTTCTTCTTCATACTCATCTCCATCTTCATCATCATCATCATCATCGCTGATAGTCCAACAAAGGCTTCTTAACAACATCAGTATATTCATGAGACATTTACCATTGACCATTTATGGATGATTGTGGGACGACACTGGGAGGAGACTATACAATTCTCCGCAGGTTGTAATTTATGAAGAGACGACTGCGTACAGGTCTGCGCCGCACGGTTTTATAGATCTGAATGTTTTCTTGCCTAAGAATCTGTGAGTATGAAATGTTTTAGGATGGAATCTACACTCAGTTTTATGAATGAGGCCCCGGGTCTAGATCGTACTCTTTATTCTACAGAGACCCAACAATCCCCCATGAGCAAGAACATCCCCTCTGGTCAAGCAGCGCCTGGACATCATTCAGCTGGCATTGAGTTTGAAAGAGACACTGAAGTAAAAGATAAAAAGTCAGAACATTCTCATCCCATCTTATCACTAGTGATGGGTCATGCCTTTTAGACACTCAAGGTACTATTTGGTGTCTGTAACTAAAGTGACCCACCACTCAACCCCGACCTCTACCTGATGGTCTCATGTTGATGCTGATGTGTTTCCACTGGAGGTCCATTACAGTCTGGTGTGTCTCATCCACAGGAAGCTTGTCTGGAGACAAAAGGGTGTGACAAATAGTATGTGACGAGCTGGGAATGAGAGCTCCTCACTTTATACCGTTCCAGTTTGTATCATTGAACGTGACAGAAAACTCAACTACTGTCGAATGAAAGCGAACAAACATCTATTTTTAGCAGTTTACCTGCATATAGATGCTAATTTAGGTGAATAAAATGCTAGAGCAGAGGGATTTCAGTGGACATTGCTTTGCTAAATGTGTTTTACTGAAGAGATTTTTTTCAACCTGATACAATTGTTGCCCTCACTATAAATGTCTACTGGCATCAGATACAAGGTGGCCATTGTGGACAACCACAGTTCTTGTTGCCTCTGTGTGGACCAAATGGTAGTAGAGTCATGTGACCAGACATTCTCACCCCTGGAGCCATTTCCACCACGTAGTACCGGCTCTACTCGACTCGACTCACCTTGGTTCCTCCTCAGGGTAGATGGACGCCGTCAAACTGCCGTGGCGTAGTCTTCAACGCAACACACACCTCTCATGATCCTCTCATCAGCTGTTTAAGACAGGAACGTCTGCACCTCCAATTTCACTGTTTGAGTGTGACGGGCATCGATTTGTGCTGAATGAATGAATGCCAAGCAGTGATGACGCAATGACACAGAAACGATTCTTTCTGACCAATCAGTGGTCTGTAAGGTTTCACGTGACCCTTTAGTACCTGCTTAGTCCACTTGGAACCGCAACAGAGGTGGTACTAAAAAAGTAGTACAAGGTTCCAGGTACTTTTTACCTCGTGGAAAACTAAATGAGGTGAGTCGAGCCTGAACTACTGTACGTGCACATTAGACTTAATTGTCTGATCGCCGTCAAATTCATGTCACCCACATGAGTCATTTTTGGACACAAAATGTCTTCATACCACACAAACTATGAAACTCTACCATCCAGATTTTGGTGCTGAATCCACTGTGGATGTTCTTGGTCCCCGGAGGACGACCCCAGGACTCTCCACTAGCACCTCCATCAGGTCACAAATCAAGTGACCTTATTGTCTACCGGGCAGATTGGCATGATATTTATTTTTACTCCAGAGCCACCCTCAGGTTACCTGCTGGGTTTGCAGTGCTGTGTGCTGTTTAACCAGCCGGTCTGTCAGCTGGTGTGTTTCAGATCCACGTCAGCACACTGTGGCTGCACTCTGAGTTAATGTGTAACTGCTTCTGCAAAGTGTGCATAGACATGATGTACTCTACCTGACCAAGGTCATGGTGACTTGTGTGTGTGTTTGCTGTCATGTTCTAACACAGAGAACACTCGAATTGATGTTTTATTGCATTTTGTGAAATATAGGTAAAAAGTAAAATCTTTACATAACAATTCTGACATCAGAACTCAAAGCCCAAACTTCGTCTTGTAGGGTATTATCCCAAATCCTGAAATCATCTGTTGGGGATGGATTAACCACAAGAAGAAAGGGTTTGTGATGCAAGACTCTGAAATATGTGGAATACTCTCTAAACCTCAAGCCAACGTCTGCACAACATTCAGTTCAGTATTTCCTCAACTGCAACCTGAAAATGATTTTCACATGTTGAAATCTGGCAACAGAAAGTCAGCAAAGTCCAGCTGTTAATGCTTTCATAAGCTTCATGTCTGAGTCTCTGATGCCTCAGTGCAGCTGGTTGTTGATGCGGAGGGAGGAAAGCCCGAATTATCTGGTGTGAACAGGGATTTAATCCCACTGCCATGCCTGGTATCCTCTGTTACCATGGAAACAAATCAAACCACAGGCACTGTTTGTTTGGTTGATTTTCTTTCCTCTCTTAATTTTGGTTAAATATCAAACTTACAAACAAACACTAAAAACACTGATGGCACAGCTCAGTTTATCACCCTCTATTAAAAAAATGTCTCCTGTGTGTTAGAAAACTCAGAGATCCAAAATAATTAAATGATGGTAAAAATGATGCAGAATACAATGAACGATGTGACACTGTGAGTTCCACTTTTTAATAATATTTAGGGAGCACAACACCATGATGGTGTAGATGGATGAGCTGAGTTATTATTTTCTATGCTGTAGTGCTACAAATAACCAGTCATAGAACAATCTATACGTCTCAAAACTGTCATAGATATAGATCTAGGTCTTGTCCAAAATCAAAGTCAGGTGAATAAATAAGTCCAAAAACACCACTCATTAATAAAACAGAATGTGATAATATCCTAATCATTGTTGACATTCAGTTCAATTGGAAACAGTACAAAGATAGTATATCTAAAGTTATATAATATCTAAAGTACCTCATCAACTTCATTGATTTTTTTCTCTGGACCCGATCTCATCTAAGACGGACCTGAAAAAGACCTTCCAGATTTTTACCAGGACAACTATTCAACAGCAGCTTCTGTGAATCTATGGGGCTGTTAGTGCCATGGGTAACCTGTACATCTGTGAATCTATGGGGGGTGTTAGTGCCATGGGTAACCTGTACATCTGTGAATCTATGGGGCTGTTAGTGCCATGGGTAACCTGTATATCTGTGAATCTATGGTGGTGTTAGTGCCATGGGTAACCTGTACATCTGTGAACTATGGGGGGGGTTAGTGCCATGGGTAACCTGTACATCTGTGAATCTATGGGGGTGTTAGTGCCATGGGTAACCTGTACATCTGTGAATATATGGGGTGAGTCTATGGGGCGTGTTAGTGCCATGGGTAACCTGTACATCTGTGAATCTATGGGGGGTGTTAGTGCCATGGGTAACCTGTACATCTGTGAATCTATGGGGGTGTTAGTGCCATGGGTAACCTGTACATCTGTGAATCTATGGGCATGTTAGTGCCATGGGTAACCTGTACATCTGTGAATATATGGGGTTAGTCTATGGGGCGTGTTAGTGCCATGGGTAACCTGTACATCTGTGAATCTATGGGGGATGTTGGTGCCATAGTTAACCTGTACATCTGTGAATCTATGGGGGATGTTAGTGCCATGGGTAAGCTGTACATCTGTGAATACATGGGGTGAGTCTATGGGGCGTGTTAGTGCCATGGGTAACCTGTACATCTGTGAATCTATGGGGGATGTTGGTGCCATAGTTAACCTGTACATCTGTGAATCTATGGGGGATGTTAGTGCCATGGGTAACCTGTACATCTGTGAATCTATGGGGGGTGTTAGTGCCCATGGGTAACCTGTACATCTGTGATGGTATGGGGGGTGTTAGTGCCCATGGGTAACCTGTACATCTGTGATGGTATGGGGGGGGTGTTAGTGCCATGGGTAACCTGTACATCTGCGAATCTATGGGGCTGTTAGTGTCATGGGTAACCTGTAATTCTGTGAATCTATGGTGGTGTTAGTGCCATGGGTAACCTGTATATCTGTGAATCTATGGTGGTGTTAGTGCCATGGGTAACCTGTACATCTGTGAATCTATGGGGGGTGTTAGTGCCATGGGTAACCTGTACATCTGTGAATCTATGGGGGTGTTAGTGCCATGGGTAACCTGTACATCTGTGAATATATGGGGTGAGTCTATGGGGCGTGTTAGTGCCATGGGTAACCTGTACATCTGTGAATCTATGGGGTGTTAGTGCCATGGGTAACCTGTACATCTGTGAATCTATGGGCATGTTAGTGCCATGGGTAACCTGTACATCTGTGAATATATGGGGTGAGTCTATGGGGCGTGTTAGTGCCATGGGTAACCTGTACATCTGTGAATCTATTGGGGGTGTTGGTGCCATAGTTAACCTGTACATCTGTGAATCTATGGGGGATGTTAGTTTCATGGGTAACCTGTACATCTGTGAATCTATGGGGGGTGTTAGTGCCCATGGGTAACCTGTACATCTGTGATGGTATGGGGGGTGTTAGTGCCCATGGGTAACCTGTACATCTGTGATGGTATGGGGGGGTGTTAGTGCCATGGGTAACCTGTACATCTGCGAATCTATGGGGCTGTTAGTGCCATGGGTAACCTGTACATCTGTGAATCTATGGTGGTGTTAGTGCCATGGGTAACCTGTACATCTGTGAATCTATGGGGCTGTTAGTGTCATGGGTAACCTGTACATCTGTGAATCTATGGTGGTGTTAGTGCCATGGGTAACCTGTACATCTGTGAATCTATGGTGGTGTTAGTGCCATGGGTAACCTGTACATCTGTGATGCTATGGGGTGAATCTATGGGGCGTGTTAGTGCCATGGGTAACCTGTACATCTGTGAATCTATGGTGGTGTTAGTGCCGTAGATAAGCTGTGCATCTGTGAATCTATGGGGTGAATCTATGGGGCGTGTTAGTGCCATGGGTAACCTGTACATCTGTGAATCTATGGGGGGTGTTAGTGCCATGGGTAACCTGTACATCTGCGAATCTATGGGGGGTGTTAGTGCCCATGGGTAACCTGTACATCTGTGATGGTATGGGGGGTGTTAGTGCCCATGGGTAACCTGTACATCTGTGATGGTATGGGGGATGTTAGTGCCATGGGTAACCTGTACATCTGTGAATCTATGGGGGTGTTAGTGCCATGGGTAACCTGTACATCTGTGAATATATGGGGTGAGTCTATGGGGCGTGTTAGTGCCATGGGTAACCTGTACATCTGTGAATCTATGGTGGTGTTAGTGCCATGGGTAACCTGTACATCTGTGAATCTATGGGGTGTTAGTGCCATGGGTAACCTGTACATCTGTGAATACATGGGGTGAGTCTATGGGGCGTGTTAGTGCCATGGGTAACCTGTACATCTGTGAATCTATGGGGGATGTTGGTGCCATAGTTAACCTGTACATCTGTGAATCTATGGGGGATGTTAGTGCCATGGGTAACCTGTACATCTGTGAATCTATGGGGGGTGTTAGTGCCCATGGGTAACCTGTACATCTGTGATGGTATGGGGGGTGTTAGTGCCCATGGGTAACCTGTACATCTGTGATGGTATGGGGGGGTGTTAGTGCCATGGGTAACCTGTACATCTGCGAATCTATGGGGCTGTTAGTGTCATGGGTAACCTGTACATCTGTGAATCTATGGTGGTGTTAGTGCCATGGGTAACCTGTATATCTGTGAATCCATGGTGGTGTTAGTGCCATGGGTAACCTGTACATCTGTGAATCTATGGGGGGTGTTAGTGCCATGGGTAACCTGTACATCTGTGAATCTATGGGGGTGTTAGTGCCATGGGTAACCTGTACATCTGTGAATATATGGGGTGAGTCTATGGGGCGTGTTAGTGCCATGGGTAACCTGTACATCTGTGAATCTATGGGGTGTTAGTGCCATGGGTAACCTGTACATCTGTGAATCTATGGGCATGTTAGTGCCATGGGTAACCTGTACATCTGTGAATATATGGGGTGAGTCTATGGGGCGTGTTAGTGCCATGGGTAACCTGTACATCTGTGAATCTATTGGGGGTGTTGGTGCCATAGTTAACCTGTACATCTGTGAATCTATGGGGGATGTTAGTTTCATGGGTAACCTGTACATCTGTGAATCTATGGGGGGTGTTAGTGCCCATGGGTAACCTGTACATCTGTGATGGTATGGGGGGTGTTAGTGCCCATGGGTAACCTGTACATCTGTGAATCTATGGGGGGTGTTAGTGCCATGGGTAACCTGTACATCTGCGAAACTATGGGGGGTGTTAGTGCCCATGGGTAACCTGTACATCTGTGATGGTATGGGGGATGTTAGTGCCATGGGTAACCTGTACATCTGTGAATCTATGGGGGTGTTAGTGCCATGGGTAACCTGTACATCTGTGAATATATGGGGTGAGTCTATGGGGCGTGTTAGTGCCATGGGTAACCTGTACATCTGTGAATCTATGGTGGTGTTAGTGCCATGGGTAACCTGTACATCTGTGAATACATGGGGTGAGTCTATGGGGCGTGTTAGTGCCATGGGTAACCTGTACATCTGTGAATCTATGGGGGATGTTGGTGCCATAGTTAACCTGTACATCTGTGAATCTATGGGGGATGTTAGTGCCATGGGTAACCTGTACATCTGTGAATCTATGGGGGGTGTTAGTGCCCATGGGTAACCTGTACATCTGTGATGGTATGGGGGGTGTTAGTGCCCATGGGTAACCTGTACATCTGTTATGGTATGGGGGGGGTGTTAGTGCCATGGGTAACCTGTACATCTGCGAATCTATGGGGCTGTTAGTGTCATGGGTAACCTGTACATCTGTGAATCTATGGTGGTGTTAGTGCCATGGGTAACCTGTATATCTGTGAATCTATGGTGGTGTTAGTGCCATGGGTAACCTGTACATCTGTGAATCTATGGGGGGTGTTAGTGCCATGGGTAACCTGTACATCTGTGAATCTATGGGGGTGTTAGTGCCATGGGTAACCTGTACATCTGTGAATATATGGGGTGAGTCTATGGGGCGTGTTAGTGCCATGGGTAACCTGTACATCTGTGAATCTATGGGGTGTTAGTGTCATGGGTAACCTGTACATCTGTGAATCTATGGGCATGTTAGTGCCATGGGTAACCTGTACATCTGTGAATATATGGGGTGAGTCTATGGGGCGTGTTAGTGCCATGGGTAACCTGTACATCTGTGAATCTATTGGGGGTGTTGGTGCCATAGTTAACCTGTACATCTGTGAATCTATGGGGGATGTTAGTTTCATGGGTAACCTGTACATCTGTGAATCTATGGGGGGTGTTATTGCCCATGGGTAACCTGTACATCTGTGATGGTATGGGGGGTGTTAGTGCCCATGGGTAACCTGTACATCTGTGATGGTATGGGGGGGGTGTTCGTGCCATGGGTAACCTGTACATCTGCGAATCTATGGGGCTGTTAGTGCCATGGGTAACCTGTACATCTGTGAATCTATGGTGGTGTTAGTGCCATGGGTAACCTGTACATCTGTGAATCTATGGGGCTGTTAGTGTCATGGGTAACCTGTACATCTGTGAATCTATGGTGGTGTTAGTGCCATGGGTAACCTGTACATCTGTGAATCTATGGTGGTGTTAGTGCCATGGGTAACCTGTACATCTGTGATGCTATGGGGTGAATCTATGGGGCGTGTTAGTGCCATGGGTAACCTGTGCATCTGTGAATCTATGGTGGTGTTAGTGCCGTAGATAAGCTGTGCATCTGTGAATCTATGGGGTGAATCTATGGGGCGTGTTAGTGCCATGGGTAACCTGTACATCTGTGAATCTATGGGGGATGTTAGTGCCATAGTTAACCTGTACATCTGTGAATCTATGGGGGGTGTTAGTGCCATGGGTAACCTGTACATCTGCGAATCTATGGGGGGTGTTAGTGCCCATGGGTAACCTGTACATCTGTAATGGTATGGGGGGTGTTAGTGCCCATGGGTAACCTGTACATCTGTGATGGTATGGGGGATGTTAGTGCCATGGGTAACCTGTACATCTGTGAATCTATGGGGGTGTTAGTGCCATGGGTAACCTGTACATCTGTGAATATATGGGGTGAGTCTATGGGGCGTGTTAGTGCCATGGGTAACCTGTACATCTGTGAATCTATGGTGGTGTTAGTGCCATGGGTAACCTGTACATCTGTGAATCTATGGGGTGTTAGTGCCATGGGTAACCTGTACATCTGTGAATCTATGGGCATGTTAGTGCCATGGGTAACCTGTACATCTGTGAATATATGGGGTGAGTCTATGGGGCGTGTTAGTGCCATGGGTAACCTGTACATCTGTGAATCTATGGGGGATGTTGGTGCCATAGTTAACCTGTACATCTGTGAATCTATGGGGGATGTTAGTTTCATGGGTAACCTGTACATCTGTGAATCTATGGGGGGTGTTAGTGCCCATGGGTAACCTGTACATCTGTGATGGTATTGGGGGTGTTAGTGCCCATGGGAAACCTGTACATCTGTGATTGTATGGGGGGGTGTTAGTGCCATGGGTAACCTGTACATCTGCGAATCTATGGGGCTGTTAGTGTCATGGGTAACCTGTACATCTGTGAATCTATGGTGGTGTTAGTGCCATGGGTAACCTGTACATCTGTGAATCTATGGGGCTGTTAGTGTCATGGGTAACCTGTACATCTGTGAATCTATGGTGGTGTTAGTGCCATGGGTAACCTGTACATCTGTGAATCTATGGTGGTGTTAGTGCCATGGGTAACCTGTACATCTGTGATGCTATGGGGTGAATTTATGGGGCGTGTTAGTGCCATGGGTAACCTGTACATCTGTGAATCTATGGGGGATGTTAGTGCCATAGTTAACCTGTACATCTGTGAATCTATGGGGGGTGTTAGTGCCATGGGTAACCTGTACATCTGCGAATCTATGGGGCTGTTAGTGTCATGGGTAACCTGTACATCTGTGAATCTATGGTGGTGTTAGTGCCATGGGTAACCTGTACATTTGTGAATCTAGGGGGCTGTTAGTGTCATGGGTAACCTGTACATCTGTGAATCTATGGTGGTGTTAGTGCCATAGGTAACCTGTACATCTGTGAATCTATGGTGGTGTTAGTGCCATGGGTAACCTGTACATCTGTGATGCTATGAGGGGTGTTAGTGCCATGGGTAACCTGTACATCTGTGAATCTATGGTGGTGTTAGTGCCGTAGATAAGCTGTGCATCTGTGAATCTATGGGGTGAATCTATGGGGCGTGTTAGTGCCATGGGTAACCTGTACATCTGTGAATCTATGGTGGTGTTAGTGCCGTATATAAGCTGTGCATCTGTGAATCTATGGGGTGAATCTATGGGGCGTGTTAGTGCCATGGGTAACCTGTACATCTGTGAATCTATGGTGGTGTTAGTGCCGTAGATAAGCTGTGCATCTGTGAATCTATGGGGTGAATCTATGGGGCGTGTTAGTGCCATGGGTAACCTGTACATCTGTGAATCTATGGGGGATGTTAGTGCCATAGTTAACCTGTACATCTGTGAATCTATGGGGGGTGTTAGTGCCCATGGGTAACCTGTACATCTGTGATGGTATGGGGGGTGTTAGTGCCCATGGGTAACCTGTACATCTGTGATGGTATGGGGGATGTTAGTGCCCATGGGTAACCTGTACATCTGTGAAGGCTCCATTAAAGCTAAAGGTACATACAGGTTTAGGAAGTAATCCAGACGATGTCTTTTTCAGTCTTGATTCCAGCAGACAATGAAGCCTCATCCTGCTGCCTTCCAACAGCTTCAGAGTCAAAGAGTCCAGGTACTAGACTGGTCTCAGTCCAGACCTGTCCCCCTTTTGCAATGTGTGGAGCATTATGAAACGAGACCTCAGACTGTTGATCAGCTGAAGTCGTTTATCAAACAAGAATGGAACAGAACAGTTAGTGTCGTCTCTTCACAAATATATACTGAGTGTTGTTAGAAGATAAGATGATGTAACACAATGTAAGCATCAACTTGTAACAACTTTATACAAATGAGACGCATATAATGTGAGGGCAGGTTCATTCATTTAATCTGAAAACTTAATTCATTTTATATCTGTGATACAATTTTATTTAACCTTTATCAATCTTTTATTGAATGTCTTCTAAGCATTTCTTTTATCTGCTGGTACAATGGTCACAGTTTGCTCCAGGATTATTGGGTTATTGGGTTACTGGTGCTCCCTCTGGGAGAAACAGGTGGCAGAGAAAGCTAAGAAAAGTTATCAGCCAAACAGCTTTTGATCAGTTGCTTTTATTTATTATAACTTGTCCCTCATACTGTCTCCTACTTTTATCTGTAATCTCTGACATTTCCCTACCTTGTAGTCTGTTGAGGTTGAATGTATGGACTGGTTAAGCTACAAATGAATTGTCCTTTAGGGATCAATAAAGTTGTCTAAACTGAACTGAACTGATTTTCACCTAATGGAAACAGCCAGTAGAACATAATTATAACGTGTGTGTCACTGCCAAAAATCAAGACTGG
>CM075185.1:32008373-32060873 GCA_037577475.1 Chaunax sp. Z400
CTGCTGAGGCTTTGACTTATTCTCATCTGTTGTTTTTATTTAACCAAGCTTGATATCAAAAAAGTTAGCTGGTCATGAATTTGCTCTGCTTCCAAATCAAACCTGCAGCTGGACAGGATGAGCAGCCAACTGTGGCCCTGAAAAAGGAACATCAGCATCAGATCAGTGAGAGCAAACAGTGAGGAGAAACCTGGCAGCAGGTTTGGAACAGAATGACGTTGATGGGACAGACCAGAGGTTTGGTTTTCAGATGGATCAGGAGGGGAGAGAGAGAGAGAGAGAGAGAGAGAGCAAGAGAGGGAGGAGGTGTTCAGCACAGACTGACCCACCGAGGACCTCTAGTGGTGGGAAGATCTTCACCTGTGCTCCCGTTGTACCCAATCCTGAACTCCGTTATCTTCATGGTCCTGGTCCGGTAGTGATGACGCTTTTCTTCTCTTTCTTTCCTTTTGTTTGCTCTTTTTCATTCATTCGATTTTGTGTCCTGCAGTTAAGGCTCTGGATCCAACTTTTAACCACTGGGGAAGGAAATACAAGTTAAAATGGCTTAAAATACATTTGTCTTTTATAACACATGATTTATTTTACCCATCGTCAGAAAACAAACCTGAGTTCTCCTTTTTGAGGGTTAAACCAACTCTAAAACTCACTGGATGTTCATCATCACAGAAAACCTCCTGCGTCTGGGTTGAGTTCATGTCACCAATGAACACAGCAGCTGTGGGCGGAGCCAAAGCTTTGGGTCCTGTAGGTCCTGAGGACTGACGCAGTTTCAGCCCTGAATGTTTCTGGTTTCAGAGCTGCTAGTTTATGGAACACTGACTAAAGGGAGGGGGAGTATGGAGCTGAACATATCTTTGGTTCTGTCGGTGCTCCTGTCATCCATGCACCTTCCTTATGAGAGACTAATGTTGGTTCCACAGGCGGAGGCATGTGGTTCAACATGGTGTCGTGTTTTTTAAGTGCAAAAGAGTGAGATCTACTCACTGTTAGGCTCCCAAAAATCATTTTTAATTTTCTCTTTAGACAAGACAACGTCTCCATCTGATAGATTCAGGCAGACGCCAGACATAACAAGCTTCTACTAATCACCTGTCACCTGTTGGTAAACAGGAAGTAAAAACACCACAAGATGACATCATATGGGAGTAATGATACACACATTCATAGCATATTTTTCTTGCACTTGCATTGCGATTGGATGCGCTGGAGAAAGTATTAATAAATGAACCGACATGAGGAAGATTACATTGGTGAGAGGTTCTACATGTCGGTTTACGTTTTCCATTAAGAGCCCAGCTTGTTGTCTTGTCTGTTAGCAGGAACCAAACCTGCTAGCCCTGGTGTCAGGGTGTGGCATGTGTCCGGGAAGAACCCGGTACATTTTGGAGTGGATCCAGATAAAGGGGCGAGTCCAGGGATTTCACTTCTCTTTCTTTATTATTGGCAGATAGACAATAATTAGATTACTTTTTTCTCCATTTTTTTGTGTAAACCACTGAAACTACAAACATTTTTAAGCTATAAGAGGAAAATAGTCATTTTACTATTATTTTATCTTTGCTTGTTGACTGTAATTAAATTAAACCCCAACCTCTTCAGTCATCCTGAACGCTGTGAGGACATGAAATGCATTTCTCTCTTAAATACATCAAGTGTAAATTACTGCCCCGTGTAGTTGATTATTATGTATTGACTAATGTTTAAGTAACCCAGCCACAAACCAGTGTACTATTGGTGCTAACATAGCTCCCCTGTTTCTATCTAACACATCAGAACTCTCTCCAGCTGACTGTTTCACACATATTATGTGTGTTGGGGTCACTGTTAGAGGTCGGTGCTATTTATTTATTGTTATGTCTCTCATCTCTTTGTCCAGTGTTGTTCAGTATCGTGTGTGTGTGTGTGTGTGTGTGTTTGTGTTTGTGTGTGTGTGTGTGTGTGTGTGTGTGTGTGTGTGTGTGTGTGTGTGTGTGTGTGTGTGTGTGTGTGTGTGTTTGTGTTTGTGTGTGTGTGTGTGTTTGTGTTTGTGTGTGTGTGTGTGTGTGTGTTTGTGTTTGTGTGTGTGTGTGTGTGTGTGTGTGTGTGTGTGTGTGTGTGTGTGTGTGTGTGTGTGTGTGTGTGTGTGTGTGTGTGTGTGTGTGTGTGTGTGTTGTGTTTGTGTGTGTGTTTGTGTGGATACTGAAGGAAATAACTTTATTCTCGGTAAAGACCGGCTGATCTAAGGAGAAGTGAATCACCTGATAACATTTTGTCTCATTTGTCCAGCTTGCTGATTCCCACCTGTTATCGACGACTCAGCTGTCCTCACAGCAGGAGGACTAGGAGGGTTGACTACATGAACTGACACTTGTTTCCCTCAATCATGTCTGTTATCTGTGTGGTTCTTTTAGCTTCCTTTATCCTGCTGCTCTGTAGTTTTAGATAAGGGGGGGGGGGGGGGGGGGGGGGGGGGGCATTGAGCACACAATGTTTGATCTTCATATTATCAGTTAACCTTTAATGTGACTCACTGATACTGAGTTTGTTCTGCTGTTGACTCATAAAGGCTCCCAGACCACAGTGTGTTTGCTGCAGTAGGTCTGTGCCAGATATCATCACGGATATGTCATGAAAGTTTTACAAACTATTGTCTATAAAACGTTAAAATATGTGGTTCTCAGCTTTGTGGGACCTGTTTTCAATGTTTACGAAAAGAAAAGTCACCTAATTATTATGTAATGATTTTATCTTTTCTATGAAGAACATGTAAACTAACCCATTTTCACTGAGTGTACACTGTCCCATATACATTTATATAACACAGGCGGTGTTCAGGTAATAAAAGTAATAAAAATGCCTTCAATATGATAAAGAGGTGAAAACAAGTAAAAAAACAGAAAAACTAAAGGTGAGAGTTAAAGAAAAAGTGACTTATTTCACCCATGTCTACATTAGAACTGGTTTTATTTGACAGAAATCACATTTCACGACAAAAACAAATGTGATCACACATGTACGTCACATGCTGCACCAGAGACAATAAAACCCTGGATTTACTGTATGCCAACACCAAGGAGGCATACACCTCATCAACCCTACCTCCCCTGGGAAGATCAGACCACAACCTGGTTCATCTCCTGCCTGTGTACAAACCTCTCGTACACAGGCAACCAGCTGTGTCCCTCACAGTGAAGAGATGGTCCGACGAGGCTGACGAGGCTTTGAAGGACTGTTTTGATACAACTGTGTGGCAGGAACTCTGTGATTCTCATGGGGAGGACATCAACAGTCTCACTGACTGTATCACAGACATATTAACTTTTGTGTGGAAAACACCGTACCCACCAGGACTGTACAGTGTTTTTCCAACAATAAACCGTGGATTAATCCTGACATAAAGGCTCCTCTCAAGGAGAAGAAGAGGGCCTTTAAGTCAGGAAATAAGGAGGAGCTGAAGACTGTACAGAAGGAGCTAAGGAGGAAGATCAGGGAGGGAAAGAACAGCTTCAGGAGGAAGATGGAGGATCAGCTGCAGCAGAATAACATCAGTGGAGTTTGGAAAGGCCTGAAAACCATCTCTGGCCACAAGGAACCAAACTCCCAGGCTGTGGGGGACCAACAGTGGGTGAATGACCTGAACTTATTTTTCAATAGGTTTGATCGGTCATCTGCCCCCCCCTCCCCCAGCCCAGTCAGGCCTGCTGCAACCCCCTTCATTGGCACCTCCAGGACACTGCCCCACCCCCTCCTCCACCTCCCTTCCTGCAACACTCAGCTCACAGCCACCCCCCACTGCTCATCTCATCAGCTCAACACCATCATCCCCCCCATCCACAAACTTCAGCACACAGCCCCCCTGCTCCACCCTGTCCCTCACAACTCTCCAGGTGAGAGATCAGCTCAGGAAGATGAAGGCGAGGAAGGCTGCGGGTCCGGATGGCATCAGCTCCAGGCTCCTGAAGTCCTGCGCAGACCAGCTGTGTGGGATAGTTGAACACATGTTCAACCTGAGCCTGAAGCTGGGGAGAGTGCCACAGATGTGGAAAACATCCTGCGTGGTACCTGTCCCCAAGACTCCGCACCCCAAGGACCTCAACAGCTACAGGCCGGTGGCTCTAACATCCCACCTGATGAAGACCCTGGAGCGGCTGGTCCTTGTTCATCTCCGCCCCCTGGTGAGCCCAGCGATGGACCCGCTTCAGTTCGCCTACCAACCTAGCATCGGGGTGGACGACGCCGTCATCTTCCTCCAACACCGAGCCCTCTCTCACCTGGAGAAGCCGGGAAGCACTGTGAGAATCATGTTCTTTGATTTCTCCAGTGCTTTCAACACAATACAGCCTCAGCTTCTGAAGGACAAGCTGGAGCACACCAGTGTGGACCACCACCTCACATGCTGGATACTGGACTACCTCACCAACCGTCCACAGTATGTGAGGTCACGGGACTGTGTGTCCGACATGGTTGTCTGCAGTACGGGGGCCCCACAGGGAACGGTCCTGGCTCCGTTCCTCTTCACCCTCTACACTGCAGACTTCCACTACAACTCACCCACCTGTCACCTGCAGAACTTCTCTGATGACTCTGCCATCGTCGGTCTCATCACAGATGGGGACGACAGGGAATACAGAGAACTGACGCAGGACTTTGTGGACTGGTGCCAGCGGAACCAACTCCAGATCAACACGGTGAAAACCAAGGAACTGGTGGTTGATTTCCGCAGGCACACACACTCCCCCCCGGACCCGGTGAACATTCAGGGAACAGACATTGAGATGGTGACATCTTATAAGTACCTGGGTGTTCACCTGAACAATAAACTGGACTGGACAGACAATACCACTGCACTTTACAGGAAAGACCAGAGCAGACTCTATCTGCTCAGGAGACTGAGGTCCTTTGGAGTGCGGGGAGCACTCCTCAAGACATTTTACGACACCGTGGTGGCATCAGCCATTTTTTATGGTGTGGTCTGCTGGGGCAGCGGCATCTCAGTGTCGGATAGGAAAAGACTCGATAAACTGATAAGGAAGGCCAGCTCTGTCCTGGGATGCCCCCTGGACCCAGTGGAGGTGGTGGGAGAAAGGAGGATGACAACTAAGCTGTCATCCATAATGGACAATCACTCCCACCCGATGCGGGACCGAGTAACAGCACTGGAGAGCTCCTTCAGCGACAGGTTGCTTCACCCAAAGTGCGTGAAGGAGCGCTTTCGCAAGTCTTTCCTTCCTGCAGCTGTTAGACTGTACAATCAGCACTGCTCCCAGTAGACCGAACAATTTGTAGTACTTGTGTGAAATACTGAGACACTTTGCAATAGTATTGTGAAATATTCTTGAGACACTTTACCCCCGTCCTTTATTGTCTTGTATTTTTTTTTTAATATTATTTCCCCTCCTCCTGCTGTGTTTTTCGTACACTGTGCTGCTGCAATAATGTAAATTTCCCCACTGTGGGACTAATAAAGGGATATCTTATCTTATCTTATCTGAAATGTTATAAATATACTTATGATTAAAATTTATTCTATCTATTTATTTAACCTGGTGACTGTCTGGATGGCTGGTTGGTTGTTGGTTGGCTGACTGGCTGGATGGTTTGGTTGGTTGATTTGTGGGTTGGCTGACTGGCTGGCTGGATGGATGGATAGTTGGTTGGATGGTTTGTTGGATGGTTGGTTGGATGGTTGGTTGGTTGGTTGGTTGGTTGGCTTTTTGGTTGGTTTTTTGGCTGACTGGATGGTTAGTTGATTGGTTGGTTGGCTGATTGGTTTGTTGGTTGGTTGGCTGACTGTCTGAATGGTGGTTGGTTGTTTGGCTGACTGTCTGGATGGTTGGTTGGTTGGCTGACTGCTTGGTTGATTGATTGGTTGGTTGGTTGGTTGGCTGAATGGCTGGATGGATGGTCGGTTAGTTGGTTGGTTGGTTGGTTGATTGGTTGGTTGGTTGGCTGACTGGATGGATGGATGGATAGATGGATGGTTGGTTGGTTGGCTGGCTGGTTGGTTGGTTGGTTGACTGGATGGTTGGTTGAATGGTTGGTTTGTTGGTGGTTGGTTGGCTGGCTCACTGGCTGGATAGATGGTTGGTTGGTTGATTGGTCAGTTTGATGGAGGGTGGTTGGCTGGCTGGCTGGTTGGTTGGTTAGATGATTGGTTGGTTGGTTGGTTGGTTGGCTGACTGGCTGGTTGGATGGTTGGTTGGTTGGTTGGTTGGTTGGCTGACTGGTTGTTTTCTTTGTTGTTTGGTTGTTTGGCTGACTGGCTGGATGGTTTATTGGTTGGTTGGTTTGTGGGTTGGCTTACTAGCTGGATGGATGGTTGGTTGGTTGATTGGTTGGTTGGTTGGTTGGCTGACTGGCTGGATGGTTGGTTGGTTGGTTGGCTGACTGGCTGCATGGATGGATGGTTGGCTGACTGTCTAGTTGGTTGGTCGGTTGGTTGGCTGACGGGCTGGATGGATGGATGGATGGATGGATGGATGGATGGATGGATGGATGGATGGATGGATGGATGGATGGATGGTTGGTTGGTTGGTTGGTTGGTTGGTTGGTTGGTTGGTTGGCTGACTGGCTGGATGGATGGTTGGTTGAATGGTTGTTTGGCTGACTGGCTGGATGGATGGGTGAATGGATGGTTGGTTGGTTGGTTGGTTGGTTGGTTGGTTGGTTGGTTGGTCGACTGTCTGGATGGTTGGTTTGTTGGTTGGTTGGCTAACTGGCTGGATGGTTGGTTGGTTGTTTTTTTGGTTGGTTGGTTGGTTGGTTGGTTGGCCTACTGGCTGGATGGTTGGTTGGTTGGTTGGTTGGTTATTTTTTTGGTTGGTTGGTTGGTTGGTTGGTTGGTTGGTTGGTTGGTTGGTTGGTTGGTTGGCCTACTGGCTGGATGGTTGGTTGGTTGGTTGGTTAATTTTTTGGTTGGTTGGTTGGTTGGTTGGTTGGTTTGTTGGTTGGTTGGTTGGTTGTTGGCTGACTGACTGGATTATTGGTTTGTTGGTTTGTTCGGTTGGCTGATGGTCGGTTGGTTGGTTGGTTGGTTGGCTGACTGTCTGGTTGGTTGGTTGGTTTGTTGGTTGGTTGGTTGGTTTGTTGGTTGATTGGTTGGTTGGTTGGTTGGTTGACTGTCTGGTTGGTTGGTTGTTTGGTTTGTTGGTTGATTGGTTGGTTGGCTGAATGGCTGGATGGATAGTTTGTTGGGTGGTTGGTTGGTTGTTTGGTTGTTTTTTTGGTTGGTTGGTTGGTTGGTTGATTGGTTGGTTGGTTGGTTGGCTGACTGTCTGGATGGTTGGTTGGTTGGTTTGTTGGCTGACGTCTTGTTGGTTGTTTTTTTTTGGTTGGTTGATTGGTTGGTTGGTTGGTTGGTTGGTTGGTCGACTGTCTGGATGGTTGGTTTGTTGGTTGGTTGGCTAACTGGCTGGATGGTTGGTTGGTTGTTTTTTTGGTTGGTTGGTTGGTTGGTTGGTTGGTTGGTTGGTTGGCCTACTGGCTGGATGGTTGGTTGGTTGGTTGGTTGGTTATTTTTTTGGTTGGTTGGTTGGTTGGTTGGTTGGTTGGTTGGTTGGTTGGTTGGTTGGTTGGCCTACTGGCTGGATGGTTGGTTGGTTGGTTGGTTAATTTTTTGGTTGGTTGGTTGGTTGGTCGGTTGGTTTGTTGGTTGGTTGGTTGGTTGTTGGCTGACTGACTGGATTATTGGTTTGTTTGTTTGTTCGGTTGGCTGATTGTCGGTTGGTTGGTTGGTTGGTTGGCTGACTGTCTGGTTGGTTGGTTGGTTTGTTGGTTGGTTGGTTGGTTGGTTTGTTGGTTGATTGGTTGGTTGGCTGAATGGCTGGATGGATAGTTTGTTCGGTGGTTGGTTGGTTGTTTGGTTGTTTTTTTGGTTGGTTGGTTGGTTGGTTGGTTGGTTGGCTGACTGTCTGGATGGTTGGTTGGTTGGTTGGTTGGTTGGTTGCTTGCTTGCTTGCTTGCTTGCTTGCTTGGCTGACTGGCTGAATGGTTGGTTGGTTTGTTGGTGGTTGGTTGGTTGGCTGAATGGCTGGATGGATAGTTTGTTGGGTGGTTGGTTGGTTGTTTGGTTGTTTTTTTGGTTGGTTGGTTGATTGGTTGATTGGTTGGTTGGCTGACTTTCTGGATGGTTGGTTGGTTGGTTGGTTGGTTGGTTGGTTGGTTGGTTGGTTGGTTGGTTGGTTGGTTTGTTGGCTGACGTCTTGTTGGTTGTTGTTTTTTTGGTTGGTTGATTGGTTGGTTGGTTGGTTGGTTGGTTGGTTGGTTGGTTGGTTGGTTGGCTGGATGGACGGATGGATCGTTGGTTTGGTTGGTTGGTTGGTTGGCTGACTGGCTGACTGGCTGGCTGGCTGGCTGGATGGATGGATGGTTGGTTGGTTGGTAGCTGACTGGCTGGATGGATGGATGGATGGTTGGTTGGTTGGTATGTTGGTTGGTTGGCTGACTGGTTGGATGGTTGGTTGGTTGGTTGATTGGTTCGTTGATTGGTTGGCTGCCTGGCTGGCTGGATGTTTGGTTGGTTTGTTGGTTGATATGCTGCCTGTCTGGATGGTTGGTTGGTTGAGTGGTTGGTTGTATGGTTGATTGTTTGGCTCACTGTCTGGATGGTTGGTTGGTTGTTGGTTGGCTGACTGGCTGGATGGTTGGTTGGTGGACTGTCTGGATGGTTGGTTGGTTGGTTGTCTGACTGTCTGGATTGTTGGTTTGTTGGTTGGCTGACTGGCTGGATGGATGGATGGATGGATGGTTTGTTGGTTGGTTGGTTGGTTGGTTGATTGGTTGGCTGGCTGGATGGATGGATGGTTGTTATGTTGGTTGGTTTTTTGTTTGGTTGGTTGGTCTGTTGGCTGACTGGGTGGATGGATGGATGGATGTTTGGTTGGTTGGCTGGCTGGATGGATGGAAGGTTGGTTGGTTTGGTTGGTTGGTTGGTTGACTGGCTGGATGGATGGATGGTTGGTTGGTTGGTTGTTTTTTTTGGTTGGTTGGTTGGTTGGTTGGTTGGTTGGTTGGTTGTCTGACTGGCTGAATGGTTGATTGGTTGGTTGGTTGGTTGGTTGTTTGGTTGGTTGATTGTTTGGCTGACTGTCTGGTTGGTTGGTTGGTTGATTCGTCAGTTGGTTGGTTTGGTTGGTTGGCTGACTGGCTGGATGGTTGGTTCTCATCAGGATTGAACAAAAACTACTAGAACTATTTCTAAAATCTCTGTGAGAGGGTGGGGTGTCGGCCTAGAAATGACCCATTTTGGGGGGATCTAGAAATTTTTTGATAACTTTCCATAACAATGTTAGATAGAACATTTTACAAATAATTTGTCGTGAATATCTTGAATAAAAATATTCCAATCATATTGAAATGACATTATTCGGGAACTTCTCATGGTCTGCATCAAACAACATAAGTTGTTATTTGTTTTATGTGTTATTTGATACGGATCCAGATCCTAATGGTATTATGGTCAACTGAAAAACTTGGTGGAGTATACATGGATCAGGACAACATAAAATTTTTAGTGCAGATTAGGATAGAGAGACAGATCAAGAATTTTTATAAATAACTAAGTAACAGAGGATATCTGTCCTTGGTGGAGGTACAGTAAGTGTTTAGATAGAGGCTACATCTCCACCTGCTTCCAGTCTTTATTCAAAGCTGGTCTGAACACGTCCTGGAGCATGAGATGACATGTGAGCCAAGGTTGAATCTAGTTCCACAGAGTTTGCTCTCATTAGTTTTGATTGCGACTACAAAGAAAAAGCCCCAGTAGAAATATCTCAAACACCTGGACGGAGTAAAACTGAAACTACCTAGCAGCAGTCTGAACACAGTGCACATGCTCACTAGATTCAAAACAACTCTAAACCCTCCTCATTCTTATTGGTTTCCAGATTAAGTTATTCAAAATAAAATAATGACATTTCAGATGAAAAATAATCCACCATCAGTTATGTTTAATGTTCATCTGTGATAGATGTGGGGCATTGAAAGACTTCTATGGCCACTGAATAAATATACTGAGCAAGAGTGGAAACGCATAATTTTAAAAACCCTGTAATTTCTATTCACTAATCTACTGAAACAAACAAACATGTGATTCACTGAATAGACTTTTTTAAGTACCCACAACCAAAACATGTTAAATCATGAATAACCATCATTTAGTCATAACATAGAAATAACAGTCATTGGTGCATTTCAGAATAAACCATGATGTTGGTGAGATTTTTTTCTGTATGATTGAAAAGACCTGGTCAAGGCGATAATTTACCGGGTCTAATTAATGTCCTACTGAAACAACTGATGATGTCACGATTCCTGAAAGAACTTACGGTAACGGGCAGTTGGGATGCTATGGTCTGAACTCTGCAGACACGTGGATCGGGATTTAACTTGTACACAGCTGGTGGTCATTGGCGTTTTTACCATCGCCATGGGGACCGCTATTCTGCCGTATTGATCCAGGAAGTGGACCATTTGGTGGTGTCACGATGCGGGGGGGGCACTGCTAATGGATGATGGTCAGAACTTGTCCACATTCACAGCCATCTGTTACCGAGATACGGTTCTAGGTCCACATGTCATTCCCAGGATACAGCAATCAGACATCACCTTCATACATGACAATGTCCTCTGTCGGACGTTCAGGATCACCAGGTGAGAGAGAGAGATCCTGCTCGAGCAACACCTGAACAACTTGTCACAGCTCTGCAGGAAGAATGGCATGTCATCCTACAAGTCCAGAATAACATCTTATCCATTCAGGAGGTGTAAAGTAGTGATAAATGCTGGAGGTAGACACGCACGGTAGTGACTATTGTTGTTCTCTGTCTCACCATCCACACTTTCTGACTTGTAAACACTAAGACAAAAACCACTAATCTGCACAAAAATGATTTTTCTGTATGGCCAAAGGGTGAATAAAGATGTGAACCATAATTTACCTTTTAATATGAACAAGATGGGATTACATTTTTAAAAATATGCGTTTCTACTGTTGGTCAGTATATTTATGTCTGGACATTTCATTATCTCTGTATATGAATGTGATTAAATAATACAGAACTAGAATTGACCTCAGTACAGAGCAAACCACCCCAGCTGAACAATCCTACATGTGTCTGTTTAGCTGCTCTGACCCATGATCCCCTCTCTACACACACACACACACAATGTGGGAACACACCCGATCTAGAGAAAACTTCCACGATCCATCCCTTCATCGGGATCAGCAACATTTTCATGGAGATCTGTCCAGTAGTTTTTCCTCAAAAACAAACAAATAAACATAAGTGTGAAAACATAACCTCAGTGTCAGAGGAAATAAAAACTAAATCGCTCACAGTAAAACAATATTTTAAGTCACCACTGCTATTCATGTTTACACCTGCAGTGGATTACATCATCAAATTATTCCTCACAATCAGATCCAATAAATGATTTTAGCCACATATCATCAGAAGCATCCAGAGTCTGAGGTAACCAATGACATCATCCGTATCAGCATGTTAATATCTTCTCTATGTTCCTCTGCATTCACAGCACAGATGTATATGTAGAGCTCAGTGTATGCAGGACACCACATTGGTCCAGGAAGAGTTAACTCTGTGTTTGGCGAATTTTTATAATTCAGGGTCATATTTTACACAGAGGGGCTGAATATATGTCCAACATCCACATTTCCTTATTCAGTAAGATGTTTTCACACATTCAATTCAATTCAATTTATTTGTATAGCACCAAATCACAACAAAAGTTATTTCAAGACACTTTCCAAAAAGAGCAGGTCTAGGCCGACTCTTTATTCTAAAGAGACCCAACAATCCTCCATGAGAAGAACATGGAGACAGAGGAGAGAAAAAAACTGACTTTAACAGGAAGAAACCTGGAGCAGATCCAAGACTCAAGGTGGGCGGAGCCTCTGGTTTGACTGGTTGGGGTGAGAGAGAGAAAGAGAGAGAAAGAGAGATTGGGGGATAGATGGAGAGAGAGGGAGAGACAGTCAGTGTTTGTCGTTGGCTCCATAGCTTTGAACAAAGACACACATAATTAGGGCCCGAGCACTAAGTATGTGAGGACCCTCTTGTTCTGCAAGGAATTGTTTTGTTTTGTTTTTTTTCTGCGAAAGGAATCACCTTTTTGGGGACTTGCCCAGACTCAAAAAGAGGTGGTCTAGGTCTGGATCAAACTGAACCAAGCTTCGGTTCATTATCCGAAGTATATAAAAATAAAGATGTGTCCAACCACACCTGCAGCCACCGCAGGAAAGACTTCTTCAGGACAGGAATATGTAGACATTCCTGTCAGCCATAGTTACTTTAATACTTCACATAAAAATACCAGATCAATGTATGAACTACAAAACATTGTAAAAAATTAAACATTCCATTTCAGACGCCTTTGAGATGTTATCAGTTCCACTAATGACATCTTAACTCTAAACTCTCCTCATGACTTCAATTCAACAAAATGATTTATTGATTAACTAAAAAGCAAACTAGTTTGTTTAAAGGATCATTGATTCTTATCATTTCCTCCACACTGATCGTCTCATGCAGCATCTGAAAAAAGGTGCCAGTGCATAAATTCAACAGTTCCAGGACATGATCATCGAATGTGTCTTGGATTTATTTATATTTCTGCATATATCTTGGTCTTATATCCTGCTTCAGATGTATTTCTGTTTGCATGTAATTACATACATTTCATATGACACCCATCACCATAGTCTTTACAGAGATGTAGATCTGGTTACCATGATTGATGAGTGGTTCTTTGTGTTCATTCTACTTTTTGCTGCGGTGGATCTTAAAGAGCCATCCTTTGTCCTGCAGACATAGTCATGTGGTCCCTCCAGCAGTCAGGTGACCTCTGTCCGTGTAAACTGTGTCGCCTCAGTAGATGACAGCTGATGGGGAAGGTAGGTGTTGGTGCTGCTACAGGTACGACACCTCAGAGTCATTCACACAGCAGTGAGCTACAACTGATACACAGCAGCAGCAGCGGCAGACAGAACTGAACCCTAATCAGTCGATAGTTTGTTCCTAGTCCTCTGCATTTTTCCTTTTTAATTATTTTTAGCCATTTTATCGAGGACGTTATCAGTGATGCTTTCTTACCATCAAACTCTTCATATATGTGTTGACGCACAAGTCCAGCGACCTCACTATGTTAGACAGTTGTTTAGGTGTCAGAGGTGGGCTCTAGACTCACCAGGACGTCTTCAAATGGAAGTAATGATACTCATCCGGACATGTTCTTGCGTCCCCTGTGGAACACCTAAACTACATAAAGGAGTTAACACTAGCTCCACATGAAGCAGCTGAAACTGTACATTCATGTGTGTAATGTGATGTGTAATACTACATCAGTTATAGTGGACATACTGTATAACTGCATGCCGAATACATTTACGTTTGATGCTTAAAGTAAATTGAGCTTACAATACTTCTGTATTTTTACATACATACTATTTTGAATGTAGGGCTTTTATGAAAATATTGTATTTTTTACGGTCAAACTGGTACTTTTACTGAAATGTGGTGTTTGTTTGTTTTTTACAGTATCGTACTTGTACTTTTTCTTAAATGTAGTATTTTCTTTTAACTTTTTCTTAAATGTAGTATTTTTTACGGTATCGTACTGGTACTTTTACGTAAATGTCATATATTTTAAAAGAGTCGCACTGGTACAGTACTTTTGTGTGCAGAGGACACTTTATAATCATTCTAGAAAACATTTTTAGAGTCTGTGTTTTAGAGACAAACAACAGAATCTATGATTCTATAATCTATGATCAATGATTCTATGATCTATGATTCTATAATCTATGATTCTATGATCTATGATTCTGCACTCACACCCGTCATCACGAAGTGCTTCGAGAGGCTGATCTTACACCACATAAAGGCCTGTCTCCCTCCCACCTTTGACCCACACCAGTTTACATATCGGGCAAACAGATCCACTGAGGACACCATAGCCACAGCTCTCCACACTGCGCTGAGCCATCTGGAACACCAGAGGAGCTATGTGAGGATGCTTTTCATCGATTTCAGCTCAGCCTTTAACACCATCATCACAACTGTGGTTGGACTGATCACAGAGGGAGACGAGTCTGCCTACAGAGATGAGATCCTGAGACTAACAGCGTGGTGTTCAGCAAACAACCTGACACTGAACACCACAAAAACCAAGGAAACAATGCAGACCCTTCCTCCCTTTACATCGGTGGTGTTTGTGTAGAGAGGGTCCAGACTTTCAGATTCCTAGGCACCCTCATCTCTGCTGACCTCATGGACTGCAAACACCTCAGCGCTCATCATGAAGGCACAGCAGCGACTACATCTGCTGAAGGTGCTCAGGAAAAACAACCTGGACAGAAAGCTGCTGCTGACCTTCTACCGCTCTTCTGTTGAGAGCCTGATGACCTCCTGCATCACTGTGTGGTATCAGCTGCACTGAGGCAGACAGGAAGGGAGGCCAGAGAGTCATAAATGCAGCACAAAAGATCATCGGCTGCCCTCTGCCCTCCCTGAAAGACATTTACATCTCCTGCTGCCTCAGCAGAGCAGTCAACATCATGAAGGACAGATCTGACCCTGGTTCACCTGTTTGACCTGCTGCCCTCTGGCAGAAGCTGCAGGTGAATGAAGACAAGAACTAACAGACTCAAGAACAGCTTCTTCCCCAAAGCCACAACCATCCTGAACTCAAACCATGCACCACTACCCCCCCCCCTCCCCGATTCTGTGCAATAACAGTGCAATATATTTAAATACAGCACCAGTTGTTTTACTCACAGTGCAATTCATATTTATAGTGACAGTTGTATATTTTTTTACTACTTGAATGTATATTTTTTTAATACTTGAATGTATATTTTTCACTACTTGAATGTCATGTAAATTGTTGTATGTTGTTTTTGTTGGTCACTAGGCCTGTGTATTTCATGTGCACCTTAAGGAGTTTGCTCTTGTAATTTCATTGTACATTGTATAATGACCATAAAGGCTTTCTATTTCTATTTCTATTTCTATTTCTATTTCTATTTCTACAATCTATAGTCTGTTCTATGACCACCAGGAGGAGACCATTTGGTGGGAAGTGGTCCCTGCTGTGGTCTGCTCTGCCCTCTGGTGGAACAGAGTGGAACTGCAGCTGGTGCAACACCGGTGTAACACCGGTGCAACACAGCTGACGCATTCACACAGATTTGTGCCAAGTCACTGTTGCAACCTTTGAGTCATGAAGCAGCTGAAGGTGTTTATGTAACGATGGCTCAGCACCGTAGATGGTGACGACTAACCCGTCTCTCTCTCTCATGCTGACTGGCCTGTAAACAGTGTGATGTCATCACAACAACATCCGACTTACGGGATGGAGGATTCTGAGTGTGTGTCTGTGTATGTGTTCCTCACTCTCCACCTGTTGGCCCTAAGCATCAGATAACACACAGCAGGTGAGGAAAGGAAAGAACAGATGGGTGAAGAACAGAAACTGGTGAATAAAAAGTCTGGTAGCCTCTGTATGATGGTAGCCTCTGTATGATGGTAGCCTCTGTATGATAGATGATGGTAGCCTCTGTATAATAGATGATGGTAGCCTCTGTATGATGGATGATGGTAGCCTCTGTATGATGGTAGCCTCTGTATGATAGATGATGGTAGCCTCTGTATAATAGATGATGGTAGCCTCTATATGATGGATGATGGTAGCCTCTGTATGATGGTAGCCTCTGTATGATGGTAGCCTCTATATGATGGATGATGGTAGCCTCTATATGATGGATGATGGTAGCCTCTGTATGGTGGTAGCCTCTGTATGGTGGTAGCCTCTGTATGGTGGTAGCCTCTGTATGATGGTAGCCTCTGTATGGTGGTAGCCTCTGTATGGTGGTAGCCTCTGTATGATGGTAGCCTCTGTATGATGGTAGCCTCTGTATAATAGATGATGGTAGCATCTGTATGATGGTAGCCTCTGTATAATAGATGATGGTAGCCTCTGGATGATGGTAGCATCTGTATGGTGGTAGCCTCTGTATAATAGATGATGGTAGCCTCTGTATGGTGGTAGCCTCTGTATAATAGATGCTGGTAGCCTCTGTATGATGGTAGCATCTGTATGATGGATGATGGTAGCCTCTATATGATGGATGATGTTAGCCTCTATATGATGGATGATGTTAGCCTCTGTATGATGGTAGCCTCTGTATGGTGGTAGCCTCTGTATGATGGTAGCCTCTGTATGATGGTAGCCTCTGTATGATGGTAGCCTCTGTATGATGGTAGCCTCTGTATAATAGATGATGGTAGCATCTGTATGATGGTAGCCTCTGTATAATAGATGATGGTAGCCTCTGTATGGTGGTAGCCTCTGTATAATAGATGATGGTAGCATCTGTATGATGGTAGCCTCTGTATAATAGATGATGGTAGCCTCTATATGATGGATGATGGTAGCCTCTGTATGGTGGTAGCCTCTGTATGATGGTAGCCTCTGTATGATGGTAGCATCTATATGATGGATGATGGTAGCCTCTATATGATGGATGATGGTAGCCTCTGTATGGTGGTAGCCTCTGTATGGTGGTAGCCTCTGTATGGTGGTAGCCTCTGTATGATGGTAGCCTCTGTATGGTGGTAGCCTCTGTATGGTGGTAGCCTCTGTATGATGGTAGCCTCTGTATGATGGTAGCCTCTGTATAATAGATGATGGTAGCATCTGTATGATGGTAGCCTCTGTATAATAGATGATGGTAGCCTCTGGATGATGGTAGCATCTGTATGGTGGTAGCCTCTGTATAATAGATGATGGTAGCCTCTGTATGGTGGTAGCCTCTGTATAATAGATGCTGGTAGCCTCTGTATGATGGTAGCATCTGTATAATGGATGATGGTAGCCTCTATATGATGGATGATGTTAGCCTCTATATGATGGATGATGTTAGCCTCTGTATGATGGTAGCCTCTGTATAGTGGTAGCCTCTGTATGATGGTAGCCTCTGTATGATGGTAGCCTCTGTATGATGGTAGCCTCTGTCTGATGGTAGCCTCTGTATAATAGATGATGGTAGCATCTGTATGATGGTAGCCTCTGTATAATAGATGATGGTAGCCTCTGTATGGTGGTAGCCTCTGTATAATAGATGATGGTAGCATCTGTATGATGGTAGCCTCTGTATAATAGATGATGGTAGCCTCTATATGATGGATGATGGTAGCCTCTGTATGGTGGTAGCCTCTGTATGATGGTAGCCTCTGTATGATGGTAGCCTCTGTATGATGGTAGCATCTGTATGATGGATGATGGTAGCGCTGTATAATAGATGATGGTGACCTCTATATGATGGATGATGGTAGCCTCTGTATGACGGTAGCCTCTATATGATGGATGATGGTAGCCTCTATATGATGGATGATGGTAGCCTCTATATGATGGATGATGGTAGCCTCTGTATGATGGTAGCCTCTATACGATGGATGATGGTAGCCTCTGTATGATGGTAGCCTCTATATGATGGATGATGGTAGCCTCTGTATGACGGTAGCCTCTATATGATGGATGATGGTAGCCTCTATATGATGGATGATGGTAGCCTCTATATGATGGATGATGG
Source organism: Chaunax sp. Z400 (assembly GCA_037577475.1). NCBI lineage: Eukaryota > Metazoa > Chordata > Actinopteri > Lophiiformes > Chaunacidae > Chaunax > Chaunax sp. Z400. The sequence goes on from CM075185.1 coordinate 32,025,967, forward strand.
TAGCCTCTGTATGATGGATGATGGTAGCCTCTGTATGGTGGTAGCCGCTGTATAATAGATGATGGTAGCCTCTATATGATGGATGATGGTAGCCTCTATATGATGGATGATGGTAGCCTCTGTATGATGGTAGCCTCTGTATGATGAATGATGGTAGCCTCTGTATGATGGTAGCCTCTATATGATGGATGATGGTAGCCTCTGTATGATGGTAGCCTCGGTATGATGGTAGCCTCTATATGATGGATGATGGTAGCCTCTATATGATGGATGATGGTAGCCTCTGTATGATGGTAGCCTCTATATGATGGATGATGGTAGCCTCTGTATGATGGTAGCCTCTGTATGGTGGTAGCCTCTGTATGATGGTAGCCTCTGTATGGTGGTAGCCTCTGTATGGTGGTAGCCTCTGTATGATGGTAGCCTCTGTATGATGGTAGCCTCTGTATAATAGATGATGGTAGCATCTGTATGATGGTAGCCTCTGTATAATAGATGATGGTAGCCTCTGGATGATGGTAGCATCTGTATGGTGTTAGCCTCTGTATAATAGATGATGGTAGCCTCTGTATGGTGGTAGCCTCTGTATAATAGATGCTGGTAGCCTCTGTATGATGGTAGCATCTGTATGATGGATGATGGTAGCCTCTATATGATGGATGATGTTAGCCTCTATATGATGGATGATGTTAGCCTCTGTATGATGGTAGCCTCTGTATGGTGGTAGCCTCTGTATGATGGTAGCCTCTGTATGATGGTAGCCTCTGTATGATGGTAGCCTCTGTATGATGGTAGCCTCTGTATAACAGATGATGGTAGCCTCTGTATGGTGGTAGCCTCTGTATAATAGATGATGGTAGCATCTGTATGATGGTAGCCTCTGTATAATAGATGATGGTAGCCTCTGTATGGTGGTAGCCTCTGTATAATAGATGATGGTAGCATCTGTATGATGGTAGCCTCTGTATAATAGATGATGGTAGCCTCTGTATGATGGTAGCATCTGTATGATGGATGATGGTAGCCTCTGTATGGTGGTAGCCTCTGTATAATAGATGATGGTAGCATCTGTATGATGGTAGCCTCTGTATAATAGATTATGGTAGCCTCTATGGTGGTAGCATCTGTATGATGGATGATGGTAGCATCTGTATGATGGTAGCCTCTCTATAAGAGATGATGATAGCCTCTCTATGGTGGCAGCATCTGTATGGTGGTAGCCTCTGTATGATGGTAGCCTCTGTATGATGGTAGCCTCTGTGTGATGGTAGCCTCTGTATGATGGTAGCCTCTGTATAATAGATGATGGTAGCATCTGTATGGTGGTAGCCTCTGTATAATAGATGATGGTAGCCTCTGTATGGTGGTAGCCTCTGTATAATAGATGATGGTAGCATCTGTATGATGGTAGCCTCTGTGTAATAGATGATGGTAGCCTCTGTATGATGGTAGCATCTGTATGATGGATGATGGTAGCCTCTGTATGGTGGTAGCCTCTCTATAATAGATGATGATAGCCTCTCTATGGTGGTAGCACCTGTATGATGGATGATGGCAGCATCTGTATGGTGGTAGCCTCTGTATGATGGTAGCCTCTGTATGGTGGTAGCCTCTGTATGGTGGTAGCCTCTGTATAATAGATGATGGTAGCATCTGTATGATGGTAGCCTCTGTATAATAGATGATGGTAGCCTCTCTATGGTGGTAGCCTCTGTATAATAGATGATGATAGCCTCTCTATGGTGGCAGCATCTGTATGGTGGTAGCCTCTGTATGATGGATGATGTTAGCCTCTGTATGATGGTAGCCTCTGTATGGTGGTAGCCTCTGTATGATGGTAGCCTCTGTATGATGGTAGCCTCTGTGTGATGTTAGCCTCTGTATGATGGTAGCCTCTGTATAATAGATGATGGTAGCATCTGTATGATGGTAGCCTCTGTATAATAGATGATGGTAGCCTCTGTATGGTGGTAGCCTCTGTATAATAGATGATGGTAGCATCTGTATGATGGTAGCCTCTGTGTAATAGATGATGGTAGCCTCTGTATGATGGTAGCATCTGTATGATGGATGATGGTAGCCTCTGTATGGTGGTAGCCTCTCTATAATAGATGATGATAGCCTCTCTATGGTGGTAGCACCTGTATGATGGATGATGGCAGCATCTGTATGGTGGTAGCCTCTGTATGATGGTAGCCTCTGTATGGTGATAGCCTCTGTATGGTGGTAGCCTCTGTATAATAGATGATGGTAGCATCTGTATGATGGTAGCCTCTGTATAATAGATGATGGTAGCCTCTCTATGGTGGTAGCCTCTGTATAATAGATGATGGTAGCATCTGTATGATGGTAGCCTCTGTGTAATAGATGATGGTAGCCTCTGTATGATGGTAGCATCTGTATGATGGATGATGGTAGCCTCTCTATGATGGTAGCCTCTGTATGGTGGTAGCCTCTGTATGATGGTAGCCTCTGTATGATGGTAGCCTCTGTGTGATGGTAGCCTCTGTATGATGGTAGCATCTGTATGATGGATGATGGTAGCCTCTGTATGGTGGTAGCCTCTCTATAATAGATGATGATAGCCTCTCTATGGTGGTAGCACCTGTATGATGGATGATGGCAGCATCTGTATGGTGGTAGCCTCTGTATGATGGTAGCCTCTGTATGGTGGTAGCCTCTGTATGGTGGTAGCCTCTGTATAATAGATGATGGTAGCATCTGTATGATGGTAGCCTCTGTATAATAGATGATGGTAGCCTCTCTATGGTGGTAGCCTCTGTATAATAGATGATGATAGCCTCTCTATGGTGGCAGCATCTGTATGGTGGTAGCCTCTGTATGATGGATGATGTTAGCCTCTGTATGATGGTAGCCTCTGTATGGTGGTAGCCTCTGTATGATGGTAGCCTCTGTATGATGGTAGCCTCTGTGTGATGTTAGCCTCTGTATGATGGTAGCCTCTGTATAATAGATGATGGTAGCATCTGTATGATGGTAGCCTCTGTATAATAGATGATGGTAGCCTCTGTATGGTGGTAGCCTCTGTATAATAGATGATGGTAGCATCTGTATGATGGTAGCCTCTGTGTAATAGATGATGGTAGCCTCTGTATGATGGTAGCATCTGTATGATGGATGATGGTAGCCTCTGTATGGTGGTAGCCTCTCTATAATAGATGATGATAGCCTCTCTATGGTGGTAGCACCTGTATGATGGATGATGGCAGCATCTGTATGGTGGTAGCCTCTGTATGATGGTAGCCTCTGTATGGTGATAGCCTCTGTATGGTGGTAGCCTCTGTATAATAGATGATGGTAGCATCTGTATGATGGTAGCCTCTGTATAATAGATGATGGTAGCCTCTCTATGGTGGTAGCCTCTGTATAATAGATGATGGCGCATCTGTATGATGGTAGCCTCTGTATAATAGATGATGGTAGCCTCTGTATGGTGGTAGCCTCTGTATAATAGATGATGGTAGCCTGTGTATGGTGGTAGCCTCTGTATGATGGTAGCCTCTGTATAATAGATGATGGTAGCATCTGTATGGTGGTAGCCTCTGTATAATAGATGATGGTAGCCTCTGTATGGTGGTAGCCTCTGTATAATAGATGATGGTAGCATCTGTATGATGGTAGCCTCTGTGTAATAGATGATGGTAGCCTCTGTATGATGGTAGCATCTGTATGATGGATGATGGTAGCCTCTGTATGGTGGTAGCCTCTCTATAATAGATGATGATAGCCTCTCTATGGTGGTAGCACCTGTATGATGGATGATGGCAGCATCTGTATGGTGGTAGCCTCTGTATGATGGTAGCCTCTGTATGGTGGTAGCCTCTGTATGGTGGTAGCCTCTGTATAATAGATGATGGTAGCATCTGTATGATGGTAGCCTCTGTATAATAGATGATGGTAGCCTCTCTATGGTGGTAGCCTCTGTATAATAGATGATGATAGCCTCTCTATGGTGGCAGCATCTGTATGGTGGTAGCCTCTGTATGATGGATGATGTTAGCCTCTGTATGATGGTAGCCTCTGTATGGTGGTAGCCTCTGTATGATGGTAGCCTCTGTATGATGGTAGCCTCTGTGTGATGTTAGCCTCTGTATGATGGTAGCCTCTGTATAATAGATGATGGTAGCATCTGTATGATGGTAGCCTCTGTATAATAGATGATGGTAGCCTCTGTATGGTGGTAGCCTCTGTATAATAGATGATGGTAGCATCTGTATGATGGTAGCCTCTGTGTAATAGATGATGGTAGCCTCTGTATGATGGTAGCATCTGTATGATGGATGATGGTAGCCTCTGTATGGTGGTAGCCTCTCTATAATAGATGATGATAGCCTCTCTATGGTGGTAGCACCTGTATGATGGATGATGGCAGCATCTGTATGGTGGTAGCCTCTGTATGATGGTAGCCTCTGTATGGTGATAGCCTCTGTATGGTGGTAGCCTCTGTATAATAGATGATGGTAGCATCTGTATGATGGTAGCCTCTGTATAATAGATGATGGTAGCCTCTCTATGGTGGTAGCCTCTGTATAATAGATGATGGCGCATCTGTATGATGGTAGCCTCTGTATAATAGATGATGGTAGCCTCTGTATGGTGGTAGCCTCTGTATAATAGATGATGGTAGCCTGTGTATGGTGGTAGCCTCTGTATGATGGTAGCCTCTGTATAATAGATGATGGTAGCATCTGTATGATGGTAGCCTCTGTATGGTGGTAGCCTCTGTATAATAGATGATTTAGCCTCTGTATGATGGTAGCCTCTGTATAATAGATGATGGTAGCATCTGTATGACGGTAGCCTCTGTATGGTGGTAGCCTCTGTATAATAGATGATGGTAGCCTCTGTATGATGGTAGCCTCTGTATGATGGATGATGGTAGCCTCTATATGATGGATGATGGTAGCCTCTGTATGATGGTAGCCTCTGTATGGTGGTAGCCTCTGTATAATAGGTGATGGTAGCCACTGTATGATGGATGATGGTAGCCTCTGTATGATGGTAGCCTCTGTATGGTGGTAGCCTCTGTATAATAGATGATGGTAGCCTCAGTATGATGGTAGCCTCCGAATAATAGATGATGGTAGCATCTGTATGATGGTAGCCTCTGTATGGCGGTAGCCTCTGTATAATAGATGATGGTAGCATCTGTATGATGGTAGCCTCTGTATGATAGTAGCCTCTGTATAATAGATGATGGTAGCATCTGTATGATGGTAGCCTCTGTATGATGGTAGCCTCTGTATAATAGATGATGGTAGCCTCTATATGATGGATGATGGTGGCCTCTGTATGATGGTAGGCTCTGTATGATGGTAGCCTCTGTATGGTGGTACCCTCTGTATTATGGTAGCCTCTCTATGGTGGTAGCCTCTGTATAATAGATGATGGCAGCATCTGTATGATGGTAGCCTCTGTATAATAGATGATGGTAGCCTCTGTATTATGGTAGCCTCTCTATGGTGGTAGCCTCTGTATAATAGATGATGGCAGCATCTGTATGATGGTAGCCTCTGTATAATAGATGATGGTAGCCTCTGTATGGTGGTAGCCTCTGTATAATAGATGATGGTAGCCTCTGTATGGTGGTAGCCTCTGTATAATAGATGATGGTAGCCTGTGTATGGTGGTAGCCTCTGTATAATAGATGATGTAGCCTCTGTATGATGGTAGCCTCTGTATGATGGATGATGGTAGCCTCTGTATGATGGTAGCCTCTGTATGATGGTAGCCTCTCTATGATGGTAGCCTCTGTATAATAGATGATGGTAGCCTCTGTATGGTGGTAGCCTCTGTATAATAGATGATGGCAGCATCTGTATGATGGTAGCCTCTGTATAATAGATGATGGTAGCCTCTGTATGGTGTTAGCCTCTGTATAATAGATGATGGTAGCCTGTGTATGGTGGTAGCCTCTGTATAATAGATGATGGTAGCCTCGGTATGATGGTAGCCTCTGTATGATGGATGATGGTAGCCTCTATATGATGGATGATGGTAGCCTCTGTATGGTGGTAGCCTCTGTATAATAGATGATTGTAGCCTCTGTATGATGGATGATGGTAGCCTCTGTATGATGGTAGCCTCTGTATGGTGGTAGCCTCTGTATGATGGATGATGGTAGCCTCTGTATGATGGATGATGGTAGCCTCTGTATGGTGGTAGCCTCTGTATAATGGATGATGGTAGCATCTGTATGATGGTGGCCTCTGTATGGTGGTAGCCTCTGTATAATAGATGATGGTAGCATCTGTATGATGGTAGCCTCTGTATAAGAGATGATGGTAGCCTCTGTATGATGGTAGCCTCTGTATGATGGTAGCCTCTGTATAATAGATGATGGTAGCCTGTGTATGGTGGTAGCCTCTGTATGGTGGTAGCTTCTCTATGATGGTAGCCTCTGTATAATAGATGATGGTAGCCTCTGTATGGTGGTAGCCTCTGTATAATAGATGATTGTAGCCTCTCTATGGTGGTAGCCTCTGTATAATAGATGATGGCAGCATCTGTATGATGGTAGCCTCTGTATAATAGATGATGGTAGCCTCTGTATGGTGGTAGCCTCTGTATAATAGATGATGGTAGCCTGTGTATGGTGGTAGCCTCTGTATAATAGATGATGGTAGCCTCGGTATGATGGTAGCCTCTGTATGATGGATGATGGTAGCCTCTATATGATGGATGATGGTAGCCTCTGTATGGTGGTAGCCTCTGTATAATAGATGATGGTAGTCTCTGTATGATGGATGATGGTAGCCTCTGTATGATGGTAGCCTCTGTATGGTGGTAGCCTCTCTATAATAGATGATGATAGCCTCTCTATGGTGGTAGCACCTGTATGATGGACGATGGCAGCATCTGTATGGTGGTAGCCTCTGTATGATGGTAGCCTCTGTATGGTGGTAGCCTCTGTATGGTGGTAGCCTCTGTATAATAGATGATGGTAGCATCTGTATGATGGTAGCCTCTGTATAATAGATGATGGTAGCCTCTCTATGGTGGTAGCCTCTGTATAATAGATGATGATAGCCTCTCTATGGTGGCAGCATCTGTATGGTGGTAGCCTCTGTATGATGGATGATGTTAGCCTCTGTATGATGGTAGCCTCTGTATGGTGGTAGCCTCTGTATGATGGTAGCCTCTGTATGATCGTAGCCTCTGTGTGATGGTAGCCTCTGTATGATGGTAGCCTCTGTATAATAGATGATGGTAGCATCTGTATGATGGTAGCCTCTGTATAATAGATGATGGTAGCCTCTGTATGGTGGTAGCCTCTGTATAATAGATGATGGTAGCATCTGTATGATGGTAGCCTCTGTGTAATAGATGATGGTAGCCTCTGTATGATGGTAGCATCTGTATGATGGATGATGGTAGCCTCTGTATGGTGGTAGCCTCTCTATAATAGATGATGATAGCCTCTCTATGGTGGTAGCACCTGTATGATGGATGATGGCAGCATCTGTATGGTGGTAGCCTCTGTATGATGGTAGCCTCTGTATGGTGGTAGCCTCTGTATGGTGGTAGCCTCTGTATAATAGATGATGGTAGCATCTGTATGATGGTAGCCTCTGTATAATAGATGATGGTAGCCTCTCTATGGTGGTAGCCTCTGTATAATAGATGATGGCGCATCTGTATGATGGTAGCCTCTGTATAATAGATGATGGTAGCCTCTGTATGGTGGTAGCCTCTGTATAATAGATGATGGTAGCCTGTGTATGGTGGTAGCCTCTGTATAATAGATGATGGTAGCCTCTGTATGATGGTAGCCTCTGTATAATAGATGATGGTAGCATCTGTATGATGGTAGCCTCTGTATGGTGGTAGCCTCTGTATAATAGATGATTTAGCCTCTGTATGATGGTAGCCTCTGTATAATAGATGATGGTAGCATCAGTATGATGGTAGCCTCTGTATGGTGGTAGCCTCTGTATAATAGATGATGGTAGCCTCTGTATGATGGTAGCCTCTGTATGATGGATGATGGTAGCCTCTATATGATGGATGATGGTAGCCTCTGTATGATGGTAGCCTCTGTATGGTGGTAGCCTCTGTATAATAGGTGATGGTAGCCACTGTATGATGGATGATGGTAGCCTCTGTATGATGGTAGCCTCTGTATGTTGGTAGCCTCTGTATAATAGATGATGGTAGCCTCAGTATGATGGTAGCCTCCGAATAATAGATGATGGTAGCATCTGTATGATGGTAGCCTCTGTATGGCGGTAGCCTCTGTATAATAGATGATGGTAGCATCTGTATGATGGTAGCCTCTGTATGATGGTAGCCTCTGTATAATAGATGATGGTAGCATCTGTATGATGGTAGCCTCTGTATGATGGTAGCCTCTGTATAATAGATGATGGTAGCCTCTATATGATGGATGATGGTGGCCTCTGTATGATGGTAGCCTCTGTATGATGGTAGCCTCTGTATGGTGGTAGCCTCTGTATTATGGTAGCCTCTCTATGGTGGTAGCCTCTGTATAATAGATGATGGCAGCATTTGTATGATGGTAGCCTCTGTATAATAGATAATGGTAGCCTCTGTATGGTGGTAGCCTCTGTATTATGGTAGCCTCTCTATGGTGGTAGCCTCTGTATAATAGATGATGGCAGCATCTGTATGACGGTAGCCACTGTATAATAGATGATGGTAGCCTCTGTATGGTGGTAGCCTCTGTATAATAGATGATGGTAGCCTCTGTATGGTGGTAGCCTCTGTATAATAGATGATGGTAGCCTGTGTATGGTGGTAGCCTCTGTATAATAGATGATGTAGCCTCTGTATGATGGTAGCCTCTGTATGATGGATGATGGTAGCCTCTGTATGATGGTAGCCTCTCTATGATGGTAGCCTCTGTATAATAGATGATGGTAGCCTCTGTATGGTGGTAGCCTCTGTATGGTGGTAGCCTCTGTATAATAGATGATTGTAGCCTCTCTATGGTGGTAGCCTCTGTATAATAGATGATGGCAGCATCTGTATGATGGTAGCCTCTTTATAATAGATGATGGTAGCCTCTGTATGGTGGTAGCCTCTGTATAATAGATGATGGTAGCCTGTGTATGGTGGTAGCCTCTGTATAATAGATGATGGTAGCCTCGGTATGATGGTAGCCTCTGTATGATGGATGATGGTAGCCTCTATATGATGGATGATGGTAGCCTCTGTATGGTGGTAGCCTCTGTATAATAGATGATGGTAGCCTCTGTATGATGGATGATGGTAGCCTCTGTATGATGGTAGCCTCTGTATGGTGGTAGCCTCTGTATGATGGATGATGGTAGCCTCTGTATGATGGATGATGGTAGCCTCTGTATGGTGGTAGCCTCTGTATAATGGATGATGGTAGCATCTGTATGATGGTAGCCTCTGTATGATGGTAGCCTCTGTATAATAGATGATGGTAGCCTCTGTATGATGGTAGCCTCTGTATGATGGTAGCCTCTGTATAATAGATGATGGTAGCCTGTGTATGGTGGTAGCCTCTGTATAATAGATGATGTAGCCTCTGTATGATGGTAGCCTCTGTATGATGGATGATGGTAGCCTCTGTATGATGGTAGCCTCTGTATGATGGTAGCCTCTCTATGATGGTAGCCTCTGTATAATAGATGATGGTAGCCTCTGTATGGTGGTAGCCTCTGTATGGTGGTAGCCTCTGTATAATAGATGATTGTAGCCTCTCTATGGTGGTAGCCTCTGTATAATAGATGATGGCAGCATCTGTATAATGGTAGCCTCTGTATAATAGATGATGGTAGCCTCTGTATGGTGGTAGCCTCTGTATAATAGATGATGGTAGCCTGTGTATGGTGGTAGCCTCTGTATAATAGATGATGGTAGCCTCGGTATGATGGTAGCCTCTGTATGATGGATGATGGTAGCCTCTATATGATGGATGATGGTAGCCTCTGTATGGTGGTAGCCTCTGTATAATAGATGATGGTAGCCTCTGTATGATGGATGATGGTAGCCTCTGTATGATGGTAGCCTCTGTATGGTGGTAGCATCTGTATGATGGATGATGGTAGCCTCTGTATGATGGATGATGGTAGCCTCTGTATGGTGGTAGCCTCTGTATAATGGATGATGGTAGCATCTGTATGATGGTAGCCTCTGTATGGTGGTAGCCTCTGTATAATAGATGATGGTAGCATCTGTATGATGGTAGCCTCTGTATAATAGATGATGGTAGCCTCTGTATGATGGTAGCCTCTGTATGATGGTAGCCTCTGTATAATAGATGATGGTAGCCTCTGTATGATGGTAGCCTCTGTATGATGGTAGCCTCTGTATGATGGTAGCCTCTGTATGGTGGTAGCTTCTGTATGGTGGTAGCCTCTGTATAATAGATGATGGTAGCCTCTGTATGGTGGTAGCCTCTGTATAATAGATGATGGTAGCCTCTGTATGGTGGTACCCTCTGTATAATAGATGATGGTAGCCTCTGTATGATGGTAGCCTCTGTATGGTGGTAGCCTCTGTATAATAGATGATGGTAGCCTCTGTATGATGGTAGCCTCTGTATGGCGGTAGCCTTTGTACAATAGATGATGGTAGCATCTGTATGATGGTAGCCTCTGTATAATAGATGATGGTAGCCTCTGTATGATGGTAGCCTCTGTATGATGGATGATGGTAGCCTCTATATGATGGATGATGGTAGCCTCTGTATGATGGATGATGGTAGCCTCTGTATGATGGTAGCCTCTGTATGGTGGTAGCCTCTGTATAATAGATGATGGTAGCCTCTGTATGATGGTAGCCTCTGTATGATGGATGATGGTAGCTTCTATATGATGGATGATGGTAGCCTCTGTATAATGGTAGCCTCTGTATGATGGATGATGGTAGCCTCTGTATGATGGTAGCCTCTGTATAATAGATGATGGTAGCCTCTGTATGATGGATGATGGTAGCCTCTGTATGATGGTAGCCTCTGTATGGTGGTAGCCGCTGTATAATAGATGATGGTAGCCTCTGTATGATGGATGATGGTAGCCTCTGTATGATGGTAGCCTCTGTATGGTGGTAGCCGCTGTATAATAGATGATGGTAGCCTCTGTATGATGGATGATGGTAGCCTCTATACGATGGATGATGGTAGCCTCTGTATGATGGTAGCCTCTGTATGGTGGTAGCTGCTGTATAATGGATGATGGTAGCCTCTGTATGATGGATGATGGTAGCCTCTGTATAATAGATGATGTAGCCTCTGTATGGTGGTAGCCTCTGTATGATGGTAGCCTCTGTATAATAGATGATGGTAGCCTCTGTATGATGGTAGCCTCTGTATAATAGATGATGGTAGCCTCTGTATGGTGGTAGCCTCTGTATGATGGTAGCCTCTGTATAATAAATGATGGTAGCCTCTGTATGATGGATGATGGTAGCCTCTGTATGATGGTAGCTTCTGTATGGTGGTAGCCTCTGTATAAGAGATGATGGTAGCCTCTGTATGATGGATGATGGTAGCCTCTGTATGATTGTAGCTTCTGTATGATTGTAGCCTCTGTATGATGGTAGCCTCTGTATGATGGTAGCCAATGTATGATAGTAGCCTCTGTATGATGGTAGCTTTTGTATGGTGGTAGCCTCTGTATGATGGTAGCCTTTGTATGGTGGTAGCCTCTGTATGATGGTAGCTTTTGTATGGTGGTAGCCTCTGTATGATGGTAGCCTCTGTATGATGGTAGCCTCTGTATGGTGGTAGCCTCTGTATAATAGATGATGGTAGCCTCTGTATGATTGTAGCCTCTGTATGATGGTAGCCGTTGTATGATGGTAGCCTTTGTATGATGGTAGCCTCTGTACGGCGGCAGCCTCTGTATGATGGTAGCCTCTGTATGGTGGTAGCCTCTGTGTGATGGATGATGGTAGCCTCTGTATGATTGTAGTCTCTGTATGATTGTAGCCTCTGTATGATGGTAGCCTCTGTATGATGGTAGCCAATGTATGATAGTAGCCTCTGTATAATGGTAGCTTTTGTATGGTGCTAGCCTCTGTATAATGGTAGCTTTTGTATGGTGGTAGCCCCTGTATGATGGTAGCCTTTGTATTGTGGTAGCCTCTGTATGATGGTAGCCTTTGTATGGTGGTAGCCTCTGTATGATGGTAGCCTTTGAATGATGGTAGCCTCTGTATGGCGGCAGCCTCTGTATGATGGTAGCCTCTGTATGATGGTAGCCTTTGTATGGTGGTAGCCTCTTTATGGCGGCAGCCTCTGTATGATGGTAGCCTCTGTATGATGGTAGCCTCTGTATGATGGTAGCCACTGTATGATGGTAGCCTCTGTATGATGTAGCCTCTGTGTGAAGTGTTTTACATTAACACTTAGTGTAAGAAACGGATGGAGGAGAGCGTTTACTGTGCAGTCGCCATGTTCTTTATTCACGTGCCGTTCAACTCCTGCTGCGCCCTCTGGTGGCTACTCAGTGCAAGTGCAACTCAAACTATTATCATTAAAACTGGCTTACTGTATGTACTCTGTATGATGGATGATAGTAGCGTCTGTTTGATTGATGATGGTAGCCTCTGTCACCATATGAATGTTTGTGTGAATGGGCGAATGCTGGCCTGTGTTGTAAAGCCCGTTGATCGGTCACTCAGACTGGAGAGTATATATATAAACTATATATATATATATATATATAAACTATATATATATATAAACTATATATATAAACTATATATATGTGTATATATATATATATACACATATATATATATATACACATATATTTAAACTATATATATGTGTATATATATATATATAAACTATATATGTGTGTGTGTATATATATATATATATATATATATATATATATATATATATATAGTTTGTATATATATATATATATATATATATAGTTTATATATATATATATATATACAGTCCATTTACCATTTAAACACTACACCTCTGTGCTGTCCCTAAATGGGTCACTGTGTTCTTGTGATGTCAGCGACAGGTACCTTAATAAAACTATACTACACTATTATACTAAACAATCATAATATAATGTAATGTAATAATAATACTGTAATGGGGGTAAAACAGAGTTGTCTATGTGTGTGTGTGGTTTAACTTCTCCAGGCACCAGCACGTGTTTCTCACATGGACACCATGATAGGTTTAGTGCTTTCACACCAACCCATGGAGAGTATGGTATTTGTTTGTGTGTGCCCCACCCTGGTCTGAATTACACCCTTAGCATCATGGGTAATCAAAGAGGATGTTAAACCACGGTGTGTTAGTCAGAGGGTTGGTGGTTCTCTGAAACAGATCTGAGGTCGTAGATGGAGCTTTGCAGCACATCACATCATTTAAGTTTATTTATAACAAATTACAAAGTCCTCTACAGTCAGAGCAGCAACAACATACTCCATCATCAGACCTCTAATACAGAGAAGAATAAACCCCGCCCACAAAAAGGAGGGGAACCAGTTAATCTCTGCATTTACTGAAGGTTCCTCCTGTTTACTTCTGTCTTCTAGCAAACAGAAAACTATCTAGAGGCGACTGTTTGGTGGGATGCAGTTTTTATAAGCTACTTTATAAGCTATAGTGGGTTCAGGCTGGAGGATTAATTCTACCAAAATACTCAAAGAACTCATTGATGTTGGTAAAAACATTCTCTCTGCATTTGTATCTTCAGAGTTTCCAAATTCACAATCAAATGCTTTTGTTTGTTGACTCACCAGATTATCTGACAGTGACTTTGCTAATGAGGGTTGGGCAATGGCTGCTAAATTTGTGTGCATCAGCTTATCAACAAATAATAAGAGTTTGTTGTTTGATTTTAGTGACATTTTTTACATTTAAAGTGTAAAATACTAGTATATGGGTGGTTGACGTCACGCTTCATTGTTGTGTTCAGTGACAAATATAAAAGAAAATTGGTTGTTTTTTTTCAAATCTCTGTTTCTGTTAACAACTTGATTTCTATTCATGCAGTATTTTAGTATTTAGTTTGAAACATGACCTTTGTCCACTGGTTTGACGTCCGGGGTAACAGAGCCGATCTTCAATCAATAAAAACGTAAGACCACATCCATTAAATGACTTTGGCACATATAAAACCAATGTTTACTTTATGATAGTATAGGTTGTAAGTCTTCATGTTCCCTCCAAATGATTATGACTCATTACATTTTGTCCTTAAACTGATGTCCACCTGTGTGACACCATTCTGGAAACATTAAACTGGTATTAATGTAGGAACCCATCACTTAGAAGCTCCTCCTTCATCCAGGAGCTACAGATGACATCACTGGAGCTCATGGACTGAACATCAGGTGAGTTTTGGTCAGATATTGATCAGAGTATTGATATTTCTGTCCACTGTTAGTGATGAGACCAATTATGTCGTCCTTTGGTATGACATCATTTAAGAGTTGATATGAAAACTTTCATACACTCATATTTTCTTTCTTAAATAATGTAAACCTTATGCTGTAACATTGGACTGAAGGCCCACTGGTTTACAGCTGAGCCGTAAACCTTTAAATTCACCCCTCAAAACTTTGTAATAGGTGATTATGTTATTATATATTATGAATACTGTTATTAGTTTTTAATCATTCTGTTCGTGCCTGACTGAATTGTATTATTTATATTAATTTATTTCTATCTGCTGTCTTTTTCTTGATCCTCCCTATGAATAAATGTTAAACTTGTTAATAAAACTGCTATAAATAATTATGTTATTTCTGGCGGCACAGTGGTGTAGTGTGGAGCCCATAGGAAGAAGGTCCTGGGTTCAGATCCACCTGAGGACCAGGGACTATTCTGTGGTTAGTCTCCATGTTCTCCCTGTGTCTGTGTGGGTTCCCTCCATGTTCTTCCCGTGTCTGTGTGGGTTCTCTCCATGTTCTCCTCGTGTCTGTGTGGGTTCTCTCCATGTTCTCCCCGTGTCTGTGTGGGTTCCCTCCATGTTCTCCCTGTGTCTGTGTGGGTTCTCTCCATGTTCTCCCCTGTCTGTGTGGGTTCCCTCCATGTTCTCCCCGTGTCTGTCTGGGTTCTCTCCATGTTCTCCCCGTGTCTGTGTGGGTTCTCTCCATGTTCTCCCTGTGTCTGTGTGGGTTCTCTCCATGTTCTCCCTGTGTCTGTGTGGGTTCTCTCCATGTTCTCCTGTGTCTGTGTGGGTTCTCTCCATGTTCTCCTCATGTCTGTGTGGGTTCTCTCCATGTTCTCCTCGTGTCTGTGTGGGTTCTCTCCATGTTCTCCTGTGTCTGTGTGGGTTCTCTCCATGTTCTCCTGTGTCTGTGTGGGTTCTCTCCATGTTCTCCCTGTGTCTGTGTGGGTTCTCTCCATGTTCTCCCTGTGTCTGTGTGGGTTCTCTCCATGTTCTCCCTGTGTCTGTGTGGGTTCTCTCCATGTTCTCCCTGTGTCTGTGTGGGTTCTCTCCATGTTCTCCCTGTGTCTGTGTGGGTTCTCTCCATGTTCTCCCTGTGTCTGTGTGGGTTCTCTCCATGTTCTCCCTGTGTCTGTGTGGGTTCTCTCCAGGTTCTCCCTGTGTCTGTGTGGGTTCTCTCCATGTTCTCCAGCTTCCTCCCACCAAAAACATCAGTATAGATGAACTGGTGACTCTAAACTGACTGTAGGTCTGAATGTGAGTCTGAATGGTTGTTTGTCTTTCAATGTGATGAACTGGTGACTTGTCCAGGATGAACCCCGCCTCCCGCCAAAAGTCAGCTGGGATAGGCTCCACCCCCTGTGACCCTATACAGGTTAAGAGGTTACAGAAAATGAATGAATGAATTTTATTTCTCAAGACCAATTTTTCAAATTTCTTTTTCCCCCAAATAAAGGTCAAAGAAAGAAAAACAAGCTCTGTAAATGTGACTATTAAAAATATTGATGCTGTAGATAAAAGAAAAAACAGGACAACAGAACTTTGAATCAATCAATATTATTATTGTTGTTGTTGTTGCTCCACAGTGAACATCAAAAGATGAAAAACTAAAAGTTTCTACATTCTGTTGGTCTGAGGCGTCCAAACGTCTGTTTAGTCCTTCGTTCGCTTCTCAACAGTCAGACATCCAATCAGGTTTCAGTTCCTCAAACATCATCATTCACTGGGTTTCCTGCTTTAAAGCTTTTCAACGAAAATATGATGACTGACAGCGGTGTCAGATCTGATCACATCATCTCATCAATAAATCAACAAAAATACAATCAGGATATGTTTACATACATTAGTATTTATAGATTCAGATCTCTCCCATCAATCAAAGCACTAATATATACACACACAACTGCTGTGGGGCTTATTGGGTCCAATCTATCGATCAATTGTATTTCAGAAGCTCTCAGATTGATCAGAAGGCAGCTATTCTGTCTCATCAGTATTATGAACACTTACATCAGCTTCCTTAATCACAACATACAGAAAAGTTTGAGAACAGACCAAGACCTGCTGATCAAAGACTGGACCGCATTTCCCAGCATGCAACTAGTCTCTGCCAGGCAGATTTCCAGCAGAAACACTGACCCAGAGCCCCCTCGCACTGAAGAAATGCTTGATGAGCCGCTACATTTATTTTACTTTGTCTTTAGAGTCCTGCCATAAACGTCCCATTTAGATGTTTGGTTTAAGAAACAGCCAGAAAAAAAACAGAGGGTCTAAAATGTAGAATTGAAAACAACCAGTCTGGAAATTTGTCAGCAACAATTTTTTACAATAATTTCAGACATTTTTAAAGCAAAACTACCAATCAAATGTTGCAAATGTTTACTTGTCTTTGTCATCTATGACCGACGACTGAAGGTCTTTGGGTTTTCGACTGTTTGGACAAAACAGGACATGAACCTAAATGTTGCTGATATTTTATAAACCAAATGTCTAAAAGATGAAGTGATAATATAAATGACCATAAATCACAGCTCTGGTCATCTCCTCGTCATTTGACCCCCTAAATTCCCCAAACCATGAACAAAGCACATCGCCCTGGTCCTCAGTGGGAGCCGCTACGGCCCTGCATCCCAGCTGACGGCTTCAGACTTTTAGGGGCAACACATCTTTCAAAAAATCTGACTCTATTCACATCCTTATGTTCATGTTTGGTAGAGAACAAACATTTTATCACGATGCTGATTTAAAAACTTAACTTCTTACAACCTATAAAGCTGCTCTGATCGAATTCCTGTTTCCTGGCTCAGTATCTGAGATGTAAGCTGGTCTGGAATCAGCGTCTTGTACCTGTGAGTTCAGTAAAACAGCATAGCTTACATAAAATATCACGTAAGAGATTGGTGGGTTTAACAGATCTATTGGAACAGGATCCAAAATAGAACCAGCTACTGGAGCCAAACCAAACTCTGTACATAAATATAAAGTTCAAAACTGAACATAAACCAAGTTCTCAGATCCTGCGCTCTGATTGGCTGTGAGCAGCTAATTCAAAGAAAGAGCTTTTCCAGTTCAAATGGAGGCTGAAGAGAATTTCAGAGTCTTCGCTAACAGGATTCAAACTTGAACACAGAATCTGGTTCTGTCTTTATCAGACATATTACATCCTGCATCTGTGGAGACAAGAAGGTTGTTGTGAATTTTTCAAACAGTAAAAATGTGACGTTTTTTCTTAAAGGGTAAATCAGAGTTGTAAATAAAGGTTTGGAGTTTTCAAATGGGGAAACAAAATAACAGAACTCTTCCTCCAACTACCTGCTGAAAAGATAACTTTAACTTAAGATGAAGCAAACAGTCGACCAACATAACAACGCATTCACTGCTGCTGTTCAAGCACAGCTGATTAAATAGAAATAGTTCCAACTGGTTCACTTTCAAGATAGAAAACTACATATTTGATTTCAGACGGTTGGAAACTTTAGGAAAATGAGGGGGTTTTATGTAATTGTCAAACAATTTATCCACCAATTAATTAAAGACATAATTGGCAGCTGGGATAAGCTCCGCCCCCAGTATAATAATCTAATTACTGTGCATTTCTGTGGCAACACATTTACTGTGCAAAGACTTGTACAGTAAATAATCAGTGTTGTTTAGACTGATCCTGGACTTATGTGTAAAATCATTATGGTATTTGCATTTATTTTTTTTACCATAAAGACATAAAACAAATGGTTTGATAGAGCCTTTACATTTGTAAATTTACAGATTCATGACTGAAACATTCAGCGTAAAAATAAAACATTAATTGCTGCACTCTGATGGACAAACTATGTAACAGAGACACTGTCTCAAAATTATTAAAGCGTATGGACTTACATAATAATTAGGAGTATAAGAAAATATTGATAGGCTTGAGCATTGCAGTATTTTCTTTTATGATTCTGAAAAACACTGCATTGGTTTTTAAAGAGTAGGTTACATGTATCGATTTGTGGCTGTGGTTCATTTTGTGTTGTGTTTGAACCCTTGCAGCTAGATTGCACTGCTGTAATCCATCTTCAGACCGTCTGGTTCTCCCTCTGACAGGAAGCCGCCCAGATCACTAGTGTAAGCAGGAGGAACACAGGCCTATGAAACAACATATCCAATCAGAACTCCTGAGTGGTGCACATACTCAGCCCTTATAGTCATCAGATGACAGTTAATGATTCCTGCTAGCAACTTACAACAGATACTAGAGGTCAGACATCATGATGTCATCACAGTTTATCCAGTCAGTTCTCATGTTGGTCACAAAAACAACCAAAGGGTTCCTTATTAAAGGTTTACTCCCACTCAGTATTTTCCTTCTCAAGGCGTGTGAAGAATTTTTAAAGTAACCAGCATATTTTTAATCAGTAGGATGAATGTTATTCTACAGCCTGATATAAAGGTCTGATTTATATCAGCGGAATACAGAGAACAATTCTGATTTTAAACTGGTGAAGGGCGAAAAATACGAAGTAAACAATGTGGCATTTTGAAAGGGCTTCCCCAGAACAGGGCCACTTCCTCGTTCTGCACTCGGACTGGTTGACGTGTGTTTGTGCATAAAATAACAGATAGTGGGAGGAAAAGGTGTTCACTATAGTTCAGCTTCTCATGTGTTCTCAGCAACATCAGCAATAGTTGATCTGATTCTAATAAAAACAGCATCACCTCTAAAAGTTGTCACCACTGTTGTCTTATTTTACTCCTCATGTTAACAGGCTAGTTTTTTACACAGTAAACCAGACATTTGCACACAATTAAGTTTTTAATCCTTATCCACAAACAGCTCTGAGCTGCACCACTCAGCATCCAAGGAGCAGAAACTGTCGCCACGTATAGTGAGGGTCAAAGAAAGTCAGTAACCGTTAACACTGTGGCACAAAGCAGAACATCCAGCCTGCGCTGGTGATCCGTTTGTTCAGACATATTTACAACCTGCAGATCAGGTCGGGGTTTGATTCCAGTCAGGAGCGTCAGTTCGGTGTTTTGACTCTTTGAAATGACCCGGAACAAACCAAACACTCTGACTCACTGCTCAGATACACTGACCCACAGCCAGCAAACTAAAGCCTGGACCAAACCCCAACCTTCAGACCAAAGACACTCAGGACTGAAGAGGATCTGAGACACTGAAAGCTTCCTGTGTGGCTAATTAACAACATGGAAGTGGGTGTTCATTCAAACAATCAACAGTTCTATAGTTAAGACTTGGGCAGACAAAACCTTTCTGCACAACAGAAATGCAAACATGGACAAAAAAGAAAAAAGACGGCTGCTCCAGCAACCAGAAATCAACACCAAGTCTCAAAATCTTTAAAACAAACAGAAATCTAAAAAGCTAAAAGGAAGCAGAATTTTAGACAAAATACCAACATGAAGTTCTTGCCATTAAAAGGTCAGAGGAAGTCTGTGTTTATTTGCTCTGTGCTGAATCCATTCAAACCGGCCTTATTTGGGATTGGCTGGAGGGGGCAGGAGGGGGGCGGAGCGATCGTTGGTAATGGTCCTTTTGAGTTTCACTCTTCTGATCTGGGTCAGCATGTCTCCTCCTTCTCCCGGGGTCAGCTCCTCAGGGTTCTGGTCCAGCCTGGAGGGTGGAGGAGCCTGGGGCTGGTAGTGAGTGCTGTGGCCCACGGTGGAGGGCTCTCCCTGTGGGGCAGAGTCCTGGAGCTGGGCCTGCTGCTGCTGCTGCTGGATCAGCCTCTGTTTCTGCTGCTGATGCCAGCTCGCCTGCTCATACTCATCGTGTTGCTGTAGCAGTGACTGTTGATGCTGAAACTGTTGCTGAAGTTGTTCCTGACGTTGACCATGTTGCTGTAGTTGACTTTGTTGCTGCTGATGGTTTAGCTGCTGGTTGATTTGCTGCCGTTGCTGAAGTTGCTGCTGATGTTGAAACTGTTGCTGTCGTTGCTGCTGATTTAGTTGTTGTTTGATTTGTTGCTGAAGTTGCAGCTGATGTTGACCTCGTTGCTGCTGCTGGTTTAGCTGCTGGCTGATTTGCTGCTGCTGCTGTTGTTGGTACTGTCTCTGTTGCTGCTGTTTGTCATTGCTTCCCTCTACTGGGAGGGAGGGTACAGTGGGGACAGGAACTGGGATGGGCATCTGACCAGGGATCAACTGGTAGTAAGGGGAGGAAGACGAGGGAGGTAAGGCACTAAGGCTCTGTGTGGAGGTGCAGAGTTTACTGTAAGCTAACCCTCCTGCTCCTCCAGCAGAGGGCGCTGTGAAGACATTCTCATTGCTCCCGCCGTTTCCTCCAGGGACTTTCAGGGGGACTTGCGGGGTGCTGATAGGGATGGGAACCCCGCCGCTGATCGTTCCCCTGCGATACGCCGGCTTGGACGACGGTTTGCGCCTGATGGTTGCTGTGTAGGCGGGCAGCTGGTGCACGGACCTGCCAATCAAGTCGGGCTCAGCCAAAAGGCTGACAGTGGACGAGGGGCGCTTGGACTGAGCAAACTTCCTGTACTGTAAACTGAGGTCGGAGTTCCTCGGGATGGTGGAGGACTTATCGAAGTCTGACTGGTTGATGCCATGGGAGAGGTGATGTAAGGAGATGGAGTCAGCGTCTCCGTGGAGAGAGATGGACTCATAATCAACTAGAAGAGAAACAAAGACAACATTAGTTGTTGCTCAGCATTCAGATGGATTCACATATGATGAAATGTTTTACCCCCATTACCCTCTGAGGAGAGGAGGGAGGGAGATCAACCACCATGTAACACAAGCTGAATGAATGATTCACTGCTCCACATGTTAGAGTGATGCTGTTACACATCACACTGAGCTCCTTTTGCTAGCAGAATGCCAGCATGCTATCTGAACTCAAACTAAAGTGCAGTTATGACGCCGTTGGCGGTGTAGAGAAGTGTCTTTGTTGAGCTGGAATTGTGCGTAAAATGCATACAAACATACAAGAAAATACAAGAACTGGATGACAAGCAATACTAAAAAGATTTATTAGGCAGAGACAAAGATCTCGACTGTATCTTTGAATATTAGTTCTTTACTGTGACGAAGACAAACATCTGAACACTTCTACTAACTATGAGATAAGTAAGCAAGAAGACAGGCAGACAGACAGGCTGATAGACAGACAGGCTAACAGACAGACAGGCAGTCAGAGACCTACCATAGAGGGGAGGATCTCTCTTTACAGCTGGAAGAGAAGGAAGGAAGTTTAGCCGAGAAAATAAGAATCTACTGAAAGAACAGACCCAGACAGAGACATTACACCAGTAACACCAGTAACACCAGTACTGTGGAACCACAGTCAGGACGGCTGTGGCTCAGTGGTAGAGAGGCCGTCCACTTATCAGAAGGTCGGTGGTTCGATCCCCAGCCCCTGCAGTCTACATGTCTACATGTTGCTCCCAGTATCTGTTCCACTGGTGTTTGAGTGTTTGTGTGGAGCTCCAAGGCTCCACCTTGCATGGTATGAATGTCACCACTGTATGAATGTTGGTGTGAATGAATCTATATGAGTACAGTCCATTTACCATTTACACCTACACACAGGAGAAACTAGAGGACAGCTGAGAGGACAGACAGGTCAACAGGGTTAACATCATCTGGAGGTTCAGTCATTCAATGGATGGAGGCAGGGAGACATGATATCTGGATGAAAATCAGTTTGTTCTGTCTCTGTTCTTACAGCATGTGTACTCACTGTGTGTGTGTGTGTGTGTGTGCTCACTGTGTGTGTGTGCTCACTCTGTGTGTGTGTGTGTACTCAGTGTGTGTGTGTGTGTGTGTACTCAGTGTGTGTGTGTGTACTCAGTGTGTGTGTGTGTGTGTGTACTCAGTGTGTGTGTGTGTGTGTACTCAGTGTGTGTGTGTGTACTCACTGTGTGTGTGTATGGTGTCCTCAGAACAGGACGGGGTGGTGGTCTGGGTGCTGTAGCCGCTGGAGCAGTGGAGAGAGTCCCTGCTGCTCCTCGGGGCCTCCGAATTCAACACACCCAATGTTAAGGCCAGCTGATCCCGAGCCGAGCATGACTGAGACACAGAGGAGGAGGTGAGGTTATAAAGGAGGAGAGGAGATGAACTCGGAGAGAGGAGTAGAAAAACGAGGGGAGGGAGGGTGTGTTACCTTCCCAGACGCAGACATGGCTCGAGCTCTCTCTCCATGGTGTGTGTAGGCATTGTGTGTGGGGGCCAACATGCCGTTCTCTGCCCCTCCACTCCCCCCAGCAGCCAGTTGATTGGTGGAGCCGACAGCCTCCTGTCAGAAGGTAGCCAGTCAGAGTGGATATAATGATGACGTACTGTCAGTGCAAGTAAAACACTTTTACCAGAGTACACAGAACATCATCTCACAGAGCATCATAGAAACCACAATCACTGTTTCTGAGTAGAACCTGTGACAGCAGGTACAGAGGACCAACATCAGTTACACAACGGACCGAAGCCCATCAATGGACCGAAACCTATTAACGGACCCGAGCCCATCAATGGAATGAAGCCCATCAATGGACCGAAACCCATCAACGTTACGAAGCCCATCAACGGACCAAATCCATCAACGGACCGAAGCCCATCAACGGACCGAAACCCATCAACAGACGAAACCAAAACCCATCAACAGACCGAAGTACTCCTACATGGAAACTCCATGAAAATGGAGATAACTGAGCTTTCTTGGATGAAGTTAGCTTAGCATTTTTACTAGTGTTAGCAAACACTCTGCCTCAACAAACAACCAGACACTGGCTCCATCTAAAATTCCTGACCAGTCGTTTCTGGTGCAGCTCTATGGCACAGATGAAGCAGATCTATGAGGCTGTTGGCTGGTTTTGGTCTGTTTGTGGATTTAATGGACGATAAGAAAAATCAGTCTTATGAAAACACTCAGCTGACTAAACGAGGCACTGTTAGACTGACTGGTTCAGTGAATCAGATTAAAGATATCTTTTTGATGAACTTCAGATATATTTCCATAACGACTTATCAGGCATAGAAAACCCACTGACAAACAGCACTATTCATAAAATGAACACCAAACCTTTCACAGTGGGTGACTTAGGAACAGGAGAGAGATGTCAGCCATCTAACAGTGGAACCAGAGCTGGCTGAGGTCTGCAGGATAGCTCCACATGTGGAGTGTATTGATAAAGATTGAAGGAATAAGAGAAGAACACCTTTACATTTATTGAAGCTGTTTCAACACCTTCTTCAGTCAGATGAATAAAACATCATTCTGGACATTTTTTAAGCCAAACAATCTCCAGTTCCAGTTTGTCAATGTGAAGATTTGCTGCCTTATCATCAACCAATAATCAATAGTTGGTAAGACAATCTACTGAGCTATTAGTCAGATACAGAATTAGAGACAAACACAATGAATCAGAAGGTTGAAGAATCATATTCAACATACAAACAGTCATAACGACACCGCAGGAAATACACCATAAATACACATACAGTCATCAAACATTTACACAAAACTGTACATGTGAACACACACAGATGAACAAAATTTTGTGGTAAAGGATAAAGAATTAAGTTTGAGATGAAACCAGGGGTGGATGAGGTTCACTGAGACATTTGGAGTGGATGACATCTGACACATCAGATCCAGGTCAGAGGGTATCAAAGCGTGAACTGATGTAAAAACATGAGGAAAAAAACGGTCCGACAGGTGGAGGTAATGTGAGACAGACAGGACTCGGGTTGGGAGGAAGGTAATAGTTGGAGTAATTTTCTCACAGTGGTCTTATCCCTGCGGCTAACGCGGCGGCTCAGTGCAGGGTGGTGGCCATGGCCAGCAGAATAACCGTAGCGACCACGGCTGCCCTGACAGCCGAGGCGAGAGGGAGAGTTCCCTTCGCTGAGGGACCGGCCGGTTTCATCACAGTCAATCAGCAGATAGGGGGAGGAGCAGCGCTACACACAGGAGAGGGTTAGAGCGGTGTCTGTAGGCGTTGTTCCGTAGAAAAGCTTTAAATGTGTAGCTCCTTAAAGCCAACAGTGATCTTTATAAGTGGGAGTGAAGGGTGCTGAGAGCTGGAGTAAGGTTCAGATTGTGTGTGGGGTTGTGGAAATGCTAGAACTGAATGAAATGTACCTTTAAGGTGTTCAGTAGAAACAGAAGTTTAGTTTAAAAGCATGCACTGGCTGAAATAAGACAATTCTAAATATACAGCACACGACCAATCATAGCATCCTATTTTTATTATATGATGTCACAATCTTTTTGGAATTGGGGCTGTATACCAAATGTATGCTTACAGTTGAAACAACCAATGAGCATGTAATATTTATAATAACCTTTTTATATACTGACCAACAGTAGAAACGCATATTTTTTTGATGTCCTGCCATCCTGTTCATATTAAATATTAAAGGTAAATTATGGTTCACATCTTTATTCACCCTTTAGTCATACAGAAAAATCATTTTTGTGCAGATTAGTGGTTTTTGTCTTAGTGTTTACAAGTCAGAAAGTGTGGATGGTGAGACAGAGAACAACAATAGTCACTACCGTGCGTGTCTACCTCCAGCATTTATCACTACTTTACACCTCCTGAATGGATAAGATGTTATTCTGGACTTGTAGGATGACATCATTCTTCCTGCAGAGCTGTGACAAGTTGTTCATGTGTTGCTGGAGCAGGATCTCTCTCTGTCTCACCCGGTGATCCTGAACATCCCACAGATGCTCTATTGGGTTGAGATCTGGTGAATATGCTGGTCAAGGAAAGACAGCGACATTGTTCTGGTCCAGGTAGGCTACTTCTGACAGACATGAGCCACATGTGGTCTGGCATTGTCCTTCATGAAGGTGATGCCTGATTGCTGTATCCTGGGAATGACATGTGGACCTAGGACCGTATCTCAGTAACGGATAGCTGTCTGTACCGTGGATCTGGACAAGTTCAGACCGTCATCCATTAGCAGTGGCCACCCACATCATGACGTCACCACCAAACGATCCACTTCCTGGATGTATGTGGCAGGATAGCACTCTCCGCAGCGATGGTACAAACGCCAACGACCACCAGCTGTGTACAAGTTAAATCTGGACTTGTCACTAAATGTGATCTCTGTCCACTTTGCAATCAGCCATAACATCTGTAACATCTGTGCTGCACGTGTCTGCAGAGTTCAGACCATCATCATCATCAGCATCCCAACTGCCCGTTACCGTAAGTTCTTTCAGGAATCATGACATCATCAGTTGTTTCAGTAGGACATTAATTAGACCCGGTAAATTATCACCTTGACCAGGTCTTTTCAATCATGCAGAGAAAAATCTCACCAACATCATGGTTTACTCTGAAATGCACCAATGATTGTTATTTCTATGTTATGACTAAATGATGGTTATTCATGATTTAACATGTTTTGGTTGTGGGTACTTAAAAAAGTCTATTCAGTGAATCACATGTTTGTTTGTTTCAGTAGATTAGAGCTAGTGAATAGAAATGACAGGGTTTTTAAAATTATGCATTTCTACTGTTGCTCAGTATATTTAATGACGAGAGGTTAAAGGTCACCTAAAGAATTCAGATATTTAAGATTATTTTAAAATACTGACAGGATTTTTCTGAACAAAAGTTTACATAATATGTTGAGAGAAACTGTTCAGGTTAATCTGAGGACAGTCGCTGTATCTGTGGTGTGTGTGTGTTACCTGGATGTGAACTCCATCAACAGCACAGCTGATAGAGTCCAAGGAGGGAACATGTCTGACTGATCCAGTCTGGTAGTTACTGCAAAAAACACAGGAAGCCTCAGTTTAAAGCCAAGCAGACAGACAGGTGAACCTTTAAATACACTGATGCTCTGTTCCCAGTGTAGAATAACATTATTACAGGTTAAAAAACAAAACAAAAACGTAACGTTATTTATGTTTATATGTTATTATTTGTGTTTATATGTTGTTATCTGTGTTTATATGTTGTTATCTGTGTTTGTATGTTATTTGTGTTTATAAGTTCTTATTTGTGTTTATATGTTGTTATCTGTGTTTATATGCTGTTATCTGTGTTTGTATGTTATTTGTGTTTATATGTTGTTATCTGTGTTTATATGTTGTTATCTGTGTTTGTATGTTATTTGTGTTTATAAGTTCTTATTTGTGTTTATATATTATTTGTGTTTATAAGTTCTTATTTGTGTTTGTTATTTGTGTTTATATGTTGTTATTTGTGTTTATATGTTATTTGTGTTTATAAGTTCTTTTGTGTTCATAAGTTCATATTTGTTTTTGTTATTTGTGTTCATATGTTGTTATTTGTGTTTGTTGTTATTTGTGTTTAGATGTTATTTGTGTTTGTATGTTAGTGTTTAAATGTTGTTATTTGTGTTTATATGTTGTTATTTGTGTTTATATGTCATTTGTGTTTATAAGTTCTTATTTGTGTTTATAAGTTCTTATTTGTGTTTATAAGTTCTTATTTGTGTTTGTTAGTGTTTATGTTGTTATTTGTATTTATATGTTGTTATTTGTGTTTATATGTTGTTATTTGTGTTTATATGTTCTTATTTGTGTTTATAAGTTCTTAATTGTGTTTATATGTTGTTATCTGTGTTTGTATGTTATTTGTCTTTATAAGTTCTTATTTGTGTTTATATGTTATTTGTGTTTATAAGTTCTCATTTGTGTTTGTTATTTGTGTTTATATGTTATCTGTGTTTGTATGTTATTTGTGTTTATAAGTTCTCATTTGTGTTTATATGTTATTTGTTTATAAGTTCTCATTTGTGTTTGTTATTTGTGTTTATATGTTGTTATCTGTGTTTATATGTTGTTATCTGTGTTTGTATGTTATTTGTGTTTATAAGTTCTTATTTGTGTTTATATGTTATTTGTGTTTATAAGTTCTTATTTGTGTTTGTTATTTGTGTTTATGTTATTTGTGTTTAGATGTTATTTGTGTTTGTATGTTAGTGTTTATATGTTGTTATTTGTGTTTATATGTTGTTATTTGTGTTTATAAGTTCTTATTTGTGTTTGTTATCTGTGTATGTTATTTGTGTTTATATGTTATTTGTGTTTATATGTTATTTGTGTTTATATGTTATTTGTATTTATAAGTTCTTATTTGTGTTTGTTAGTGTTTATGTTGTTATTTGTGTTAGATGTTATTTGTTTTTATATGTTGTTATTTGTGTTTATATGTTGTTATTTGTGTTTAGATGTTATTTGTGTTTATATGTTGTTATTTGTGTTTATATGTTCTTATTTGTGTTTGTTATCTGTGTTTATATGTTCTTATTTGTGTTTGTATGTCATTTGTGTTTATAAGTTCTTATTTGTGTTAATAAGTTCTTATTTGTGTATGTTAGTGTTTATGTTGTTTATATGTTCTTATTTGTGTTTATGTTATCTGTGTTTATATGTTCTTATTTGTGTTTGTTAGTTTGTTGTTATTTGTGTTTATATGTTCTTATTTGTGTTTATATGTTCTTATTTGTGTTTATGTTATCTGTGTTTATATGTTATCTGTGTTTATATGTTATCTTCATTATTTATTTGATTTAGTGTGGCTAAATGCTGTTAGTACAAGTACAGTATGTCCCAAACCAATAACAGCTATGATGTGTGTGTGTTACCTGCTGATGCTGCTCTTCCTGGACAGGCTGTTACTGGGGGAAGCTGGAGGCGTCTGGTATGTGTAGTTGAAATCAGAACCCTTCAGATCCAAAAAGACCTGAGACCAAAGAACACACACACACACACCTCTGGTGACTTTGTGGTTGTGGGAGCACTGGTTTAAGGATTAGACTGGTCATATTCCAGTATTCCATCAACCAAACCCATGATGAAGATCAACCATGTGTTATTCTGTCCCTCAGTTTCTAACTCCTCCACCCAAAGACTCTGATTCTACTGAACACTTTAAGCTGACTAAAGGAGAGTCATACCCATCATAAACACGTCTGTCATTAAAGTCTGAGCAGGACATGATGTCAACCTCAATACATGAAAATACAGCACAATGCGAAACAAAAGGAACCACTTCACTGTTCAGACATGAGACAATATTTAGTGGTCTCTGATCTGTGATTCATAAAATCAAACCTGTTTTCATTTCAGACCGTGTCAAAATCAATTTTGAAAAAACTTCCCAAAATGGTCTCAGAAGTTTGACTGACGACAGCCTCAGCTGAGACCACGTTCAAACTGCTTCTACCAAGGTAAAAAAAATAAGCTTGTGAAAATGTATGCAAGGTTTCAGGACAAAATATAAATCAAATAAATAAATCAAATATTTTAAGAGACGGTTTTTGAGTTATGCTCTGGAAACAACCCCCACCCTCAACTGACTTTAATTTTCTAAATTAAAGAGATAATAATTATGACATCTAAAAATATCAAAAGGTACATTTTTTAAGTATATTGCAGATTTTTCTGATGTCATGTCATCCTGTTCATACTAAATATCAAAGGTAAATTATGGTTCACACATCTTTATTCACCCTTTAGTTTGTGCAGATTAGTGGTTTTTGTCTTAGTGTTTACAAGTCAGAAAGTGTGGATGATGAGACAGAGAACAACAATAGTCACTACCGTGCATGTCTACCTCCAGCCCTCCAGCATTTATCACAGCATCATAGAACATCCCACAGATGCTCTATTGGGTTGAGATCTGGTGAATATGCTGGTCAAGGAAGGACAGTGACATTGTTCTGGTCCAGGTCGGCTACTCCTGACAGACATGAGCCACATGTGGTCTGGCATTGTCCTGCATGAAGGTGATGCCTGATTGCTGTATCCTGGGAATGACATGTGGACCTAGGACCGTACTTCAGTAACTTATAGTTGTCAGTGTACTGTGGATCTGGACAAGTTCTGACCGTCATCCATTATCAGTACCCCCCCACTTCATGACAACACCACCAAACGGTCTACTTCCTGGATCTATAAGACAGGATAGCGGTCTCCACGGCGTAGCATCCATAGCATCCCAACTGCCCGTTACCGTAAGTTCTTTCAGGAATCGTGACATCATCAGTTGTTTCAGTAGGACATTAATTATGTTACATGTAACATATGTGTGTATTATGTAACATGTTAGTTTGTTTCAGTAGATCAGAGCTAATGAATAGAAATGACAGGGTTTTCAAAATTAGGCATTTCCACTGTTGCTTATTGTGTATATATTGAGGGGTTTTTTCAGAAGTGAAATGACCACACGTCTTCTGGATAAGGTTGTTGATCGGTTGCTTTCTGCTGTTGCCTGCTCTCCAGATCAGCTGTGACGTTGAAATGAGATTTTTTTAAAACAGACACATAAACTTGTCTTCTGGCAGAGGGAACAGAGTCAGACACCTGTGCTTTAAGTGGGTTCACCTGTAACTGCAGTGTCAAAGGGAGGAGGAGGAGGAGGAGGAGGGTACCTGCTCGCTTGCTGGTGGGAGTTTATTAGGCTCAGCTGTCAGATTGGTCAGATCTTCCAGGATTGTCTGAAGGTGGGTCACCTCACCAAGCATGTTGATCTCATGGTCCTACACACACACACACACACACACACACACACACACACACACACACACACACACACACACACACACACACACACACACACACACACACACACACACACACACACATTAATCTGTGTCCTGTACAGTCCTGTCCTGGTGTTGTTAGAGTGCAGCACTGACCAGTACAGGCTTCAGCATGCTGACGAAGCTGCAGTAACGCGCTCTTTCCTCTATGAGCGCCCTGCACACGGCTCTCTTCTCCGTCTCCTCCAGAACAGCGTAACGCACGTTGACGTCCTGCAGAGCGCTGTCCAGCTGGCCCCGAGCCTCGTCCTTCCCTGCAGGACACACAGAAGCGAGGGGTGAAGATTCAGGTAGGACCTGGATGTCAGACTGGTGGTGCAGTCAGTAAGATCTCCAGATGCCTCCCCATTCTGTTACTTATCTGAATCTGAATGTCAGCTAATATTTGATGAAGAATAAAGTAATCTATCAAACATCTAATTACAACCCTGTTAGCAGAACATCTCTGACAGTGGTAACAGTAACAGCATCATGGCTGTGATGCCCAGATCCGACCAGCAGGGGTCAGCATGACAACATACAGCAGGTGACAGAGTGTCAGCTGCTGGTCTCACATGCTGCCGGACTTCCTGTCAGTCTGTAGGTGTACTTATTAGAAATAGATATATATGTCTCAGAATGAGCCATTTTTCTCTTGACCACCTGATCTACTGATTTAATGACTGCTTCAGTGTTTGCTTCAATCACTTTATGCCAGTAAATCATCTGATAAACAAAGAAACGGTGACACTGTAGAGACAGAAGGAACAGAGATGAGATCTCTCTCTGTCTGTTTACTGGACACCTGTCATGTGATCTGGACCAGCCTAGCTGTATCATGCCATCGTGAAACCAGAACATGAAATCCACTAAAACCAGTCTCAGACAGACAGCCTCTTCACAAAGCCAACCAGACAGTCCAGGAGCCATCTGACTGGTTAGAACATTTGGTAAATCTCTTATCACAGATTTAACAGAGCCCTCATCACTCCGGCTGGGAAAACAGAAACTGGCTACATGTTCAGTTCTCACACATTTTCTTTACCTTCTCTTTTTCTTTTTTTGTTGGGACCAAAATCCTTGGAGTGCACAAGGTTTTATCCTCGATCCAGCAGGATGTCCTTCACACATATTTTACTGACTACCACACCAAAAAAATCTAAAATGTCATCTAACATCTCAGAATCTATGAATACGCCATTATTTATCATTTTAATGGTTTAACTGATGGACCCAACATGTCTTGTACTTCAGTGAAAAGACCATTAATATGAAATCAATATGCAATTGTAGCGTACTGGACCATGACTGGCTGCCAGATGCACAGTCTGGATTTCTTTCAGTGATAACGAAAACTAAGGATTGCCTGTGTGTCATAAAATAGAGAATTAATAAGTAAAGATGGAAGTTTTAATATTCTGATAAGAATATTAGAGACTTTTAGGTGCACGACAGTCAAAACCAACTTTTAAGGTGTATACCACCACCTACTATATCAGTCTGTAGTTGCTGTGCTTCTTAAAGGTATAATATGTAGCATTTCTGCATTAAAACACCCTAAAAAAAGAAATATATTTTTAATTACATTACACAATCCCAAATGCTTCCAAGGATGTTAGAGGAAGGATGACGAGACTTAATGTCTTAACATCAATCAACTTTTAAAACTTTACTTTGTCTGTCTGAGAATTTGTAACTGACTCCCATCCCTGAGCAATGGTGGACGTTTGACGATAAAGACAACATATCCCATGATCCCTCCCTATGATTACTGAGGCAGAGGCTACATCATGTT
Source organism: Chaunax sp. Z400 (assembly GCA_037577475.1). Taxonomy (NCBI): domain Eukaryota; kingdom Metazoa; phylum Chordata; class Actinopteri; order Lophiiformes; family Chaunacidae; genus Chaunax; species Chaunax sp. Z400. The sequence goes on from CM075185.1 coordinate 32,057,677, forward strand.
TGTTACTGTAGATGAAAGCAGTCGATAAAAACTTCAGTCTGATATAAATACTGTGCATTCCTACTACTTACATTTTAAATTAAAATTCAATAAACAAAATCCATCAGTTTATACAATGTATATATGTGATAAACACATATTTAACTCCTTCCTCATTGGCTACAGTATAAAAATGTTGCTTACATGTCAATACAGCAGTAATACTCAGCATAATGAATACTTTTACTTTTTTTTTAAGTACATTTATGAAGGCAGTGTTACTTCTTTCCTCCATGAATGAAGCTGATGATTGTTTGTCAGTAACTGAACTCTGGACTTATTTTTTCAGTTGAAATGTTCTTCATTAAATGCTGAGATATTTTTCTAGTGAACACAGTCAAAACTGAATTTGTTTCTACTTTTTCTACTGTTTCAAGCCAGAGAAACAGAAATAAAGAGTGTAAATGAAGCAGTTTCCACAGCCTAACTGTGACCTGCTGGCTCAGGTGTGTGCAGGAGGACAGAGGATCGTTTCCACTGAGCTAACAGAAGCCCAGTGTCGGTCCTCTGTTAGCGCGCCTCACGTCTGGCCTCTGCAGAAACACACAGACAGGCTATGTGTTGTCTGACTGTTTCTACAAGGCTCTGGCTCGACACCCACAAAAACACAGAGACATGAACTCATTCAGTCAGTTAAAGGTGAAACACAGTTCAGACAGAGGTGCTGTAAGAACACCTCAGGTTTGTGTCTAGACAGGTTAGGAGCTGCTTTAATCATCATTCTGTGGCTGGGACAGTGACATCACATGGTGATGATAACATTCACAAGTCTGTTGTGTCTGACTTGGTGGTAAAGCCTAACTTTAGAGAGACTTCTTCCCATCGCTGTGGCTCTGCAGTACAGATCTCAGATCTGTCAAACAGGCCAGACTGTTGCTCCTTTACTGTGCCTTACCCTCGGTATAAAAGTTACTAAGGTGGAGTAGAAGGGTCATATCCTGCCTCTGGGCCTGCAGTGGAGGGAGTTGTGTTATATCATTAATATCAACGAGCCACTAATGATTTTGTCTCACACACTGAGTGAGCACAACACCACCCAACGTTATCTTGGAACTGTTTTAAGTCATCAAATAGTGCATCAAACCCTCCCGGACCCTCTCCTCAGTCTTCAAAGGAGATCTACGTAAAAGGTCATGTTAGAGCAGCGTAGCTCCTTTAAGGAATAGGGTAGTGAGTAACAAGGGAGCTGTGGAAAAGTGACGATGAAGCAGTGAATGAGAGCAGAACAGAGATAAGGTTAGCAGGAAGTTGTCAATATGTGTCACTTAATAAATGCTGCAGCTTCTCAAGACCAAGAAACGTTGTATGTTGTTTCCCCAACTGCTGCTATGTGACGTTAGCTACATTCATAGAAATTCATGTTAATTAGCAGCTGGTCATTACTGCCTTTTGTCCAGTGTTAAGATCCTCTGTTCGTAATCACAGCATAGCTGGTGACATCACTACCTCATTTATTAGTCCAATAAGTGAACGTCAGCTACAAACTTAGACTAAACTCACATTTGTCCTTTACACATACATCTGGAGAGTTAAATTATATTTCACTTTTCAGATGAGGTGATTAAACTGGTTGGTTAACCTAACCTTTTAAGTTAATGAGAAGTTTCTTTTAGATTTCAATGTAAAATGTCTATACAGAATAGAGTCAATAAAATACTGGTTACATGCTGCCTATCTAAATGCTAAAGTGTGTTACAGATAAAAAGACTGGTAGAGCAGGTGAGGGAGGAAAGAGAGGCAAAGAGGAGAGGAGAGACAGGGAGCGGTGGGAGGTCAGGAGCTGTGAGAGGAGGGAGGAGAGAATTTTAGTTTGAGGAAATGTTTATCAATGCAGAAGTTAACTTTTAATGTTCAGTAAATGGTGAGTCATTTTCTATGTTGTGGCATTTAATATTTGTATATTCATTTCTACACTGTTTCCCGTGTTTGTTCAGTCAATGACAGCGACGTAGCTTCAAATGACCTGCTCTGTTTATCAGCTATAACAGATTTCTTTTCCATCAAATGGTTTTATATATTTCATATAACATTCTGAGGAGAAAACTGATGATGTTTTCTGATGAATGAATTCAATATGATTTGGTTCCTTTGTGCAGAAGCTGCATGTTGGAGCATCTTTGAAGCGTCTGAGTCGACCTTTTGTTAACTGTCATGAATTCAAACTTGAGTGACATCCTGAGTGTCTTTGTGTGTAGGGTTTCATCCGTGTTGAAGAATAGAACAACCAATAGCACCTTTCAGTCTATTTCTGTTCCCGCCCCCTCCCCCATCATGTCTCTCCTCCGTCAGCAGTTGGAGATACAGTGTCTGAAGTGGTTCCACACCACATGACAGAACCACACAGATTATATGGAATGATTAGTGACGGGACACATGTTTACTGTTTTGAACTGTTTCTCTTCATTCAAGCATAAACTGTTATAGAACATATGTTTTAGTCACTGGACAGGACAAAAAGCTGCAACATTAACCCTTTTTACACAGAGACCATGTAACAGGACCAAATCTGACTGTCAGACACAGAGGTAGGAAAGTCTGAGAAGTTAAGAGTTATAGAGTCTCTGTTCAGAGTTATAGAGTCTCTGTTAAGAGTTATAGTCTTTGTTAAGAGTTATAGAGTTATAGAGTCTCTGTTAAGAGTTATAGAGTCTCTGTTAAGAGTTATAGAGTCTGTTCAGTGTTATATAGAGTCTCTGTTAAGCGTTATAGTCTTTGTTAAGAGTTATAGAGTCTCTGTTAAGCGTTATAGTCTCTGTTAAGAGTTATAGAGTCTCTGTTCAGTGTTATAGAGTCTCTGTTAAGAGTTATAGAGTCTCTGTTCAGAGTTATAGAGTCTCTGTTAAGAGTTATGAAGACTCTGTTAAGAGGTATAGAGTCTCTGTTCAGTGTTATAGAGTCTCTGTTAAGAGTTATAGAGTCTGTTAAGAGTTATAGAGTCTCTGTTCAGAGTTATAGAGTCTCTGTTCAGTGTTATAGTCTCTGTTCAGTGTTATAGAGTCTCTGTTCAGAGTTATAGAGTCTCTGTTCAGAGTTATAGAGTCTCTGTTCAGTGTTATAGAGTCTCTGTTAAGAGTTATAGAGTCTCTGTTCAGAGTTATGAAGACTCTGTTAAGAGGTATAGAGTCTCTGTTCAGTGTTATAGAGTCTCTGTTCAGTGT